>CAHIKZ030000822.1:240000-355000 GCA_903632075.3 Acanthosepion pharaonis
CGGAGCAGCTAACGTGTGTGCTTCCCTGAGCACTGCAACCATAATCTCTTCAGGTCAAGGGCCAATTGTTATCTCTCTTTCTCGTCACCATAATCTTCACTTCTTACTCTTTCATTCATATCAAACACCTCATTCATACTTACTATCATCATTGTAATACTCTACCTTGAATTACCCTCGAGCCTTATATTGCGTGAATTTTAGACTAAAAATTCAGCAGCAGTTTAATATTATCGCTATACTCCCACGGCTAATGCTTAGAAGAGTTCTATTCTTTAGTATCACCAGTTCAGACCTTTACATCTAGGACACGATTGGCTACTTTCACGGAGTTGAATCATTCTCATTTTCTCCGTGTTCCAAAGATAATTAGAAAGTCCCACTAAGCTTTTTTTTCAAGAATTGCTACTTTGTGGAAGAGACTCACCCTGTGGGTGCTTCCGTGGACGTTACAATTTGAATCTCTTCAATCAGGCCCGGGTCAATCTTTATCCATCCTCCTAATCAACATAATTTTTACTTCCTACCGCATCAGGCTTCTTTCATATCAAAAATTGTCATTCATTACTCATAAAATGTTAATTTTAACAGAAACCTTTTAACTTTAGATAGAGAGCCTAGACTTAGGTAAATTTTAGTATTTACAATTTTCAGATATTAAAAACTATCATTCTTTTGATTGTAATCGTAATTACTTTTTTATCGTAAACTCCAAAACACATTATTTTATTATTATATTCTTATTAGGTGAAGCAGTTCAAGACATTGTTAACTTCATTTTAATTTCAATTACTTTTTATTGCAACTACACAGCCCATCATTTTATTATTATTATTATTATTATTATTATTATTATTATTATTATTATTTTCTTTGATTTCTGGCGTTTACACATTTCTTTCCGGGTCCCGACCAGAGACCTAAGGTCAGAAATGGCATTTTCGACTGACCAATTTAAAAAAAAATTGAAAAATCATGCATATTTTACATAGATAAAGCCCTTCGTAAGGTGTGGGCCGTAATTGTGAGAGCAATTTTTTAATATTTTATTTCTTTACGGCGTGGGCTACCAGGAATCGCTTCCAACCAACCCGAGGGCCCCAGCTATAACTGGAATTGTTGATGTCCTTAAGCGCCACATTTTTGGGGTTTCAATTTCAAGTTCCTTGTATTTTGATAGATTTTTGAAGATCTTCAAAGTTACACTGCAGTCTGCAGGGACTGCCATGTCAATAACGAGGCGCAAATTGCGGTCTCTTATTACGATGTCTGGCGATTAGCTTTGATTATTCTATCTGTGTGTATTGCAAAGTATTATTAGTATTATTAGTATTATTATTATTATTATTATTATTATTATTATTATTATTATTATTGATGTTGTTATTATTATTATTATTAGAAAGACAAGTGTTGAAAAAATTAATTTCCTATTGTTTTTTTTAAGCTTGCCCGTTGTTTTTTAGGATGTTTGCTTTCTTATATACTGATTTGTCAATATATGACAGGTCACTCTACGAATGTTGCTGTGTGTACCATGTAACCTATTACCGAGAGGTCGGGTGATCGGCGAAAAAAAAAAAACTTCCCACATCAGGCTTTTATGGTGAGGAGCTTGACTAGATACTCGGCAGGATGAAAACAATACATGAAAAGGACTGATAAAGCTTCTTGTAGGGTCAATGATCACCGAGCACAAAGTGGTAGACTGGGTTCTATCGCTATGTATACAACCAGTGACACGGTATCGCTGGTGCACAGCTTCGTAAACGGAAGTCAACAACCAGAGCGGAGGGTTCACCCGGTTGAATCATTGGCATTTAAGCTAACTACTGGGGTGGAGGGTCGTGATTGTCCCTTTGTTGCAATAGGTAGGGTGGAGCAGACAGGCAACCGTAAACTACAGATAAACTCAAAAGTGATCGCTGCATTTAAGTATTGCATTAATATTTAAGCTTACCTTTTAAAAGTTTGACGATAATTCTTCTGCCTCCACTTAAATTAAAGACGGGTTTAGATAGATAGATAGATAGATAGATAGATAGATAGATAGATAGATAGATTCTGCGCAAGTTTATATCTATCATATTGTCCGTTAATCAAACATTATATATATATATATATATATATATATATATATATATATATATATATATATATATATATATATATATAGAGAGAGAGAGAGAGAGAATGAAAGATACTGAAAATATATAAAATTTGAAAAAAGTGATTTGAAATAAAATAGAAAATACTAAATAAAATGAATAAAAACAAATGAAAAATTCAATGAAATAATGATCCACAGATACGAAACAATGGATGAAATTATTTGGCGATATCATATATAAAATTGATTGAATTAATAAATGAGTAATTAATTGAAAACTTTTACATTATTATTGTTTCTGTACAAACAATTATTTTTATTTTATGGGTGAATTTCGCTGCTTTTTGCAATGAATTTCGATTCCGAAATTTATTTCAAAGTTATAAAAATTGTTATCGTACAAAAAAATTCGACGCAAAAAATCACTTAAAAATACATCGCCGAAAACAATCGCGGGAATGAAAACTTGGAAATCCTAAATTTCAGGATTGCGGGGCTGGATCCAATTTGCTCACTGAGTTGGCCTGATTCCAAAATGATATGATATGTTGAGCTCGGGCCTCTAAGAGTAAAGTTGTAAAAATGTGACACATTGACACACTGACATTCGAATTTATTATACACACATACACGAACACACACATACACGAACACACACACACACACACATATATATATATATATATATATATATATATATATATATATATATATTAAACAAATCACCCCAAGCAAAGACAGGAGTGCCACTTGCATGTAAAAGGTTACAGAGAGTGAGAGTAAAGAGTAAAGAGGAATGTTTCGGAAAAGGATAAAGAGAAGGTCATGGATCAAGGTCAAGGCATCAGAAGATGTCGATTGACATTACATTAAGAAGACATATATATATATATATATATATATATATATATATATATATGAGTTGGAAACAGGAGACGTATACATAGGGCGACTGTGCAGATAAGCAATTGAACAATTGCTTATCTGCACAGTCCCCACTAGGTCACATCCGCTCCGCTCATGGGACTCATTATGATGATGATGATGATGATGATGATGATGATGATGATGACGATCTGTTTTTACGATTGTATATTAATACTAATGATAAACATTTCTTTTTGGTTTCCTTTCAGGTTTGGTTCAAGAACCGACGTGCAAAATGGCGAAAACGAGAAAGAAACATGGAAACATTTAAAAACGGGTTCGGTCCCCAGTTCAGCGGTTTAATGCAGCCTACATTCGACGACAGTCTTTACACTGGATATTCATACAATAATTGGGCTACCAAGGTCCCAAGCCCGCTGGGTCCAAAGGGCTTCTCTTGGGGACTGAACTCGGTAAACCATCTTCCGTCAGTGGTTACCACTCAACCAATGTGTTTTTCATCCCCCGCCAGCAGTATTAGCAACAGTATGGTTCCAGGTGGAGTTCCGAGCGTGGCTTCCATGGGAAATGTAGCCAGTCCAACGACACCCTGTCCATATGCACCGCCGGCACCTCCTTATATCTACAACAGGGACCAGTGTTCTACCAGCATCGCTTCCCTCAGATTAAAGGCAAAACAGCATTCACCCTTCAACTATCCGACGGTACCACCCCGGCAACCGACGCTATCAGCTTGTCAGTATGCGACAGTCGGCAATGGAGGTACTGTGTGAGCATCAGACGTGACGTCAGCTAGATGACTTCATTAATTCTTTTTGCGCAGAATCAATCATATTGTCCGTTAATCGAACATTATATATATATATATATATATATATATATATATATATATATAATGAAAGATACTGAAAATATATAAAATTTGAAAAAAGTGATTTGAAATAAAATAGAAAATGCTAAATAAAATGAATAAAAACAAATGCAAATTCAATGAAATAATGATCCACAGATACGAAACAATGGATGAAATTATTTGGCGATATCATATATAAAATTGATTGAATTAATAAATGAGTAATTAATTGAAAACTTTTACATTATTATTATTATTATTGTTACTACTACTATTGCTACTACATTTATTGTCTTCATCCGAAAAATTAAAATTCTTGATGAAAGTAACAATTGGTACTAATTATTTTATTGGTAGGGTGGAGATTTATGACAAAGAACAGTTTTTCATCTCATGTAGCCAAAGTACATTTTGACTCTTCTTTCTATATCCAAACATTGACAGCACTTTTTGCTCATTTGAGTGAATAAGAAATGAAATTACATGAAGACAAAAGGATTTAATCTTTTTTTTTTCCTTATTTTTTTTTTATTCCACTTGTTTCTGTTAATATATAAATAGTTATTTTCCTTTCTGATCGTGTTCCTCCCCCAAAATTAAAAAAATAAAATTAAAAAAATATAGAAATCAAGATGAGAAAAGAACTTTTTTAAAAAATTTATTAAATAATTGAATCAATAAACAATATTGGATTTCTGGAGTATTTAAAAAGTATGAATAAGTTTTCTGAGTAAGAAAAAAACAAAAAACAACAAAAAAAAAGAAAAAAAAAAGTCAACCCTAAACCCGAATGGGACGGGGTTAATGTATAAAAAAAAAAAACTTCTTTCTCATTATGTCAATTCTGTTCTTTCACGATGATCTTACGAAATTATACATTTTGGGAAATAATTATTTTCTGTGTGTGTGTGTGTTTTTTTTCTTTCTATTCATCCACTAAAAACACACGCATTAACGAATAATATGATGGTATACATACGTACGTTAGATATGTAACGTATATTTAAAAAAAACACACACACATACATACATATATATATATATATATATATATATATATATATATATATATATATATATATATATATATATATATATATATATATATATATATATATATATATATATATATATATATATATATATATATATATATATATATATATATATATATATATATATATATATATATATATATATATATATATATATATATATATTTATATGTATATATATTTTAATTTTTTGTGAATATTTAGGCTCTTATGGATTGCCTGCCGTAATTAGGGTGCATCTTATGCTAGGAAGCATCTTAAACATCGTAAAACACGATATCATGGTGAAATACACACACACACACACACATACATACATACATATATATATATATATATATATATGTATAAATATCTATATATATAATATGTATATATGTATATATGCATATAGGTATATAGATGTGTTTGTTTGCATGTGTTTCTACATATGCGTGAACATGCGTGCACAAACACACATGTATTTCTTTTTTCTTTTCTTTTTGATGCGACAATATAATCTGCGAATGCTAAAAGAATGGGGGACAGATAAACTTAAAATTAAATAAAATATAGACTAATTAACGATGTCTATCCCATTCCGAAGACAATTAAACCCCGAGAAAAAGAGCTTCTACGACATCCAGTGCTTATGAAAACAAAGAACAAACAAAAAAAAGGAAGAAAAAGCAACAGTGTATTTATGTGCCATGCAAAAAAAAAAAAAAAAAAATGTGAAAAAAAAGAAAAAAAATTCAAATAAAAAAGTGAAAAAAAAAGTCGATTTGATTTGGATTTTATTTCAGACAAAGCAAACTAACAAGAAAATAAGACAGAAAAAAAAATAACCCAACTATCACATTGAAAAAAAAAAAAAAAAAAGAAAAGAAAAATCACTTCAAAGAATAACGCGAAATGAAGAAGAACAATCGGGACGTTGGTTTTCATTTCCTAAACACACGCAGACACATCACGCAACAAACCATAGACTTTTTGACACCCCCCCACCAAAAATCTTATGAGAAAAAAAAAACAATATTCACAGCTTTTTAGAGATAAATGTATTATGTTTATTGCGAAAATTAAAATAGCAAAATTGAAAAAAAAAATATATACAATTAAAAGACTTTAATCACTAATTTGCTCTTAGTCTTTTTATTATTGTTGTAAATTGGTGTTTAGTACATATTAATTGAACAGTAAATAACGAAGTACAACATGCAGTACTGACTCTTCTTTCTTTCTTATCTTTCCTTCATATTTTCCTTCTTTACTTCTTTTTTTTTCTTTCTATGCTTGTTTACTTCATTCTTTCATTCTGTTTCACATTCTTCCTTCTTTTCCTTCCTTGCTTCCTTATTTGCTTCTTTCTTTCAGTTTGTCTTTCCCTCTTCTTTTTTCTTTACTTCTTTGCTTCTTTCTTTTCTTCTTTACTTCCTTCTTTACTTCTTTCTTTTCTTCTTTCTATTCTTCTTTTTCTTCTTTACTTTCTTTGCTTCTATCTTTTCTTCTTTTCCTTCTTTACTTCTTTCTTTTCTTCTTTTCCTTCTTTACTTCCTTCTTTACTTCTTTCTTTGCTTCTTTCTTTCTAACTTTATTTCAGTTTATCTCGCTTTCTTCTTTTCCTTCTTTACCTCCTCCTTTCCTTTTTTTCTTTCTTTTCTTCTTTTTCCTTCTTTACTTCCTTCTTTACTTCTTTCTTTGCTTCTTTCTTTCTAACTTTATTTCAGTTTATCTCGCTTTCTTCTTTTCCTTCTTTACCTCCTCCTTTCCTTTTTTTCTTTCTTTTCTTCTTTTTCCTTCTTTACTTCCTTCTTTACTTCTTTCTTTGCTTCTTTCTTTCTTTCATTCTGCTTATCTCTCTTTCTAATATTCAATACTTGGTCTTTCCTCTCCATAAATGGACCTGTTTCCACTTCGAGGCTTGAAACACAAAGCCATCCACAGGACTCGTCTTAATGTGACGTTGATTTTATAACTGTTTTGGAATCGCGTCTTCTTCCACCTTGTATTTCCGTGTACTCTCTTCGAAGCTGTTTTTTTTAAAAAAAAAAAAAAAAAAAAAGGAGCGAAGCTCATCAATTCTTGCAATTGGAATTTTATTATTAGCTCCTGCAAAAAATTTTTGCGATTTTCTGTTCCGTTTCTTGTTTAGCAGCGTAAGAACCATAAAAAGGGAGTTTGGCGGTCATTTAATAGCAGATACCGTTCAAAAAGATATACCTACAATAGTAATAAGTAAAATGAATATGGCAAACGAATATTTGATCAATTCAACTTGTCTACTGTACGCGATGTGTACAAAATGTTTCAACTCAACATCGTCAGGAAAAGAATACTTTATTTTATTTTTATTTTATTTTCCACAAAGATTATTTCGATAGGTGGCCCTGACAGCGGATACACTTCAAAGGATCCACTGGCACTACTTAGACTACCACAGAAAACAAACAAAACTTCAACGTGATAGTAGAAACAGGTTTACTGTAATTATTCATGTATAATACGCAACTCTACCTTTTAGCTTAAGTCTGGAAAAACTGTGTATTGTATTGTCTCTTTTTTTACAGTTTATCAACTCTTTGTAGGTTATTTAAAGCCAGAAAATATTTTTAAATTGCAAGATATTTTTAGATAATAATGGTTTAATGACAAAACTCTTACTAATTAACCCAGGAGCTGGGGGGGGGGAATTATATTTATAGCTTCCCCGTAAGTGAATAGAATGAACCCAACTGGAATTGGAACTCGGCTCTCAGATTAACAATTCCGAGTCATTATTCATTACACCATCCTCACATCCAAGCTTACTCAACTGGTATTCCCAGGCGGTCACCCATTTAGTTACTGATGAGGCACGACGTTGCTTAATTTCGGTGATCGTACAGGAATTAGTGTTTCATGGTGATGTGGCCGTAAGCCGCTATGTGCTATATATGAATAATTACAATATATAATATGAGTTTTTAAGAATTGACAACAAAAAACATAATTCCTCCAACACCAGTGCTTAATGTGCGAATCTTGGGGACTACTTAATTACAGTGGTCCACTCGTAAAACAATATGGAAAATGTTTTTGGAAATAATTTTTATACATTAACTTTGAAAATATTGATTTTGTTTTTTATCTATTTAGAAGGTGGGGTCTTTTTCATAATATTGATACAGTATCAAATCGATCCCTAATATTTACAGATTTATTGGACTAAACTCTTTTGACTATGAAAACACATTTTTTGTGGGGTCGTTACAAAATATTTCGACAAAAGTGTGTCAAAAGGATGGTTATTCCCCTGACCCTGCTATTATTGTACACTGTTTTTATTTCTTCGGTATTATTTGTTCACAAGATTATAGTAATATGCAGACCAAATACAACACAATATTTATTATTTAATATTTATAAAGATTTACTATTTACCATTTTATAAATAAATAGATTTTGAAAAGAAATCTTTTTATTTATAAAAATTTGAAAAATTATCAAAATATATAAACTAACTACAATGAAAATATTTTTTATTTGCTATTTTATAAATAACTATGAAAACGATTTTTTATTCAATCTAATAAATAATGTTTAACATCTTTGTTGTAAATTCTCAAGAATAAAGAAAATGAATAGATCCACTTTCATACGTTTAGGTTTTATTAAAATTATAATCATTGTTTTTTAAAACAATAAAAATTTCCGATGGAGTCAAAAGTGTATATATCATAATAGCGGTGTGAAGGAAATAACCGTCCCTTTGAAAATTTGTTTTGCTAAGATATCTTTAAAATAAAAAATACAAAAATGACATAGATTAATAAAAGTATGTCTGTTTATTGTTCATTTAGAATAAATAATTATGCTTAATTTTTTTCCTATAAAAAACATAAAATTTTCAATTTATCTTAGGATCACCTAAGATGATCATCTATCTATACAACGTTATCCCACGATTTCAAGGTCGAGAATTTCTCATGTGGCAGTAGGGATTGAACCTTCCCCACAATAACCCATAATTATCTAAGCCTTCTTACTAATAGCAGCCTATCGCTGTTTTAACTAAGTGGGGGGTAGAAAATTCAGAAATTAAAAAAAAATATTCAGATACTCATATTATCACACTTTTAAACTTGCTATTTGTAACTAGCAACTAAGAAAATAACTCTGTAAAAGTCATGGATCGATTTGACACTATATCGATGTTATGAATTCTACAGCTACATCTAATCGATAATGATCAATAAGGTCACGGCCTAAGGTGTAAATAATGTTAACGTATAAAAATTGTTTCCCTCCCCCAAAAATGTTCCCTAGAGGACCAGTCTATTTAAGTAGTGCCAGATCTCCTCCCTGTCGATATTCAGCAGACAAATGTTGGACCGGTTCATTGAAATTCAGGATTTCAGGGTAGATATTTTGCACGTGATCGTCCCGTCGCAAATTCTGCTTGAGGGTTTAAGGATATCGATATATTTCAATTTCTGATTCTGATTTCGTCGGTCATCGTCAAATTCTTCGATTTTTTTTTATTGCTTCTCAAATCTAAATCACAAAAAATAAATATCAAAAACAGTGAAACTGTTTAAATTTTGTCAGACAAGGAAAATCACAGAGGACAAACGAGTAACGTAGCATATGTCGATTCAGTTGACCAGTAGAAGGCTGCGTTATAAACCGAATGTTTACAGTGGACATATAACGACAACTATCTCTCGAAGGATGGCAAACCATTTAAGGGACATCAGTGCCACGTAAAACATCTTGACACCCATAAAAATCAGCCTGTACCCATTAAAAATTATTGTTGATAATACCATGATTACCATTAAATCTGTCGATGTCGATTTCAGATTATTGAGATCTCTTTTTATAAAACAATTCAAATCCAAACTTTATTTTATTCTACAACGGCAGTAATGTGATGGAGGTCTTTTAAAAGCAGGGCCGGCTCTAGGTTTGATGGCAGCTCAGAAGCTGGTGGGGGTGCAAGCTGAAGTTTGGCACCTTTACAAGTGTAATTTCTTTTAAATTTTCACAAAGAGTAAAACTGAAAATGTAGAATAACGCTCGATCATTCATTTTTCTGTTCTGGTGTTTGATCATCACTCCATAACAGAAAGAAATTAATAAACAAATTCTTAAAAATTTCACTCCAATCAAGAAATTTAATTTTTTTTTTATTTCATTTTATTTATTATTTTCTCATTTTTTTTTCCTTTTTGGTTTGGAAGATCGCAAACACATGACATAGCGGCAAGATGGCGACCCGGACGACTGCCTGAGTTGCCAGCACTTTGAGCCGGCTCTGTTTAAAAGACCCCACCACCACTACCACATTTCTCTAACACAGCTTCTTTCTTTTTATGTGCCATGTCCTTTCAGGACGTAGGTGATCATGGCTCTTCACCTCCCTCTATCCCATGCACCTCTCAACAAGTTCCTTCCCTCTGCTTCCTCCCCCAGATCACCTTCTGTCATCCGCTTGCTTAAGTCTGCCAGGTATGTCACGCGTTGTTTTCCCTTGTCTCTCTTTCTATCTATTCGACCCATGAGTATCAGATTCTCCAGGCACTCCTTCCTCATTATGCGTCCCAGAAACTTCAGCTGTCTCTTCTTGATATTAAGTATAAGCCTCCTCCTTGTTTGCAACCTCTCTAAGATCTCATCGTTGCTCATACGCTCGGCCCATGATATCCATAGCATCCTTCTGTAGAACCACATCTCTGTCGCTTCCAGTCTCCTCTTCAGCCTTGAGGAAATCGTCCAACATTCGCTGCCATAAAGAAGGGCAGATGCCACGTAACAGTTCGGTATTCGTTTCTTTGTTACCAAAGATATCCTCCTGTCTCGCAATACTCTGCCCAACTTTTGGAATGTGTCCTTGACTATCCCAGAAATTTCTATTTCTTCCATACAAAACATCTTAGAATACACACATTGAAAACATATTAGCAACGAACCCTTTGAAATTGGTTAGTGAACTAATCAAAAGCGCTTGAAGCAATAATAATCACGAAAGAATTTGTCCTCTCTCTTCGACCCCAAAAGGGAAAACTGCAAGAACATTGGAAAACCTTAATAAAAAAAACTGATAAAATTTTCTTTGTCCTTGTCGGACAAATTCATTGAATGATTGCAGCCAAAATATACACAGTTTCTCTGATGGTAAAAAATGGATGCAGATTCGATTCTTGTCAGAGGCACAATTTTTCTTTTGTAGGACTTCTCAGTCGAGGAAGATTGTTATTAATTTCACTGTATAAGAAAATAAAAAGCAGGTACAGCAACACAGACACGTGTAACCAAAAAATCCGGTGTTTAGTAATAAGATTGTAATGACAAAAATACGCAGGTGTGGGCTTTAAGAAAGCTTTATTCAACTGAGAATACAAGGTTAGAGTATAGTGTCCTTTTACAGTCACAGTAAACATAAATAGCTCTCTCAGAGAGTAGAGTAACAAAACAAGGGGAGACCACTCTTGAGTATTCATAACACAATAATTTGCCAGTTACTGAAATAATCAAATGTTTACAGACTCGAATATAAACAAATATTTACCATATTTAAATATTTCTCTCAACCAACAGACTCAAATATAAGTGCCCAATATTTACCTATCTTCGAAGCAAGTAAATGCTTATAGACTCAAATATAAACGACCAATATGTAATGAGAGAAGTACGCAGGTGTGGGCTTTAAGAAAGCTTTATTCAACTGAGAATACAAAGTTAGAGTATAGTGTCCTTTTACAGTCACAGTAAACATAAATAGCTCTCTCAGAGAGTAGAGTAACAAAACAAGGGGAGACCACTCTTGAGTATTCATAACACAATAATTTGCCAGTTACTGAAATAATCAAATGTTTACAGACTCGAATATAAACAAATATTTACCATATTTAAATATTTCTCTCAACCAACAGACTCAAATATAAGTGCCCAATATTTACCTATCTTCGAAGCAAGTAAATGCTTATAGACTCAAATATAAACGACCAATATGTAATGAGAGAAGTACGCAGGTGTGGGCTTTAAGAAAGCTTTATTCAACTGAGAATACAAAGTTCGCGTATAGCGTCCTTTTACCGTCCCAGTAAACAGAAATAGCTCTATCAAAGAGGAGAATAAGGAAACAAGGGGAGACCACTCTTGACTATTCAGTGGTATCAATATGACAAACTCATATATATTTTGATTGTTTTATTGTAATAATGTTGGTTAAAAACAAACCTGTTTTGTTAGTATGGCCATGTTGAAATATGTGCTAATTTGATTTACAATAAATAGTAAAATAATGGAATTTCTTAAAGAATAGTAATAGCTGCAGGCTAGGGTTCCTCAAGCTTTTATAAAGCAATGATTTTAATTTTTTCTACATGTTACAACTTCTAAATAATTTCATAAACTAAAACGATATCAATCTGACAAACTCATTAATTATTTATTTAACTTTGCAGGAAGCAAAGCAAGGAAATGAATGTTTTAGTTTATGTCCTTGTGTTTCAAGTAGATAAAATGTTTGATTTTTAGTTCAGAATGTTTAAATCTTTTGTTTAATTTTCTAGATGTTATAACATCTAATTAGTTTTTAGAACCTGAAGTGTTTGTAATGATAAAAGTACGCAGGTGAAGTCTGCATTCAAATGAGAATATAAGGTTCGCGTATAGTGTCCTCTTATAGTCCTCTTTGAGATAGTCAAAGCGGAGATAACGAAACAAGACGAGACCAACCTTCATTATTCATAACAAAGATATAATGTCGGATGTAATGTGGATGTAGGCTGTGGCTCAGTACAGTTCCGCATTTCAATTTACCCGAGTAAAGCAGGGTCGATCGCTTCGCTACAAAGGTACTATCACTGGCAATGTACCCCATGAACTCACTAAAACAACTCATAGGACGTAGCAATGATATTAAACACATCACAATCTATCATATGCCGACATTTAGAAAATAAACAGTCAAAGCAAGTTTCACGTTCGCGGATCGTTTATCGTTAGCAAGAAGTCTCCTTTCACAACAGGGAAATAATCCGTTTCTTAAAAATATGATTACAAGCAATGGAAAATGAGTTGTATACGACTCGCAACCGACCCACAACCAACCCGCAACCAACTCACAACCAACCCGCAACCAACCCGCAACCGACTCGCAACCGACCCACAACCGACACGCAACCAACCCACAACCGACCCGCAAGCAACTCACAACCAACTCGCAACCAACCCACAACCGACCCACAACCAACCCACAACCGACACGCAACCAACTCACAACCGACCCACAACCGACTCGCAACCGACCCACAACAGACACGCAACCAACCCACAACCGACCCACAACCGACACGCAAGCAACTCACAACCAACTCGCAACCAACCCACAACCGAACTACAACCGACTCGCAACCGACCCACAACCGACCCACAACCAACCCACAACCGACACGCAACCAACTCACAACCGACTCACAACCGATTCGCAACCGATCCACAACCGACACGCAACCAAACCACAACCGACCCTCAACCGACCCGCAACCAACTCACAACCAACACGCAACCAATCCACAACCGACCCACAACCGACTCGCAACCGACCCACAACCAACCCACAACCGACACGCAACCAACTCACAACCAACTCGCAACCAACCCACAACCGACCCACAACCGACCCGCAACCAACCCACAACCGACCCACAACCGACACGCAACCGACCCACAACCGACTCTCAACCGACCCACAACTGACCCACAACCGACCCGCAACCAACTCACAACCAACTCGCAACCAACCCACAATCAACCCACAACCGACTTGCAACCGACCTACAACCGACCCACAATCGACTCGCAACCGACCCACAACCGACCCACAAAAGACCCGCAACCAACTCACAACCAATCCGCAACCAACCCACAACCGACCCACAACCGACGCGCAACCGACCCGCAACCAACTCACAACCGACTCGCAACCGACCCCGAAAAATGAACTTCGTGGAAGAAAGATAATATTGTGTGTATGCTGGCATCATTAGTGTATTATTCATTTAGAATTCACAAAATGTAATGAAACATTAAATGCATATTTATACATCAAGCATCTGCAACGTGTCCACAAAGGTTTGGTGAGAAAGTATCTTGCCCTCGTCAATAGGGAAAATGTTGTTCATTGACAACGCAATGTTATTTCCAGCAAGAATAACACAACGGGAAAAAAAAGAAGTTTGAATTAGCTTAATTTGTTCGACCTCCAACAATCATATTTTTCGTTCACTGCAAAACACTTTGGTGGCGGAGGGAAACATTCTTTAATGAAAACCAGATTCAAGAGTTCGTCGAAAAAATTTTCCCATTAAAACCGTTTGGGATTTTTCTCAAATGGTACCGATGAGGTGCCTGATAAGTGACAAGAAGTCGTTGCAAATAATGGTGAATATATAATTGAATAAAATATAAACGTACGTTTATTTTATTTTTTAAGAAGTTGATAAGCAGTAAGCAACCTACTAATTTTGAAAAAAGTAACTTAAAAAAGAGAAAGAAAAGTAAAAAGAGGAAAGGAATAAAGGCTAACAGCGGAAGAAAAGGAAAAAGTGACGAAGAAAAGAAAATTGAATTAAGTAAAAAAGAAAAGAAAATTGACAAAGAATGAAAAGTGAAAATTTCATGAAGGAAAATGAAACAGAACAAAGAAAAAAAATCAAGTTAGAAAAGAATGAAAGGAGAATCAGATATTATTATACATTTAGAGTTCATGAAACACTAAAAATGCACATTTATGCATCCATCAGTTGCAATATGCCCATAAAATCATGGTCGCCCTGAGATCGTAAATAGGGGAAATTTTGTTCCCTTCCATGACAACTAATGGCCGCACATAGAAAAAAATAACATAGGAAAAAAAATTTGGAACTCGGTTGATTTGTTCTACCGCCACCAACTGATTCATTAATCATATTCGCCTGACCTTTGCGCCAACCGATGATTACTTGCTTTGAACACTACAAAACGCTTTGACGAGCAAACGATTCACTAATGAAAACTAGATTCCAGAGTTCTTCGAAAACTTCTTCAAAAGAAAACCTGTGGAACTTTACTCAAAAAGGTAAAGAAAAGATACCTGGATAAGTGGAAAGAATTCATTGCAAATAACTGCAACTATATAATTTCATAAAATTATACTTCATTTTTTGAATAACAAAGGTCATAAACAAAAACAAAAAATAAGCGTATATATATATATATATATATATATATATATATATATATATACATATATATATATATATATATATATATATATATATATACATATATATATATATATATATATATATATATATATATATATATATATACATATATATATATATATATATATAAGTACGGACATTGAAATTAAAACCGATCGGCGACAGCCTGTTTCATGCTTATACGCAATCGTCAGGCCTGACGATTGCCTATATGCCTAAAGCAGACTGTCGCTGTTGTGTGTTGATTTCAGTGTCAACTTTTATATTTACATACGCTCTATCCCTGATATTGAGCACTTTAACACATAAATATAGCATACATTAAAAGCATATTTTATCATATATATATATATATATTGATAGACGGAGATGTATCTCCCTTTGCTTTTGTCCAGCACAATTCTTAGAACCAAATATCCAGACTACCCGCACGTATGATTTGACTGATGAATTCTTAGAATTCCCAAGTTAGTGGATACAAGGAGCCCGACTGTAATTCGAACTCGGCTCTCCGATTCCTTAATCCGAGCTGGTCTCCGTTATCTCCTCGTGCATGCATGCATGCATATATATATATATATACATATATATGTGTGTGTGTGTTTGTGTGTGTGTGTGTGTGTGTAAAATTTCAGATAGAGCATATATGTAAATCGACAATATGAATAAAAGACAAACTTGTCTTAGACGACTCAGAAATGTTTATATATATATATATATATATATATATATATATATATATATATATATATATATATATATATATATATATATATATATAAAAGTAATTAATCAAGTCTCAAGGAATCCTCAACAGAATGGAGAAAACAGTGGACGGCCGTTTCGTCCTATATTTTGGACTTAGCAGTGCGTATCCATTACCGAGAATCGAACACAGACTGTTACGAGACGACGCAAGCGTTAATTCCAACGTTGGGTTAGAAAAACTCGAATTCACATTTGAGAAACGTTACAATTTTTTGTTGCAACCAATATATATATATATATATATATATATATATATATATAGTGTAACCCGGATATAAGATACCCGGATATAAGAGAAACCCGGATATAGAGAGATTTTCTCTGGTCCCAAAGTGTTCCCATACTTACCTAAACAAAATAGACCAAACCCGGATATAAGAGACTTCTTCTCCGGTCCCGACAACTTTCTTATATCGGGTTACACTGTATATATATATATATATATATATATATATATATATATATATATATATATATATATATAAATATATATATATATACACACACACGCACACACACACATATATATATATTATAGGAGAATTATTATAAGTGATTATAATAAAAACATTTTTAAATCACTACACGAAAGCTGTCATGTTTCAATACTATGATTGTAATTCTTCAGGTGATGGTAAAAACAGGTGATGCAATGATTTTTAAGGAACTTTAATAACAAATCGTTACCTTTTTTTACGAAAGTTAAAGGGTACACACACACACACACACACACACACATATATATATATATATATAATGGTACTGTAATTAAAAAAGAAAATAATTCACTTAGACGAAAATGTTTAGAAAGCGTTTTAATCGCTAGTTTATCCACAGTAAATTTGTGCCCAGGTTCATATAATATTTCCCGATTCTTGGCAGATCTTGTTATCACAATGTGGGATATTTCATGACAAAGATAAGAGATATAAAAAGAATGTAAATAAAATTGGTTAGATTATAGGCCGAAAACTCAAATAAAAAAGTAAATTTACAAAATAATATGTATCTTTTTTTTTTCTAAATTTAACATAATCAGTGTCCCTCGGACGTATGTATGTCTAGTCGCATCAACATAGACAAACCTAGTCTCATGAAGTCCTTAGGGACGAAACGGAGTCACACGAAAACTTTTTCTATTTTGTCATATATCTTTCCTCCAAAACTGTTCTTGATATCTAACACCTTTTAGATATAGTTATCCCATATATATATATATATATATATATATATATATATATATATATATATATATATATATGAGATAACGATATCTAAAACAAAATTAAATAGGGCAAATATTATTTGCGAATTTAAATGTCCATTAAGGAATTGTATTTTAGATCAATCAAAATTCGTAAATAATTAAGGTTACAGTTTTTTATTTTATACTGAACCTTAGTAAAGTTAACAAAAATAAGTGGAAGTAAAGAAAGGAGAAAATTATAAGTAAGAAAATAAAATTTAAAATATGATAAAATGGAAAAAGAAAATCGAGGATACAAAAAATATAATCGTTGTTCGATATGTTGTAATTCTGTTACTATATATCCATATCTATATCTATCTATCTATCTATCTATCTATATGAATATATATATATATATATATATATATATGTGTGTGTGTGTGTGTGTATAAAACTAGGTACTGTTTTATTGTCAAATATGTTTGTTATTATTAAGAGGAAAGACCAACGGATATTTTTCATGTGAATTTTTTAAAATCTTTTTTAGATTTCTCGAAATCTTGGTTAAAATATTGTTTTATTTCTTATGTCAATGTGAGGCGATAAATTTACATGGAAAATTTGAGCGTCTTTCTGTCGCGAAAAACGCATTGATTTTGAATTTTTTCAAAATTGAAATAATTGTCAGATTTTAATGATACTTATTTAAAAAAGAATGAAATTTTGTTGAAATGTTTTATTTTTTCATTTGTTACCTCGCACTTAATTATTACCTCACACTTAATTTTATGAAATTACGTGAAGTTTTTTTTTTTTTTTTTTTCGGGAGCGCTTAATGTTTATATTAGTGATAAGGAGAAGTCCTAGGAGAAGATAAATCATCAAATTTTTGGACAATGTAAACCCCCAGTTATATTGTAAAATTAATTTGAAATAATCTTATATGCTTTTACCAATAAAATATATTGTGGACACTATTGTCTTAAGAAAAACATATTTTCGATGAGTAATTAATTTTCACTAGAACTGTTTCATTTTTTTAAAATTTTAATTAATATAATTTATAAACTTTTAAAATTTTGTGTGAATTTGTAGCGGTTAAGTGATATTTTATGAAATAAAATATATACTTATTAATCATAAAAGGAAAAGCTTGCAATTCAGCGACCATCAGTATTTTTAAAAGAATTTGTCTTGTATGTATGTGTGTGTGGTGGGGAGAGAAAAGAGAAGAGAGAGAGAGAAAGAGAGAGAAAAAAGAGAGAAAAAAAGAGAGAAAGAGAGAGAGTGAGAAAAGAGAGAGAGAGAAAGAGAGACAGTGAGAAAAGAGAGAGAGAGAAAAGAGGAGAGAAAGAGAGAGAGAGAAAAAAGAGAAAGAGAGAGAAAGAGAGAGAGAAATAGAGAGAAAGAGAGAGAGAAAAGAGAGAGAAAGAGAAAGAGAGTGAAAGAGAGAGAGAGTGTGTGTAAACGTGTCGGTTTTTGTAAATAAAGACGACCATAAACAACATTATCAGAAAATAAGAGAGGTAAATACAGTAAATTTAAAATTTATTGGTGTTCTCCTTAGAAAAAAATCCCAAATATAAGTCTAACGAAAAAGCGATATTTTAAACTAAAATTAAGAAATATTTGTTTCGAATCAAATTAATTCAACTTTGAATAAGCTCATCTTCATTAGATAAAGATTAAGAAGAGTATATTTTATTCTTGAATGATTTTTAAATAAAGAAAATTATGTTTTATCGATTGATTTATCAATATGGACGATTTTAGCGTTTTTACTGATAATAAAAAGGCTAATACCAATCAGGCTAAATTCGGTTTGAAATACATCAAAATATTTAACTTGTTGTAAATATTAAATTTAATTTATTAGTTTGAAATTAAAACTAAAATAAAAGCTTCAAGTAAGATTTTTAATTTTTCAAAATGTATTTTAAACCTTAGGTATCGCTTTTCTTTGGAGGTATATATATATTCAACATATACTATAGATATAATGTTGTGCCCGATGAGCACACCAAAATGTAGGTATATATATTTACTAATATACATCTTTGCTCTGTCTAACCACATCGAGCACTGTTATGTTTACAACTCATGAATAAATTTGATGATTATTTATTTGCTTGCCTGTCTACGCACGCCAACACGCGCATATACAGTTGCTTATATCTCGTTATTTGATTTATCTAACTCTAATATATATATATATATATATATATATATATATATATATATATATATATATGCATGCACACACAATTTAGATTAAATAGTTAAATACGCATAAACGAAAGGAAGAAGTGATAATCATGGCCGGGCCTATTAAATGACGAGTGTTTAATTATTATTGCAAGTAATCACACTAACTATCAATCAATTTGGACTGAAATATGATATATTAAAATACCGAAATGTTGAAATAAAGTAGCGGAATCGGTTGATATTTTTTATGCTTAAAAGTTCTGCATGTTAAATTTTAATCTTTTTATGTGTATTGAGCACTTTCTACTACTACTATTTACTGGTCTAATTCAAGTCATTTCTTCTTCTTCTTCTTCTTCTTATTATTATTATTATTATTATTAATAATAATAATAATAAATATACATGTACAAACACATACGTTTAGGTGTGCGACTCAAGTTTCGCTGGTTTTCAAGCTCATCGGGCACAAGGTATATTTTATGTTTTTTTTATAAAAATGTGTATTTTTATAAAAACATATGTTATACCTTGTGCCCGATGAGCTGGAAAACCAGCGAAACTTAAGTCGCACACCAAAGCGTAGGTATTTATATATGTATATTTATTAATATATATCTTTGCTCTGTCTAACCACATCGACCACTGTTATGTTTACACCTCATGAATAAATTTGATTATTTATTTGCTTGCCTGTTTATGCATGCCAACACGCGCATATACGGTTGCTTATATCCGGTCGTTTGACTTTGTACATATACCCTTGCGTCTTAGTATCTTTATTGCTTTGCTTCGGATTAAAAGATTTTTAAAAACTGGATTTTTAAGAGATCTTTAAATTTGTTGTTTCCAATGTTCGTCTTGGACGAGTCGATTAGTAACGAGTGAACGCGAGAATGTTTCGTTTCATTTCGTTTGGTTAACGGCATATCAACACCTCAATGGGTTATTTAATACCGACAAGTTTTTATATTGCTGGTAATATTTTTTTCACAAAAATGTATTGCTGGTAATATTTTATTTTTCAAAAATGTATTGCTGCTAATATTTTTTCTTCAAAAATTTATTGTTGGTAATAATTTTTTACAAAATTGTATTGCTCGTATTAAAAACTATTTTTACACGTTTTGATTCTAATTTGGGGGTTAACTATTTGCCCTTATCTGGGACCCTAACAGGTGCTACCACCCCGGGTCAGGATGGACTTGGGAACAACAACAATTAAGAGGTGGTTTCACGCTCCTTACCGTTGGATGTAGTTTATCGTCTTACCCAGGACGCGGATGTAGTTTATCGTCATACCCAGGACGCGGATGTAGTTTATTGTCATACCCAGGACGCGGATGTAGTTTATCGTCTTACCCAAGATACGGATGTAGTTTATCGTCTTACCCAGGACGCGGATGTAGTTTATCGTCATACCAGGACGCGGATGTAGTTTATTGTCATACCCAGGACGCGGATGTAGTTTATCGTCATACCCAGGACGCGGATGTAGTTTATCGTCTTACCTAAGATACGGATGTAGTTTATCGTCTTACCCGATACGCCTCATTTAGGGGGCGGTCTTACCCCTCCGCAGAGGTGAGGTCAGCGTATTCTGAATCCCCAGCCGATATGACGGGTGAGAATATTTAGAAAATATCTAAAATCTTTATTTACATACGAAAATGTATTTTAGTTTTCATTCGGATCAATTATAGGCTATTATTTTTTTTCAAATGAAAGCAAAATTTAACTTCAAAGAAGACATTTAAATTATTTAAAATGCGGTTTTATTTTTGTTGTTGTTTTTTCGTTCTTTTCTCTTTTTTTTTTAGAAGTTCGTTGTAGTGCCTATTTATCACTATTAGCTGTAAATGAGAAAGCGAAATAAGATGTAATTAATACTAGTCAATAATTAATAATGGCTTCATCTGTGAAATGGGAATGTTATCATCACTAGTTCCAAACCCCGTGACTTCGCTGACGGCAAGATGATCAAATTTCAAATCAAAATTGTCGTATTTTAAATCGACAATTATTTATTAGAAAATATATTTTGTTTAAATGCAGAGGGAGCCATAAAAATGAGATCAAAGGGCCGAATATTTCAGTTTACTCTCTTGTTACGCGAGGATAACCCACGCTGTAACACAGCTGTTTATTTCAATTTAATTCAAATTGGGTGTGTGTACCCGTTTGCGTGTAAGCATAGATATTTTGGTTCAATGACAGACAAAAAATATTTCTATAAAATTAAAATCACATTAAAACCTAATTTAATTTATTGCCTAACCATTTTCCGAAAAATTCAATAACTTTTGAATTAGTCTCCAGTGGACACCTTTTTCGTACACCTTCACGCAGTTGAAGGATGGAATCCTCTTCATTACTCACTACTAGAAATAGTTATATTGACTTATCTAATGTGTTATATATTGGTCGCACTAGTTACGATGTTGTTCTGTCTAAAGTCAAAAAACAAATTAACTGGACTCAAGTGGGAATAAAAGCCGCAAAAGACAGTCCCATTAGAAGAAAATTGATTTTTTTTCCCTCAAGTCCTAAAGCACAAAAATCAACTAGCAGAGACTAAATCAGTGGTCACCAAACTACGGCCCACGGGCCCGATCCGGCCCCCGACGTCAGTTCATACCGCCCGTCACTTCACTTAAAATGTAATTATTTGTATGGTATTATCAATAGATTGTAGTTAAAATTACTATGTAGAAAAAATTAAAATAAATGTAAGTAAAATGCCAAAATTTGGCCAATCTGACTGTTGAATCTGATAGTAATATAAGTTTTAGGAAAATCAGTGAATAAAAATCTAGCGACTTTTGATATCCGAACGTTTCTGTGTAAGTGCCTGCAATGGAGTTTTTAAGAAAAGCGATTACGAACTTGTTACAGCAATTATGTTTTAACTTGCATTGTCGTGTTTAAACCGGTTTGAAGAGTGGCGTATATAAAAAGGACTGACTTTAGCGAATTATATCATATAGCTTGCCTGAACTTATTATAAAATCTAAAGTATGTAAAGTCAGCACATGTAACGAGGTTGACTGATGAACATTTGAAAGCATTTTTCTTGGTTGGATGCAGCAATACCA
Organism: Acanthosepion pharaonis; assembly: GCA_903632075.3. NCBI lineage: Eukaryota > Metazoa > Mollusca > Cephalopoda > Sepiida > Sepiidae > Acanthosepion > Acanthosepion pharaonis. Next base: position 262,402 of record CAHIKZ030000822.1, read on the forward strand.
AAAGCAAATATTAATTATATCTTAAAAGGTAAACGCCAGTTTCACAAATCTCATTAACCTTTTGTACGGCTTAGTTTGAGATTTCGATATGTGCACACTTGGTGTGATATAAGTATTTTATTGCTATTGTCGCCTTCTTAGATAACTTTTTAGTACGTTTGTTGTCTTTATTTTTTGTGCATTCAGTGTATTGTATTGAACAAAAGGGTCACCCGGTCCACGCTCGTCATTCTCTCAGTTATCTGGCCCTCTGTACATAAAAGTTTGGTGACCCCCTACTCTACAGCAAATGAACATCAAAAGAAGGATTTTTTGCACAACTGGGATATATATATATATATATAGATAATATTAGTGGTCAATATATATATATATAGATAATATTAGTGGTCAATATATATATATATATATATATATATATATATATATATATATATATATATATATATATATATATATATATATATATATTTCAAGAGGATAGAATAAAGCTCAATGTCCAGGACAGAGCTTTTTGAATTTGTAGGTCTGATGAATTGGATCGTGATTTCGATTCCAATGTAATACATTATAACCATGGAATATTAGGGTTTGAGCCTTTTATATTATATTATTATTATTATAATATATATATATATATATATATATATATAAGTACGTTTGTTGTCTTTATTTTTTGTGCATTCAGTGTATTGTATTCTCATTCTCTCAGTTATCTGGCCCTCTGTACATAAAAGTTTGGTGGCCCTTGGACTAAATTCTTCGCAACAGCTATGTCAGTTTGGGAAACATCGATGGCGTGCGTATTATACACCGACACACAAAGGAATAAAATGAAAGTGACGGCTTTTGCATTGGAATTGGAATTCTCATCTATGAACGGCAGGACAAAAACAAACTATTTGAAAAGAACTTGACCTTTGTCAATGCCTGTCACTATATTAGCAAGCGGTGGGTGATAGAAATGGGACAGATTCTCGTTGACTTTGCTGATCAACCCATGAATGTGAATGTTATATGTCAGCCCATTTCAGGAAATAAACATAGGAAGAACGCCTGCTTAACGTCATCGAACCAATGTTCCGAAAGGCAACAGACAGATTGGCTAGTGAGGGTTCGGTTCGAAATTCAAAAATTATGACCTGAAGAAGTACATTATGAGTGTGACAATAAAGACAGCGACAACAGTCCGAACAATTTAAATAGTGTAAATAGTTACAATACTTCATCTAAGAAATATAGACATATCCCGAAGAAGACCGCAGCGTACAACGGCCCAAACAACGTGAATCTCTATCTATAAAAGGCAGGATGTGTATGTGTGTGTGTGTGTGTGTGTGTGTGTGTGTGTGTGTGTGTGTGTGTAACGAATGCACGGCCTCAATTTTCGACGGATTTGCACCAAAATTTACATGCACATTCTTCCAAGTTAGCGGGAAGGCCAAAACTGGCTTTGCATTTCCCAACTCCCATCGATAGTGGAAATAATCGATTTTTGCAGGCTTCTACGGTAGTTTTCATGTAGTTTGCGGCCATTTTCTACTGGCCAGAGTGAGAGCCTGTAGCTGGCTGCCACGAATAGGCAGGAAGATTCTACTGACCAGCGTAAGAGCCAACAGCTGACTGACACGAATTTTAACTAGCATGCTAGCATGCAAAAAAAAAAATTGATAGCTGCATTCGTCACAATTGGGAAAAATTTAAATCTCCATGGCACTTTACTCCAATTGGCTCATTCGCTTACTTAAACTCAACGTTGATTCTGATTCCGCAGAACTGGGTTGCGTGTGAAAAAGTATTTGTTGTTAACATTCTTTTTTCATTCGGTTTTTCCAGTTACGAGTCCTTTTTTAACGCCGATTGTTTTGTGTTCATTTTGTTTAGTTCTTTTTTCGTAACAGATTTAATGTTTAGTATAGAGCTTAGAAAAAAATTGCAGTTTGAGATAGGCAAGAAGTAAGGCATATAGCAACATCAGCACGGCAAAGGGCACTCCTTTAAAAGCAAGGAAGGGCAAAAATATTTTAAGTCAAGTGATAGCGATTGCTGTATGAGTCGTACGATTTTTGAATCAAGCATGGGCAACGCCAGGCCATGCTGCTAGTATGGCAATAAAGATGTGAACAACAGCCCGAACAATTTAAATAGTGCAAATAGTTACAATACCTCATTTCAGAAATATAAACTGATGATTTTTTTAGAGTTTAAAAAATTAACGGTTTTTTCGCCAAGACAATAGTCGAATCCATTCAACTCGTGTCTTTTTTTTTATCTGAATTCAATTTATCTGGTCATTATTTCTTTTTCTTTTTTTAATTTAGCATATATTCACTTTATCGTTATACTTAATAAACAGGATAATTACTTTGCGACCATCTCTCTAAGTACCAGTATTTAGATATAATAAATAAATTGATATTTATACATAATTTATATGGCTAGACTAATATTGATATATAATAGATATATACAGGCTGGCACTCCTTAATTATTTTGACCCACACGTATAGAATAAGGAAACAAACTTAGAGAATCATTTTTTTTAATTGTTTTTTTTTGCATTATCATTCCCCAGAGAAGTGTTTCTCAACCGGTGTTCTCTGGTACCCTAGGATTCTGCAAGAGGTCACTAGAGATTCCGCAAGGAACTGATAAATAGGTTAATGCCTTTTGGAGTATTTTTATTTAATTTTATATTCGTAATTTTACTATACACGTACTACATTTTGTTGGAAAATACTTGGTTATTACAATAATGGTTTCAACCTCTTATATTTAAAATTATAATAATCATAGGGAATGTCTAAATACGATGACTATATGGCGTCACTGTGAAACCGCCTTCACTGATAGGATCTGTACGTGGCAGATTCGTTTGAATTCGTTTCTGTCTCAGTCGAGTAGAAAACAAGTGTACATGTATTACCGCGTGAACCACGAGAAAAATATGAGTGATAAATATTAATATATTATATAATAAGAAAGGCAATAATGCCACTAAGACTCGGGGGGTTACTGGGAGCGAAAGCGAATAAGAAGGAAACGGAAACCCAATCCTAAAAAGGAAACAAGGGATAAATTTCTATTCCTGTTCAATAGACGAGGAATGAAGGTGAAAATATTTAGGTTGACTGGCGCCCTCTGGTAAATGGAGCAGAGTTAATGTAACTAAGATTATGTCATGGGTTTATCTTTAACTTCTCTCTAGCAGCACCAATCACCGGAAGTAAATTATGGCGGGACCAGGCAGGCAGCAGTCATCAGGTCAGAACGTAGAAGCGACAGGATTTTAGTTTGTAGATTTTGCGCTCTCTCTCTCTCTCTCTCTCTATATATATATATATATATATATATATATATATATATATATATATTGTAGTTGTAGCTAAATGTTTAAGTTTGAAAATTTAAGTATATAGGTTGAAAATATTTTTAAAAAATCGAATATAAAAGGCGCTGTTTTAGTCAAATCAGGTTTCAAAGGGTTAAATCATCTTGTTAATCTATTAAAATTATATCTCCCCCACTAAAACCCCTGAACACTTATAGTGCCCCCGCAAGTGTATATAGCACCCCAAAGGAGGGGCGTTACAGCATATTTAGTAAATCCCCGTTTTACGCAGAAAAGTGAGATATATCTGACTCTGAATTACAAACCCTCAAGGAATTTTTAGCATTTTTTTTTATTTCAAAGGACATTATTATTATTATTATTATTATTATTATTATTATTATTATTATTACTATTATTATTATTATTTGATTTCCTTTGATTTCTTATGTACCCTCAATTCCTCCCGGGTTCCAATCAGTGACCTAAGCTCAGAATTGGCATTATGACATTTTTACTGAATATTTAAAAAAAAACAAAAAAACTTAAGATCACACACATTTTACATACATAAAGCCCATCGTAAGTCGTGAGATGTACCTGTGAGTATAATATTTTGTATTTTTTAAGGCATGTTTTACCAGGAATCCCTTCATTGAGTCTACCAGGTCATTTTCCAATCAAACCGAGTGCTCCAATCATAACTGGAATTACTGATGTCTTCATTTACCACATTTTAGATTTCCAGTTCAAGATCTTTGTATTTTGATATCTTATTTTTGAAGCTCTTCCATGTAAATGAAAATGCACACTCTGTTTTTGTGGTTTTTGATCACGATGTCTGGATTATTATTATTATTATTATTATTATTATTATTATTTACTTTGATTTCTGTTGTATACTAATTTCTTTCAAGGTCCCAACCAAGTCACAAATGGCATCAGGTCATTTTACACTACAGGTTTGTTTCAACAAAATAAAATTAAAATAAGACAACTTAAAAATATATCCATCTTACATAAATAAATTCCTTCGAAGAGTGTAAGCTGCAATTGTAAGAATTGTTTTCGTATTTATTTAAGGTATGGGCTATCAGTGATCGCTTCAATGAACCTGTCAGAAATTTCTCCAATCTCAGAACTTCAACTAGAACTAGAATTATTGATGTACTCATGTGCTACATTACTTTTTATAATTACACTTTAAGATACTTGTATTTTGATAGATTTTTAAGAACTTCACAGTTACATTACAGCCTGCTGGAACTGCCATGTCAATAAGAAAGAATGTTCTGTTTTTGGGGTCTTTAATCACTATGCATGGGCGATTACTGTTATTATTATTATTATTACCTTTGATTTCTGGCGTGTACTCATTTCTTTCCGGGTTCCGACTAGAGACGTAAGTTCAGAAATGGCATCATGACATTTTCCACTGAACAGTTTAAAAAAAAAATGCACATATTTTACATAGATAAAGCTTTTCGTAAGGTGTGAGCTCTGCTTGTGAGTAGAATTTGTTGTATTCCTTTAAGGCATAGAATACCAGGGATTCCTTCAATGAGTCTATTGGAATCTTTTCCAATCTATCCGAGGGCTCCAACTACATCTGGAATTGTTAATGTCTTCATACGTCACATTTTTTAGATTTCGATTTCAAGATCCTTGTATTTTGATAGTTTTTTGAAGATCTTCAGAAACACATTGCAGTCTGCGTGGACTGCCATGTCAATAAGGAGGCACAATTTATCTTTGCGGTCTGTAATCACAATGTCAGGACGATTAGCTTTGATTGTTCTGCCTGCGTGTGCTGTAAAGTCCAATAAAATTGGGACAGGTCCTACTTCAGTAACCGGGTCTGGGTGGTATTCATACCAATTTCTTGCAGTTTCCTTTCCGTAAAATTTGCAGATTTTCCAGTGCAGATATCGGTCCACTCTGTCGTGTCGTGTTTTATATTCTGTAGGTGCCAATACCACGCAACCTGATATAAGATGGTCAATTGTTTTTGGATATTTATCGCAGAATCTGCATTTTGGACTAACACAATTTTTCAGTATGTGTGCATGGTAATTTCTAGTTAGCAAGCATTAGTTCTGTGCAGCAAAAATAAAACCTTCAGTTTCAGCTTTTAACCCTGCACTTTGTAGCCACTGATGGATACGGGGTTTGTCTACAGCAGCTTGTTTGGTACGGGCAGAGTATTGGCCATGAAGCGGTTTATCTTGGCATTGTTTCTGTATCTGATCGGTTGCATTTGCCTTTCTTTTCTTTTTTAAGTATTTTGCAGCTTCAGTTGGTGTATTATGTTTTACTTGTATTTCTTCGCCCGCTTGAAACTCCATTTTGAACTTGTTGGCTCCCTTTATTACTGACTCGCTTACTACTTTCATATTCTTTGACACAGAACATCATCCAGTTTTCTGTAGCTTCTAGGTATATTTGAAGGCTAATAGTTGTAGTTTTGTAAGACAGTTCTAGTTGAACTAACCCTCTACCTTCTTCGGATCTGGGCACATACAGACGATCAACATCAGCCTTGGGATGATACATACGGTGGCAGGTGAGAAGCTTTCTCGTTTTGGTGTCCATTTGCTTAATGTCAGCTATGGTCCAGTTTAGAACGCTGAAACTGTATTGCACCACAGGGAAAGCGAAGATGTTTATAGCTGATATTCTGTTATTTTTTTTTTTGTTTTTGTTTTTTTTTAAATTCAGCTTGGTATACAGTGCCAGACGTACACGCCCATAGTTTTTACTTTCTTTCTTACCTCCTCCTTCATTTGGGTATTCTGTATTCCATCTTCTTCGCTGACTCGTAGCTACCTATAGGCTTCTTCTTGTTCCAGTTCCCTAATCTTTGTGCCAAAATCTAAATCTATTGAGTGTGTTTCTGTAATTTTTCCTTTCTTGAAAGTTACTTTTGCACATTTATCCAATCCGAAATCCATAACTATGTAGTCATTGAAACATTTTACAGCATTAAAGAAACCCTTCAACTCATTGTCGTCTTTGGCAAAGAGTTTGAGCTCATCCATGTAGAGTAGGTGATTGAGTACTTTCTTGTTTAGTTTGTAACCAAAGCTATTATTGTTTAGTTCATGCGTAAGGGGGATTAAGGACCTATAAAACAGAAGGGGTGACTGGGAGCCTACTTGAAAGATTCCTCGTCGGATATTCAGTCGGTTGGAGATGGCAGTGCCTCTGGTGTGATTTAGGTATAATATGGTTTCCCACATTCCTATGCTGTGTTTAAAGAAATTTACTATCACGGGGGTGACTTTGTATATTTCCATAGTCTTAAGTATCCAAGAGTGTGGCACACTATCAAAGGCTTTACGGTAATCTATCCATGCTGTGCTAAGATTTCTACATCGTCTCCTGCAATTTTCCAGGATCATTTTGTTTATCAGCAGTTGATCTTTGCAACCATATGAACTTCTCCGGTATCCCTTCTGCTCCAGTGAAAGATTATTATTATTATTATTATTATTATTATTATTATTATTATTATTTATTTCCTCCAAGCAAGGTGATAAATCCACTAAGATACAAGGGGTTCCAAAGATTGAATGAATTTGAGAAAAAACTTTATTGTGGAAAGAAGTCAATAAAGAACAGGATTCAAGGAGACAGAAGATGAAGACTGACATTGCATTTAAATTTATGAAGCTGGTAGTTGACAAGAAAGCAAGAAGCCGGAAGAAATTGAAGAAGTGCAAGAGAAGAAACTCCTAACATAGAACGTTCGGTTACATCTAGCAATTTCAACACTAGAATGATGAGACCTCAGAGCCAATCTTGTACTGCGCTTAAATTCGCGAAGTCACGGTAACAAAGAGGTAAGTTCATCAGATTCAGTTTGCCTTGGAAATATTTGTAGAAAAGGCAAAGAGAAGCTACGTTACCTTGGTGAGAGAGTGGCTGAAGCCGAGATGCCAGATCATGGTCGGGAAAACTGCGGATTATACTCTGGATATTGTCAAGAATTTCTAGATGCATAGCAGAAGCATCATATCAGATGTGGCACGGACGAATGGTAGACTTATAAATGTGCAAAATAGACGCTGACGCGAAAAACATCTAGAATGACATAGAGTATCAACATTACGAGCAGCAGAACGAGCAATCGATTCAATAAAATACTTTCCACTTCATGTCAGTTTTTTCTGGGGGTGATTCTTTTTCTTATTCTTCTTTAGCTTTCTCCATTATTATTATTATTATTTGTTTTGCGACACTCCCCGACTATTAGATGATGATGGTTATATCATATCTCAGATGATGATGATGGTTATATCATATCTCAGATGATGATGATGGTTAAATCATATCTCAGATGATGACGGTTATATCATATCTCAGATGATGATGGTGGTTATATCATATGTCAGATGGTGATGATGGTTAATCATATCTCAGATGATGATGGTTATATCATATATCAGATGATGATGATGGTTAAATCATATCTCAGATGATGACGGTTATATCATATCTCAGATGATGATGATCGTTATATCATATCTCAGATGATGATGATGGTTAGATCATATCTCAGATGATGATGATGGTTATATCATATCTCAAATGATGACGGTTATATCATATCTCAGCTGATGATGAAGGTTAGATCATATCTCAGATGATGATGAAGGTTAGATCATATCTCAGATGATGATGGTTATATCTCATATTATGATGATGGTTATATCATATCTCAGATGATGATGATGGTTAGATCATATCTCAGATGATGATGATGGTTATATCCTGTCTCAGATGATGATAGTTATATCATATCTCAGCTCCTACGCGAAGCTCTGAGACACAGCATATTTCTCAGTACTGTCATTTCTGTGGGGTGGATTTGGGTTTTGGGGGAAAGAAGTAGAGGCCGTCTCACATCACCTCTGGTTCAGAAACCATCGGTTATGGAAATGACTCCAATAAGAATATCTGGGGAAAAACGCGATGCAAAATACCCACTGATAAGATGGCAAGTATTGAAAATTTGCAGTAGTTTAAAATGGCCGAAGACTTTTACGGGGTTATGTTGCTAAGTAGGTTTAGTTTCATTAAATCTTTGATCACCAATGTTTTGCTGAATCGACTAATTGCAAAAAAAAAAAAAAAAAATTGCAATCTTCTTCGCCCGACCTCGAAGAATTTAAAAAAAAAATTAATCCTTGGTTATTCGATCAGATTTTAGGAATTACATCATTCTGAGAACTTTAATCAGCCCCTTGATACGAAACACACACACACACACACACACATACATATATATATATATATATATATATATATATATATATATATATATATATATTTCTAAATAATTAATAGATTTACTTTTGAAGCGACATATTTATTACTTATATAATCTATATAAATAAATGCGAATTTCCGTGTGTCATTGTGTCACACTTTTTCAACTTTATTCCTAGAGGCTGTAGTCCAACTTATCATGCCATGTTGGAATCAGGCTTACTCCATGAGCAAATTAAAAACATTCCTGAAATTTTGGATTACCAATTTTTCCTTACTGCGATTGTTTTCGGCGATTTTTAACGTGATTTTTTGCGACGAATTTTTTTGTACGATAAAAATTTTTATAACTTGGAAATAAATTTGGGCATAATTGAAATGAATTGTGAAATACAGCGAAAGTCATTCAGGAAATAAAAATAATTGTTTGTACGGAAAGTAAGGACCTACGTACATCAAAATGTCTTAAACTTAACTATTATTGCAATACTTAAATGCAGCGATCAATGTTGAGTTCTACTGTAGTTTATTGTTACTTGTCCCATACGGCAGCAGTATACCTAACAAAAAGAAATCCCCGCCAACAGTGGACCAGATTGTTATCAAAAGAGCCAAGGCTGCGAGGGAAAAGAAATTCCTGTGTAAATGAAAAACCAGATCAAACGGCAGCGAAAAGAGTTTCTAATGCTGAAAATACACAAAGGTATTCCCAAACTCTTGAACTAGTCGAAAGGCCAGTCAAGAGCCCTGAGCAGTAGCTAGCTTAATAATGACGACGATATGCTTCCATTCATTTTCCTATAAGCCTTCAGACTAAACACGTCGACCTACATCAAGTGCCTTGAGGAGGTCGTTCTGTACTGGGTTAAAAAGGGTAGTTGATGGAATATGTCTGACAAGAGAACTCTGCACCATGCCACACAAGCAGAACACAGTGATGGTTATCAGCCAATTTCTGCGACCACATCCCCACTTACATCTGGCCACCTAACTCCCCAAACTGCAACCCCCTTGATTATTATGTGTGGGGCAAGAGACCATCAAACTCTTTGTAACACCGAAAATGAACTGAAGGCAAGAATAATGGCAGAATTCATTTTAAACAAGAAGGTAGTCCAGAAGAGAAGCAGGAGTTTCCGTAGTCGCCTGGAGGCCATAGTTGAAGACAATGACGATTTTAGTGAATAAATTTACTCTTTACTATTTGAAGATATTTTGTGTAATTTTGGTAAATAAATCTGTTAAAATGAGATGTCAGTGTTATGTAAATATTTGCGTAATTTAGATAATTTAAAATACTACATTATGCAATATATAGTGTAACTTATTAATATAGATGATGTAATATATCATACAATACATATTATACATGCTATTTATTAATATATTATGCAATATATTGTGTATTATATTGTATAATATATATTATGTAATACATTATGTGTTATATGATATTTATATCACATATTAAATATTATGTAATATAATGTTATATAATATACTGTGCATCATGTAATAATCCTATATAATATCGTATAATATATAATGTAATAAATGTTATGCACTGTATTATACAAAATATATTATGTAATATATATATATATATATATATATATATAATATACAATATACAGTATAGTATGTAAGATATATAATATATTGTACACTATATATTATTACATATATTATATAATATTATGATATATCATATTGTATACATCATTATATATATTGTTCATATTATGTATATATTATCATATGTTATATGATATATATTATGTAATATATATATATATATATATATATATATATATATATATATATATATATTACATTATAATTTTAAAAAAGAGAAAGAACAGATGGAGTTAAAATTTACATTTCTTAGCATTTACTTTTTAAAAAGTGCTCAATACAAACGTAGAGCAAAATATAATATTAAATTTTATTATAATAGATTGCAAAAAAACAATTTTTATCACTACACAAAAACTTATTGGGTGATGGTGGATTACATATAATACAAATAACTGTTGGATTTCCACTAGATGGAAATGGTTCATTGGTAAACCTTAGATTCAGTAAGACACCTATTCTGTAATGGGCCTTCATTTGGATTTCTACAATTACATGATTTTTTATCATTATTGTTTTCTGTTTTTCAATAACGATTGTTAAATGTAGATTTAAAATTTTAATATGTTTTTAAATAATTTTTGATAGATTATCTGTACAACTATAACTTAATTTAAATGTATTTTTTATTAAAAATCTTGCTTAGAGGATTATTATTGGGAAAATGTTTCTCAATTAAATTGAGAGATTTCTGCCCTAAGTGTTAACTATTTGATTAAATGGGGGTGTATACCAATTGAATTTTCTATTTTTTCTTGCTATCACTATTATGATTTCTCTATTTAATATCAGGGCATTTATAACGACTTTTTTTTAAGGCATTGTTGTAAAAATTGCTATGTTTATAAAATAGATCTTCATTGGAAGAGTTATTACTAATTCTATATTCTATGGTGCAGGTTATGTACTTGATTATAGATGGAGGGTAATTAGATTTTGGGTGGATATATAACGGACTTGTATTAATTTTCATGTATGGTTGGTATATGTTATTGACTAAGTTTAATGTTACATGGAGGAAGTTTACTTTAATAAGTGCGTGTTGATTTTATCTTTCAGGTTTAGATTTTAAACTCCCTGTGGATTAATTTTCTGATAATGTCAGTTCTGAAATTTGAAATTTAAATTTTGGTTTAAAATTTCTACAGTTTTGGTTTTTAAAAAGCTTAAAAGCTGAACCATTCTTCGAAAGTTTATTTGCTTTTGAAAATGATTTATTGAAAATCGTTAACAATATCTCTTTTCACAAATGTAAAAATCCTTTTCAAAAAGACACCACGACCAGCTTGTAATGGATATAAATTCTGCCGACAAAGTGTTTGTAAAGTCTGACAAAACAGCAAACTTCTATAAAATCACTACGAAGGATTATAATATTCTTATTGGGAAAAAAAAATTAACGAAAAAATTATAGAAAAGTAGAAAATTACTTAGTTAATTTGGTTGACAGAATTAATGAAACTATTAGGTTGGTGCAAAAATAATGTCATTTTGACGTATTTTTAACGTCAAAAAACGACATTATTACGTCATTATTTTTGCACCAACCTAATAGTATAATTATTATGGACAAACTTAAAATTAGTGACAGGGTTAGCGTCCTCTGTACCAAGGAATCTTATATAACCATCAAGGACCATAAACCGGAGTTTGAAACTAATCTTCCCTCCAGGGTCATCAACCCTACGAGGCCAGAAATTGGTAAAATCAGTAAAAAAAATATCCTCTAAAGAGTCAACAAACTAATTAAGGAGCGCCTTGGACTGGTACAACGGATTAACACCACTGATGTCATCAATTAGTTTTATAATATAAAAGATAAAACTAATTGTTCTTTGATCCGGTTTGATATCATGGATTACTACCCATCCATTTCAAGAAAACTCTTTACATTATGTTTAGAATTCGCCACCGAGTACTCTGGTCTATCAAAAAAGGAACTGAATATTATAATGAACGCTAGAAAATATGTCCTTCTCCACAACAAAGAACAATGGATAAAAAAATAGTTCAGGTGGCCAATTTGATATTGCAATGGGAACATTAGACTCTGCTGATTCTTCCGACCGCGTTGGTTTATTCATTTTATGTAACCTTACTGTCCACCATGATATCAGCATAGAGGATATAGGCTTACATAAGGATGATGGTCTAATGGTGGTGAAAAATTGTACAAATTTCAAAACTGACATAATCAAAAAATTAATCCATAGGGAGTTTAAAAATCTAAACGTGAAAGTTAAGATCAACACAAACTTTAAAAAAATAAACTTCCTCCATGTAACACTAAACTTAGTCAATAACATATACCAACCATACATGAAAATTAATACAAGTCCCTTATATATCCACCCAAAATCTAATCACCCTCCACCTATAAACAAGTACATACCCTCCACCATAGTATATAGAATTAGTAATAACTCTTCCAATGAAGATCTATTTTATAAACATAGCAATTTTTACAACAATGCCTTAAAAAATCCAAAAGTTATGAAATTTTTTATTGGCAGTACAAAAATCCCTTTAAACTGAGGTTGTATCAGCACAGATCTTCTTTCAACAACAATGCCATCCGTAACCGAGCACCCCTTTCTAAATATTTTTGTCATTTAAAAGAAATTAGTAAAACTCCTAAAGTTAAATAGAAAATATTTAAAAAAAAGGGAATCAGTAAATCTTTATATGACCCATGTCCACTGTGTTTACAAGAAAAGCTGCATATTATGAAGTTTCTAACGTTCTGCTAAAACAAATAAATGAAATACCAGATTTATGTAGACAATGTCTAATTTTTTTTTTAAATATAGTTAAAAGAAATCTTCATAAATATTTTATACATTACAATTACATAGCCATTATTTTATAAGTATATAATTGTTCACTCCATTTTTATTGGATTTTTTCAACTTTAATATTGCCCTTTTTTTACATACCATTCAATATCTATTCGGTCTCTTTAAGAAGTTTCCGTAGTATAAAAAATTTGAAAAATTCTTAAAAATATTTTTTTTCGTCAAGGTTAATCTATGTCTACTTAACCAAATCTGAATTTTGGATTCGCTGCATTATGTTTGAAACTGATATGTCTAGAGTATCAATTTATCAAGACATGATTTTATAACCCATCTCCCTCCACCCTCCAACCTTAATTGTCATTTTTCTATTTTACGATAGATCTGTCTTTTAATTGGTTAATCAGAACATGTCCACAAGTATATGTTTTAATTCTGATATTAGCTCCTACCCACATTTTTGCTTTCAAATGAGATAACGATTTGTTTTCAAATTTCCCAAATTAATCATTTGTATTATATGTAATCTACCATCGCCCGATGAGGAAGGATTGAAGTTCCGAAACATGAAATTTTTTGTGTAGCGATAAAAACTGTTTTATTGTAAGCTATTATAATAAAAATGATTTTAATAATATTATATATTACATTATATCTAGAGATATACAGTTATATATATATATATTATATATGTGTGTGTACACATACCCAGGCGCACACCTCTATCTATCTATTTATCTATTTATATCTCCTCTCTCCTCTCTCTCTCTCTCTCTCTATATATATATATATATATATATATATATATATATATATATATATATATATATATATTATTCTTCAAGGCCGCTGGCATATTTTGTATAGAGAAAAATGTTAAAATTCTCTTCCTTTCTGCCGTGCGACGATGGACTAGATGTCAAATCAGTTGGGTTTCGATTCCGACTTGAAGGAATCGGACGTCTGGTCACACTGAAGAACTGTGATACAGCGAAACAGTCTGTCTGTGGATGACTATATATATATATATATGTGTGTGTGTGTGTGTGTGTGTGTGTGTGTGTGTGTGTGTGTGTGCGTGCGTATATACATAAATATACACACACACACACACACACACACATATATATATATATATATATATATATATATATATATATATATAATTTGACAAAATTTTTTCGAATATCTTTGCAGAGATCTATCTTGACTTAGTGACAGAGATTAATGTGATCATTTTTTACTCATAAAGCAGTGAGTAAATCTGTATTCTTGTAAAATCCTCATAGCATGACTACTTTCAAACTGAGTGGCTTTTTTTAAAATCTAAGTTCAACTTCTTAAATATCTGTAGCAATCGAATAGGAAAATTTATGTTCGTTTTGTTTTTGTGCCACAAAGATATATTTCCGTTTTTTTTTTCCAAATTGTCTCTTTTTCTCTACAGATTTAAAAAAAATTACAAAAGAACCTCCATTTACCACTTCCTTAATTCACCGTAAAAGAATTGCCCTTTCCCTACTCACATTATATACGTTATCCCCTCTTTTTAAAACAAAAAGCATGGTGATTTTTTTTTCGTTTTGGGTAATAACTTAATCCATTGCGTGAAAACGTGGGTCAAGTTCGTACATTTTTTAGGGAAGATATTGCTAGCTGGAGAGAAAAACAATAATGTAACTCCTTCGGCGCCATGTTGACTAACAGGGAGAATTTTTGAAAGGAAAGCAAACCTCATTCAAGCATTGTTTTAATTTAACTAATGTTGATAAAGATGCCGGAAGGTTGCCGAGTGTGTTTTGAAACTCAAGTGAAAATGCACTAACAAGATTTCTATCAATTCTCTCCTCTTTCTTCTTTAAAGATTTCTTTTTATCCGAAAATACAAGGTCACTTTACAGAAACATAAAATTTCCAAAATAAATTATTGTCTTTATTCGATGAATTATCCAGACTAGAACCATTCGTATTTGTTGTTTTGATCATTACATTTCAGCCGGTGAATTATTCGACTTTCTTCATCAACACTTCGCATTATGTAACGTTAATTATTTTTTCGAAATTATTGTTAATAGACACACTGCAGATATAGCAGCAACGATCTCTTCTACGAGACTAGAATGAAGTTTAGTCTAACATGTACCAAGAAAAAATCGCTCCTTGATGTTTGTAGACTTATTTTAACCGACGTCTTGTTACTGACACATTCGACAGGCAAATATTTGGAAATTGGTTCAATCTACTATCACAAGAAAACTTAATATATATTAAGATATAGGAGAGAAGAAAATTGGGCTAAGTCTTCCAACTAGAAACAGCCTGCCTTGAAAAACAGCATGTGAAATCTTGACTTTTACATGAGTTCGAACATCGACCACCGGTGCCAGTGGTTATAATTTAACTATCCAACTTACACGGGCAACCCACCTCCCCCGCAAACTCGATGTACAATAATAAAAGAACATCAAAAAGTTAAAAATGTATTGGATTAGTCAATTTTGACGTTTGGTCACAAATGTGTAGCGATCGTCATCGCCATCACACACATACATATATACAGATCATGTGGCAAGCATTCATTGGCTAATCTCCTCAAAACTAACTTGCTGATTGGTCAATTCCGACCAATCAAATCGCCTGCACACGAGGAATAATTTTCCCGCGCAAAAGACTGGAGTCTGTCACGTGAGACACAACCTTATATAAACAAAACACGAATAAGCCTCTCTCGTGTTTTATTCCTTCATCTTTTTCCTTGCTGCCAAGATGTAATCTTCAAGAGCTCCCGTCTTAACCGTGCGGCCAGACGTTAAAGATCATTACCAAGAACTCTTACCGACTTTCTCGCAAGCCATCAGTAGAGCCCAGCTATTTTCGCCTGTCCACACAAATCTACGACTTTACTCACAACATTTCAAACGCACACACTGACACAGATTTTTGTAACCCATTATACATATCTCTCTCTGTTACTGAGCCAAGTTCATGAACTAACACTCTATTAATTTCTCTAAACAACACATTTCTTAATTAACTGTATTCTATTCTAACAGCAAACTCTATTCAACATAGAATCCTGAACATTCTTATTCAAGAGAAACTCTTTCGAACATTCATTCATAAATCAAAATACAGTTGAAGGGGAACAACTTTTTTTTCCTTAATCATTACACTTCATTGCATGATTGTTTTGTATGTTATGTTTCAATATATATATATATATATTTGTCGATCCACATATAGAGTTTCGTTGTTTTTTCTTGAATCATTAAATGTACATTAGATATATGCGCTAAGAACACACATCACAAATGCATCCTTAAAGAAGGTTGAGGGTCACAATCGTAACAAGAATCGTAATTTTGCCGGTACGAACAGTTTCTCGAAAAAGCAAGTAACTATATTTTTGTGCGATTATTTTTTTTTTTTTTTTGAATATCTATAATTATGAACTTTATCCTCCTCTTCATAAACATGTTCGAAGTTCATACTTGTTCTGATTGTGTTCTAGTACTTTCTCAGACATTATCAAGAACCGGTTGCAATCAGTGTGACAGACAAGATATCGTTGGTTATATGCTGGTATCTATGTAGAACTGAAATTTTAATCAGTCCAATGTGAGTCCATGGGTAACATTTACAGCGATCAAGATTGCACCGAGAATACATGTATCAATTATTATTATTATTATTATTATTATTATTTTTTGAATTACCATGGTTCCTTAAGAAAAGAACTGGAGTGGTTTCCAGTTATCTTATCTATGATTTGTAATTAAAAGTAATCATAAAAAGGATGCTACGCTCAGTACTCTGCTATTTATTTAGTGCGAAAGACAAGACAAGAGTTTGAACTTGAGTAACTTGACTGGAATTTAAACTGAAGTAATAGATATGAATCGAATTTGACCGGAGGTAAAAGACTTGACTGGAATTTAAACTGAAGTAACAGAATCGACTGGAATTTGAACTTAGGTAACAGACTAGATTGAAATTTGAAATGAATTAACAGAATTGACTGGACTTTAAACGGAAGTAAGAGACTAGACTGGAATTTGAACGGATGTAACAGACTTGACTGGAATTTGAACGACGGTATGGGATTTGAATGAAATTTGAACTGGATTCACAGATTTGATTGGAATTTAAAATGAAGTAACAGAATTGACCGGAATTTGAACGAAGGTAAGGAACTATACTGGAATTTGAACTGAAGTAAGCTAGACTGAAATTTGGACGGCGCTAAGGGACTGGACTAGAATTCCACTGAAGTAACAGTCTAGACTGGAATTGGAAGAGACTAAACTATAATTTGAACTGAAGTAACAGACTAGATTGGAATTTTAACTGGAGTAGCAATCTTGACTGGAATTTGAATGGAGGTAAGAAACTAAACTGGTATTTGAAATAACAGACTAGACTGTAATTTGAACTGAAGTAACAGATTAGACTGGAATATGTACGGTGTTAAGAGACTAGACTGGAAGTTGAACTGAAGTGACAGACTAGATTGGAATTTAAACTGGAGTAACAGACCTGACTGGAATTTGACCGGAGGTACGAGACTAGACTGGAATTTGAACTCAAGTAACTGACTAGACTTGACTGGAATTTGAAATGAAATAACAGACTAGAGAGGAATTTGAACTGTAGTAGCAGACTTGTCTAGAATATGAACGGATGTAATAGACTAGACTGGAAATTAAATTAACAGACTAGACTGGAATTTTAATTGAAGTAACAGACTTGACTGGAATGTGAACTGACTGGAATTTTAACTGAATAACAGACTAGACTGGAATTTTAACGGTGGTAAGGGACTAGACTGGAATTTTAACTGAAGTAACAGATTAGACTGGAATTTGAACTGGAGTAGCAAACTAGACTGGAATTTGAACTCAAGTATCAAACTTGAATGGGATTTGAACAGAGGTAAGAGACTTGACCGGAATTTGAACTGGTGTAACAGACTAGAATGGAATTTGAACTAGAGTAGCAGTCTTGATTGGAATTTGAAATAACAGATTTGACTGGAATTTGATCGAAGTAAGGTAATATATAATATATATATATATATATATATATATATATATATATATATATATATATATATATATATATATGTTAGTTAATGGAACAAGGACAAACGAAAGTGTACCAATATAATCAGTACGATAAATATTTATTAAATATTAATTATTAACCATATAACAGAAATTAAGGCACGGAGAGAAAGGTTTTAAGATCGGAATTTTCGGACACGCCTGTGTCCTTCATCAAGAAATAGGAATTACTCACTGACAGATGTTTTTGTGGACGGTGTATTTTCTGGTCGAGATGTTAGTAAAAACCCGATCCCTGTCTGATTCCTCGGTATGCGAATCTTTTTATGAAAATAAAGTTAAATCTAAAATTATGATCGGTGTAAAAGCGTTAGGCAGGTCTATTATTACTAGTGTTGGAGTGAGATTTTAAACATAGATGAAGAGAGTTATAGAATGTGGAGGGGATGACGTCTCGCAAGTAGTAAGCTGTAGCAAAAATGGTCGGATCATGTTGTCAAGCGTAAAAAGATGGGCTCTGGTTAGAATAGAATGTGATGAAGAAAATGAGGAAGAAAAATGTAATATATAATAATAAAATATTATTAAATAAAATCCACTGAAAAGAAAAAAATTGACGGCTCAAAAAATGTATAAAAATTTGTAAATCTATTAACAAAAAAAAAAGAAGAAAATAAAAATAATGGTAAAATTACGAAATTCAATGGGACGCAGCTTCGAATCCTGCCGAAGGGGTATATATATATATATATATATATATATATATATATATATATATATATAGGCACCTCGAAAAAGAAACGATATTTTAGTTTTAATTTCAAATTAATGGATTAAACTTAATATTTACAATAATCAAAATACTTTGCTCTATTTCAAACTGAATTAAAATTGATTGGAATCATTTTTTGTATTATCATTCAAATCGATGAAATCATCCTAATTGCCAAATCTGCCAAGACAACATAACTCTCTATATTAAAAAATCTTTTCAGAATCGTTAGTTGAAAAAAATCAGCTGTTTCGTTTAATGAATCTGTATTGAAACAAGTATCGCAGAAAAGTATTTTTTTAACAGAGGTGTGTGTTTTTATGAGGCATTAACAGTTTTGTCGACAGCTTGATGCTTTGTAAATTTAAATAAAGAAGAGACAGTTGTAATAAAATTACACGACGAATACAATGTAGAAGCTTTTTTATACAATATTTTTAACTACCCAGTAATGTTTTTAAAATTCATTTTTTTTAAACCTTCCAATATTTTATTGAATTTTAGGGACTTGAACTTTATAGACCTACTTACAAAGACGCTTGTTGAGGAAATATTAGAAAATTAGCAATAAATGCTAAATTTATTATAGTTACTGGACTTATTTTCTGATAATGTATATATATATATATATATATATATATATATATATCATTATTTACAAAAATCGGCACGTTTATGCGCACAAAAAGTAAATTCAAAATTCTTTTTAAAATACTGGGGTCGCTGAATTTTATAATAAATTCAATTTATATTGAATTAAACATCATTTGACCGGTAGAAATTAATACAGAATTTTAACACATTTAAAAGTTTATAAATTATTCTAATAAGTTTTTTGTTTTTAATTAAAATAATTCTTGTAAAATTCATTATTCATCGAAAAAATGAATTCATAAAACAATAGTGCCCATAATATATTTTATACATAAAAGCAATTAAAAGCTTTTTTCTAATTGAATAATGCCTTACTTTTATTGCATTTATTATTTCAGTGCAAATTTTTTGTAATTGGGGATCCTGTTTGACTAAAAAATTTCAAGGTTTACATTTTCCGAGGACTTGTACTTATAACTAATATAAACATTAAGAACAGAATTTCTCGAAATTTCATAAAATTAAATAAGTGGGGGGAGAGGCGTACAAATGTAAAAAAAGATTTTCTAAAAGAGAAACATTTTAAAAAATTATTTCATTCATTTGTGACTAAGTCCTGAAAGTTTCATTAAAATCCAACAATTATCTGATTTTTTGCAAGAATTTCCAAATCAATGTGTCTTCACCGTGTTGTAACTGAGTTACCTCCTCCTTAATTCCCAAATTGTCACTAGGCGTCTCTCTCCCCATACTATAAATACCGGGCGACTTCTTGCCTCGATTTCTCTTTTCCTTCAGGTCTCGTGCCGCATCCCACCTCACGTGGAGGTGAGGTAAATCCTCTTTTTCATTTCTTTATTTCAGCGACTACAATATAAGCTCTCTTAGAAATTCGCGTCTTCCCATTTGTAGGAGACGTCATGAACATTATACACACATACACATACGTACGAACAGTCACCAAAATACGAACATTCACCAAAGAACAAACACCAATGTTCCACACACACACACACACACACACACACACACACACACACACACACACACACACACACACACACACAAATGTTACTGTCCATTGTAAAATTGTTTTGTATAATACATATATTTGTTTATATATTTGTTTTATATATATATATATATATATATATATATATATATATATATATATATATCGGTGTTGTTTGTCATCTTTATCATCAGTTGGACTTAATTCCGCCATTTTCTTGTAGTTGAACCTTCTTCTAGCAGGAAAAATAAACGCACGTGTTTTCTTTTCATCTTCACCCTGCGATCCTCTCCAAAGAACAGTAGGAAACCGGAATTGGTTTAACAAAAAGTTTATTGCCTTTTGGTACAGGGAAACATAATGTAGAATAAAAACCAGGAAAGAGAACGTTTAGCCGTGAATGACTGTTTTCAGGCAAAATCTGCTACTGCTCCTCCCGATACTCCTCTTGATGTAGGAGTATTTTTCTGTCTTTTTTCCGACGGCCGAATCCAAACTTGTAGGGAAATATTCTCCCTCACAACACACCGCAAAAAAAGAGGCTAAAATTTCCCGCTGACGCCAGAAAAATAACCTTTTTAACCACAATTTTGACGGTTCTAAAAATGATTAAAACATAAATTTTAAATAAAAAATCAGAAGAAACTTCAACTGGAAGAAAAAAGGAAAAAAAATTCTTTGGTGTTACGTCAGAAATCACAGATTATTGAATAACTGAAGGAAGCTCCTAATTCATTGAATTTGCAAATTAACAAACAAGGATTGCAGAATCTGAACGAAACACTAAAACTTGCGCTTAAAGATAATCCATTGAATCCTTTAAGCTCGGATCACTTAGAAAGAATGGATAAATGAAGACGCTAATGAATTACAAAAGAATACAATTGTAGAATTGATCCAAAATGTTTTGGATTGTCAGGAAATAGAGGAAGAATTAGATTCTTTTGATAATGGTAAAAATATGAAGGATGATGAAGTAGAGAAAGCTATTTATGAGATCATCAAATTGATGGAGAAAAACCTTTATTCAGTTGTCCAAAACGTACAAGTGCATGTAATTTTTTAGTACTAATGTACTAATGTAGTACTAATTAAAGAATTATTAATATAAAAATATAAAATATTAATTAGTACTAATGTAGTACTAATGTAGTACTAAAAGAATTATTAATATAAAAATATAAAATATTAATTAGTACTAATGTAGTACTAATTAAAAAATTATTAATATAAAATATTAATTAGTACTAATGTAGTACTAAATAAAGTATTATTAATATAAAATATTAATTAGTACTAATGTAGTACTAATTAAAGAATTATTAAGATAAAAATATAAAATATTAATTAGTAGTAATGTAGTACTAATTAAAGAATTATTAATATAAAATATTAATTAGTGCTAATGTAGTACTAATATAGTAATAATTAAAGAATTATTAAGATAAAAATATAAAATATTTAATTAGTACTAATGTAGTACTAATGTAGTAATGTAGTTGTACTTTAAAAAAACTAGCACAGCGTAAAGTAATGAGAAAAAGAAAGAAGAAAGACATTTAAAAATAAAACATTAAGCATTAAAAATTGCAAATTATTATTTACATTCCTGAGACACTTAATTTTTTATATATTGCGATAAGTTCTTGTTTTGTTAAGCTAAACTTATATCCGAACTCCTCCTCATAGCCGAACTAATCTGAAGTTCCGAGATGAGGAATTCTACTTTTACGGTTAGAGCTTCAAGTACCTAAATCTTGACAGAAACTGCTGTTTTTCTTCTTGTAAAATCTTCGCTAAAACGATATTAAGAAGAAAATCTCAAGAAGTCAAAGTTCTTCATTTTTGCCGAAACTACCGAAACTACAGCCCAAAACTGCCAAAAACTACAGCCAAAACAAAAACGTTATTCAAAAGAAAAAAAAAAAAAACAGCAATCGTAACTTTCTATCGTCGCCTCAATCTCCAGACAAATTATTGAAAGATATATTTTTCATTCTATTTCTTGACCGCCGAATCGTAAATGACAACCAATTATATACAAATATATAATAATAGGCGGAGACGTCTCTCCTACGCACCTCCCACCCCTGCTGCTGACGCGACAGACGCGTGGCCGAAGTAGTGTCAGGGTCGGCAGAAAGTAACGTCAAGAACTTAGATATTAGCCTTACTGTCAGGTGTATGTCATTATTAAACCACCAGATGGAGATGAATCGAGAACCCGTGACTTTTCCCTCTCTACCCTGACCAACATCTCCGTGTGTCAATCCTCGATCCCTCATCTTAGAGATCCAGTAAAAAGTAATTAGTATCGTAGAGATTTCTTGTACGCTTCTATATAACGATTTAAAAAGCAAAGAATAAATAAAATGAAACAAATAGAAGCAGCTTGCTTTTTCTGTATGTCTTTTTCTATATCTATCTATCAAATAAATCTATCTCATTCTGTTTATTATCTATCTATCTATCTATCTATCTATCTATCTATCTATCTCAGTCTGTTCACACACACACACACACACACACACACACACACACACACACACACACATATATATATGAACAGATTCTGTTTATTATCAATCTATCTCATTCTATCAATCTATCTCTATCACAATCTTTGAATATCTATCTATCTATCTATCTATCTATCTATCTATCTATCTATCTCAGTCCGTTCATATCTGTCTCTGGCTATCCATCTATCTCGCTATCTATCAGTCTGTTCATATCTATCTATCTCATTCTGTTTATTATCTATCTATCTCAGTCTGTTCATCTATCTATCTATCTATCTATCTATCTATCTATCTATCTATCTATCTATCAGTCTGTTCATATCTATCTCATTCTGTTTATTATCAATCTATCCATCTCACTTTTTTTATCTATTTGTTCATATCTATCTATCTATCTATCTATCTATCTATCTCAGTCCGTTCATATCTCTATCTATCTATCCATCTATCTAGCTATCTATCAGTCTGTTCATATCTATCTATCTCATTCTTTTTATTATCTATCTATCTATCTATCTATCTATCTATCTATCTATCTATCACAGTTTCTTCAATATCTATCTATCTATCTATCTATCTATCTATCTATCTATCAGTCTGTTCATATCTATCTCATTCTGTTTATTATCAATCTATCCATCTCACTTTGTTTATCTATTTGTTCATATCTATCTATCCATGTATCTAGCTATCTATCAGTCTGTTCATATCTATCTCTCATTCTTTTTTTTATCTATCTATCTATCTATCTATCTATCTATCTATCTATCTATCTATCTATCACAGTTTCTTCAATATCTATCTCTCTATCTATCTATCTATCTATCTATCTATGTTTCTTCGTCAAAACGCAAAACTTTCGAAAAAAAACACAGTTGCTCTTTATAGAGTTGTATAACTTGAGTTCTTTTTCTTTGATGCGTCATGTCTCTTAAGGATGTAGGCATGTGGACATGGTTCTCTACAACTTCCTATCATTTGTTGCTCTAAGTAGTGTTTGCCCCCCCTACTATCACCCCAGCCCCTATTGTACCTTACATTTACATAAGATCGTTAGGTAGGCTAGTCACTGTTCCACCCTGTCCCTTTTGCTTTCAATGTGTACTGTGAGTGTCACATTCTCTATGCCTTCTTTCTTCATTTGCATAATCCAAGCAATTTCGACTGTCTCTTTCTTATCCCAAATAGAAGTCACCTTTTTTATTACCATTTTCTTTAAAACTCCCTCGTTGCTCACATGTTCCGTCCAGGGTATTATCAGCATCTTTTTGTAGAAACACGTCTCCGTTGCCTCAAGTTTCTCCATCATACGTGAGGAAATTGTCCAGCATTCACTGCCATATAAAATGGCTGGATATCGAAAGCCGCCGTCCCGGGTATGACGATAAACTACATCCGCGTCCTGGGTATAACGATAATCTACGTCCAACAGCAAGGCCTCTGATCAGGTTTTGAGGAACGTGGAACCACCTCTTATTTGATGGTGTTCCCAGGTCCACCCTAACCCGGGGTGGTAGCACCTGTTAGGGTCCCTGCTATGGGCAAATAGTTAACCCCGAAAATGGGGTAAAAACACTATGAAAGTGTAAAAATAGGTTTAATACCAGAAATACTTTGTAAAAATTATTATCAACAATAAATTTTTGAAGAAAAAAAAATCTTTTGAAAAAAACCATTACCAATACATTTTTGAAAAAAAATATTACCAGCAATAAGTTTTTGAAAAAAAAATATTACCATCAATACATTTTTTGAAAAAAAATTATTACCAGCAATACATTTTTGGAAAAAATGTTACCAGCTATACATTTTTGATGGAAAAATATTACCATCAATACATTTTTTGAAAAAAAATTATTACCAGCAATACATTTTTAGAGGAAAAAGTTACTACCAGAAATAGATTTTTGGCAAAACAAAATATTGCCGGCAATAAAGATTTTGTCGGCATTAAATAACCCATTGAGGATGCCGTAAAACAAACCCAACCAAATCAAACCAATCGAAAGCCGATTTTTACGGTACTATATACAATGTGGACATAGAAAACAATATACCATGGTAGCACAATTTCATGTCTTAAGCAATCTTCAGATCACCTTTCAATAGTAATTGCCCATGGCTTTCAATATCAGCTGCTGGGGAAGTAAGGGAACTTCTGGAGGGTCTTTATCACTTTTGTTGTTTAGGACTAAATGCTATAAGTTATGTAAATTCATGAACTTCAGTTTGAATATTTTATTTATTTACTAGCTTAAAAGTCTGCACAGAGTGAGGTTTTTAAGTTAGCTCCTGCAGAGGGCCAATTGGGCCCCCGGTCCAAAATTAAAAGTACCTCTACTCCAGCTTAGAAAACAGCAGTTTTAAAGAATTAACTTTGAATTCCTCAATTCACTCCAGGAAACTTCAAAACCTTTAACTTTGATTCAGGGTATAAATCCAATTCCGGCCAAAAGACCGATTTGAGCCGAAAATTCGATTTGGGCCGAAAATCCGATTTGGGCCGAAATTTCAATTTAGGTCGAAAACTGAGTTCTTCAAATCACAAACTTCGTGGAATTTCAAATGAGTTGTGTTCTTCAAATCAAAAACTCTGCAGAACTTTTGTCCTCATCTTTCTCGCCATATTTAACGTTTCGGTCGTTGTATGCTCCGGCCTTCTTCAGGTTGTTAGAATGTCGAACTGAACCCTTTATTTCGCTCACTGGGGTAGACTGTTCTAGGTCCACGTGCCATGTCTTAATGGATGTCAGTTGTCAGTTATCTCCTGTTAATTCCCCTCTCCATGTTCTCCAAGTTCTATTGAACTCACACTCTTTGGGTCCTGTCACTGGATCTAACCAACACCTTTATCCACTTGAGAATACATGGCACAGTGGATAAAGGCGTTGGAGAACTTGCATAGGGGAATTAACAGGAGATAACTGATAAGTGACCTCCATTAGACATGGCACGTAGAACTAGAACAGTCTACCCCAGTGAGCGAAATAAAGGGTTCAGTTCGACATTTGAACCACCTGAATACGGCCGGAGCCTACAACGGCCGAAACGTTGTAATAAATATGGTGATAAAGATGAGGACAATAGTCCTAATAATGTAAATAGTGTACATAATACCTCATCTCAGAAATATAGACAGCTTCTGCAGAACTTCAAAACCTAATGTAATGAAACCTCTCATTTTAAATCTGATTCCTTGGCATTTTGAAGAAATAAAATTGATTTCCTCAATTCACAAAGTTTTGGAGATATTTTAATCTGAATTTAAGACAAAAAAATTTAAATTCACAATGTTTTTATGTTAACTCAATATAAATCAAAACATTTAAAATCACTAATACTTTTCAGTCATTTTAAAATTTGAATTTCTGTTTCTCCTCATCCGGACATAAATCTCAATGGTGGATTAAGCACCAGATAAAGAGAAGATTTTCAATCCCATAATCATCCTGATTCCAAAAAGATATAATATGTCTATGTCGAGCAGTGGAACTCAAACTTTTTTTTTCTGGGTCGCATTTTCGGAATGAAAATTTGCTTGCGGTTCACCAAATTTTATGTGATAAAAATTACATTTAAAAATAAAAAGCAGAGAGAGAGTTAAAGGGAAATAACTGTGGATTCAAATTCTGAACATTATCATTGATAACTCTCTCCTCAAATTTGCAGAGCCTAATTACTATATTCTTAATACTTGATATAATGCAAAAATATCACAATGATAAAATCGATCAATAATTATTTATAACTATTTAATACTGGGACTCATGCATAGAATTACATGTAATCCATAATGATATTTTAAATTTTGAAATCATATTTATTTTTGGCATATGATTTTTTTGAAACTGTTTCTAACTCTTTGATTGTTTTTCAATCATTCCGCCTCACCTGCTATCTTCTTCCACCTCACCTGCTATCCTCTTCCGCCTCACCTGCTATCCTCTTCCGCCGCAGCTAGGAAGCGCGACGCACCCTTTGGGAACCATTTGCAGAGGTTTCAGACGCATGGGCACACTGACATAATTTACTGTTTATTTATTTAGAAGAAATTTTATATATTTTATTTATTTATTTATGTGTTCTGCATAATTTTGATTTCATTCTAAATTTTCGAATTTGAAATAGTTTATTCAATGTAGGCTATGACATTGATTTTAGTCTTTTTGGTTATACTGTGGACATTTTTTTTTTTTCGTAGGTCCTTCAATATCAGAAAATCGTTTATTTTAAAACGCTTATTCTACAGATATGACTCGACCGATATTGTGTGCTGCACGCTTTCCTTAAACTTCAGGCATTATCATGCTCTCTATCTCCCCCTCTCTCTCTCTATCTCACTCTCCCCCCTCTCTCTTCCCTCTCTCCCCTCTCTCTACCCTCTCTCTCCTCCTCTCTCTCTATCTCCCTCTCTCTCCCTCTCTCTCCCCTCTCTCTCTCTCCCTCTCTCCCCCTCTATATCCCCCCTCTCTCTATCTCCCCCTCTCTCTCTCTCTATCTCTCTCCCCTCTCTCTATATCTCTCTCTCTCTCCCCTCTCTCTCTCCCCTCTCTCCCCCTCTCTCCCTCTCTCTCCCCCTCTCTCTCCCACTCTCTCTCTCTCTCTCTCTCTTCATAAAATCATATTCCCCTATTACAGGATGCATTTAATCATTGCTAATTATCACTTTAAGACTCGATTAACGAAACGTGATCCTTTGATCGGAAAATATGACGTTATCGGATTAAAAAAAAAAAAAAAGTTTGAATATTTTCCTCCATCTTTTGATGGATATGTTTTGGCTTTTTTTTTTATGCTTCTGGTTTTAAAATCATAACGCCGCCTTAACGACAGCAACAACAACAAAATGAAAAAAGATTTGTGACTGATTTGTGAAGAGGAAAAGAGTGACAAATTCGATGTCGGCATTGGTCTTGGGAGACATGTCTTAATCCAAAGTCAGCAAGACAAGATGAATTAAAAGAAAATGTTGCAAAATATCCCCCTCCCTACAAAAAAAATAAAAAATAAATAAAAATAAACGCAGATTAATCTAAATATGATTTTAAGTATATGAAGACTTTTGGGCCTTCTATTATTATCGCTGCCTTCCATCCTCTCTAAAAAAAAAAAAGAAAAAAAAATAATTACCTAGTTTCTTTTCTTCCGTCTTTCTTGTTTTCATTTACTTCCCTCCCTTTCAATTCTTTTTCTTTCTCTTTTCTCTTCCTACCTTCCTTTTTTTCTGCTTTCTTTTACCGCCATTTTCTTTCTTCCTTCAGTTCTTTCTTTCATTTTATTTTCCTTCTTTCTTTTACCTTTCTTTCAGTCTTTTTTTTCTTTCTTTCCTTTTATTTTCCTTCTTTCTTTTAAATCTTTCTTTCTTTTTATTTCTTTTGCAATGCCCGTTTGCAGGAGAGACTTTGTAAATCACAGATACAACAATAGTATATATATGTTTTTTTCTTTACTCATCACGTGATCTAATTATTTCAAGATGAAGTCGACTGTGCTTGCTCTCAAGTGATCCGTGTTCAAACCCAAGTGTCGGCAGCGACTCTTCATTCCTATATGACAATTTCTATTTTTCTTTGAATTTTTTTTTTTATTTCCCGTCTTCCTTTTAACTTTTTTCCTCCCATTCATTTTATTTTCATTCTTCCTTTGAACTTTTCTTCTTTCTTTCTTTTCACTTTTTTATTTCCCCCTCTTGTTTGAATTTTTTCTTTCTTTATTTCATTCTTTGAATTTCTTTCTCTCCTTCTTCCTTTAATTCTATTTTCCTTCATTCATTGTGTTTTCTTTCTTTCTTTCTTTACCTTATCCAATCGAAAAGACTTTCGTAATTTAAGTCACACGTTTAATAGTTTTATCAGTTCTCTGGCGAAGTCTTGTTATTTGCCCTAACAACAATCTACTATTCCGAACTAAATTTGTAATAGACTCCGTTTTTTTTACTTTTTGAATGTTCTCTGCGCAGCCATATCTGTTATTGTACATCTGAATGATTCGACCTGCTTATAAAATGCTTTGTGAAAAGTCTTTTTTCTTCTACTTCTTAATATTGTCTTTCACCAGCATTAATGTTACAATTGTCATTTTATTGAAATTTCTACAGTTGTTACAAGAGAATGAAAACATATCGACTTAAACAAGAACATTGTTGATTTTCTTTTCATTTATCCTGTTGTATATTTTTCTCTAATATTTACTTTCTTAGATTCATTTAATTGATTTGCTCTATATTTGTTTTAGCAGAGAGAATAAAAATATATATAAGAAACGAAGAAAAAAAACTGCCGGGAAAAATCTATGCAACAAGGTATTAAAAAAAATGATCGTAAAAACTTGCCATCTGAATTCTCCCAAATAATTCCCACTTAAAACAACACGCGCCTCTGTTGGCTGAAGAGGGACTGGTCTGATGACTCATCAGTACGTCTGTAACCATAGTTTATTTCGAGTTGGTAAACACCTTGATATGCGTTGTTCGGTAATGGCTCGGAATGAGAACTAGGAGAGCCGAGTTCAAATTCCAGTCGACTTTGTTATATTCACTGATGCACAAATACCCTTGGGAAAGGTCTGAATCTATCTCTTCTACCCCAGCTATGGTTTGAATAGCAGGACAGACTAGGTTCTTTAGCCTTGGTTGGCAACTAGTCTACCACAGAAAGAAATGGCAAAAAATCCTCAGGAAAAAAATCTGCCATGTCAGTCATATATCGAAAGGGACTTGATCGCCCGAGTGTCACGTGTGACACTTAACCCTAGAACATTAACCATCAATTAAAGTTACAACTAACCATGGGTATATCATACCCGATTTGAGTACTTCGACGTGGTGTAATGGTTAGCAAGCATGTCTCGCTAGAACCATTACAACTAAGTAGTGAGTTCAGTCCTCACTGAGTGCCCCATGCTTTCGGCCTTGAGCCATATCTAAGCTGCGCTTAGAAAATCATTTGGGCACCTCGACATGGTGTAATGGTTAGAGAGCATGTCTTGCTAGATCTATTACAACTGAGTAGTTAGTTCGATTTTCACTGGGTGCCCCATACTTTCGGCCTTGTGCCACATCTAAGCTGTGCTTAGAAAATCACGATATCATACCCGATTGAAAAAAAAATATAAATCTTTATTTGAAATATTTTCCATGCAGACACTTCAAACTTTGTACTTTGAGTTAACATTAATAGAACTGAAAAGATATTTAGGTAAGAAAATTAGGTACTGAAAATTGTAATTGAAAATAGGAAATTTTGCGCTGGGTACTATATACCCATGCTTAGTGTTCTGGGGTTAACGGACTGAAACACAAAGGATGAAAATACTATCAGAGAAGATCTCACACTTTTTGTAAAGGTGATCCACGTAAAACTTCAGTTAGTTACTGGTAGTTCATTAGATGGTGCTCTATTAATATATGCCTTGCACCAAGCTTAGACTATTTTCTCTATAAAGCCCAACGGACGAAAATAAGAGTCCCCGTTCAAAATTTCCTCGGTGTTTATCGAGTGCTAGATACGCTTACGGAAAACCAAAAATAAGGATTCTTGTCTAAAAAAAGAATTATTTAATACCAATATTAACTATTGGGAAGTATTTTAACAGATGATGTTAAATGACACACGAAAAAATTCAAAAATGCCTTTCAAAAGCTAATCAAAGTATAAAGAGACATGAAAATTTCGTTAGAACCATAGAATAGAATCCTGAAATATTACGTAAAATCAAACCTACAATATAACAGTGAATGCTGTAAATTTCCTCACAGATCATTTTTTTCTTTTTTTTTTTTTACCAATGTTCACCCTATACAAGACCCAAGAGCCAGTCGAGGTAGAAGGTTACTGAATGAGTTTGTTGTGAAAAAGGTAAGGGTCGCAGCTTATGAAGTGAACGTATATGGAAAAGATAACGGTTAATCCTAGACTTGAACAGGTTAAGATTGAAGTGGTCGGGAAGCATCCTCTTGGGAGTCGATTCCACAAAGTAGAACTTACTTCTCAGTAAGGATATTGAAAATACCAAGAATTCCATAAGAATCATGTTGAATGTCAGTTGAAAGTCCTAAATCGCTTGAGCTCGATGACCATGGTTTCTCAGTATCCGATGGCTGTATAGTCCAACGTACAGCAACCTTGTGCTATATTCGGGCCGGAAGTCATGTGTCTGTAAATGGCGGACAACACTGACTTCTATATTTAATAAGCACAGTTAAAATGGATCACCTATTCTGGGTTCAAAAATTATGACCAGTCATTGTAATTCTTTTTTCTTTTTTTCTTTTTTTTTTTAATATATTTCGGCATTTCAATGTCACTGTACTATCAGATATTTAAATTGAAAGAAAAAAGGAAAAAAAATGTAGAACTTTTTGTGCAACCTTGTCGTTGTACCGATTAATAAAAACGCGAGACTGGATTACTAATTTCAACTGACATTAAACATATTTCTTATGGCATTCGGAAAGTAATTACGTATTTCCCTGTTTTGAGTCAACTAACCAAATCAGAACCAAAGTTAAATGGTAGGAAACGGCTCTTAGAATTAATTTATCATATTTTCTATGTAACACTTTCAGATTTAAATTGGGGAAATCTACAAATAGGGAAATTGGGTTTCTCATTTGCTTTCACGTGAGAAAGGAACACAACGTTCTAACATATTTAATAAATTTTACTTTTAACCATTCCATTTCTTTCATGACATTGTTACAAGTGATGAAAAATGGGTTTTGCATAACAAGAGATATTAAAAACGACAGTGGTTATCACAAAATACCTTTCAAACCCATCCCTTTTGTCAGAAAAACAGGGGACATATTGCATAGTTTATGACCGTATATTGAAACAGCACCCAGGAAAAGTATTATGTTTTTGGAAAGTAACATTATTGTTGATTCCCACTCCCAAACAGGCTAACAGGCGCGTATTTATCTTTTTTTTTCATTTTTTTTTTTTTTTTGAGAGAGAGAGGAAGGGCTCCCCCGAGGTTAGACCCTACATTCTGGCGTGAATCCAACCGCCTACCCCTCTCTATTTTCCCTACGCGTCTACATCCTAGGCGCAGCTCGGTCTACCACATGTTCACCTATGAGGATCACCCACAGTTATCCGGTGAGACACGGATCTACACTTAGTGTCTAGGAGGTTATCCTCTTGGTCAAACCTTCTATACACCTGGTTTCTCTGGCGGCAAACTGTGTAAAATGCATATTCTGGTATCAGTTGGAGTGAGTTATATACTTACAGTAAAAGACATTTAATGATTTCATTTCAAGAAAGGCAATAAAGCCGCTAAGCCGCAAATGTAAGGGGGGCGAACAATAAGAGAACAGGAATTAAGAAGACAGAAAATGATGAAAAACAATAAATTTGAAATGATGAAGATCAAAGTGGACAGGAAAGCAAGAATCCGGAAGAGAGTTTTACAAGTGGGAAGTGCGTGAGAAGAAACTGTTAACATAGAACTTTCGGTTTCATTTAGCAATTTTAACTGTAAAATGATGAGATCTTGCAACCAATCTAGTAAAAAAAAAAAAAATGAAAACAGGTATAGAATATGAAGATAACAATTAATAACCATCATTATTATCATCATTATCCTGGGAATAACCTTTAAGGGTGTTCCCCTACTCCCTTCATAAATAGAAAAACAACCGCTCTTTAAAATCAAAATAGCGAGATAAGATATTAGTTCTTTAGCATAAGCCATCAGTTAATGCTGACGTACTGAGAATAAATAATAATTTAGGAATACAGGAACAACATTAAAAAATACGGGGCTTCAATCAGATATTAAAAAAGTTAGCGATGCTAAGTCAGATATATTGAATTTTAAAGATTATTGACTTACGGGCATATCACGTTTAAAGGCTATTTCTTGTACGATCATTGAAGTTAAGCAATGTTGAGCCCAGTCAATACCTAGATGGGTGACTATTTTGGAATACCATGTGCCGTAAGCTTGGAATTTTGGTTAGTTTAATGGATAACGGCCTGGAATTCGAAATCGCAGTTGGCTTCGTTATATTCGCTTCCATGCAAATACCATTGGGAAAGGTATGAATCCACCTCTTCTCTCCCCAGCTATGGGTTAATTATTAGAACCTTTATCCGTAAATTATTAATATCTAAAAAAATCTCTTAGAATCTAAAAACTCGGGGTTTTACTCAGATAGTAAGAGATTAATGGTGCTATTGTAAAATTTCAAAAAACTTATTGGCGTACAGCCATAACACGTTGAAAGAGCAGTTCTCGTACAATCATTGTAGTTAAGTAATGTTGAGCCCGGTCAGTACCTAGATGGGTGACCATTTGGGAATACCATGTGCTGTAAGTTTTTGAATTTTGAGTGGCTTACAGCCATAACGCGTTGAAAGACCAGTTCTCATACGATCATTGAAGTTAAGCAATGTTGAGCTTGATCGGTGCCTAGATGGGTGACCGCTTGGGAATACCACGTGCTGTACACTTGGATGTGCGGGTGGTGTAATGGGTTGGAATACGAAATTTTTCTAGGGTTCGTTATATTCCCTTCCGCGCACATACCCCTGGGAAAGTTATGAAATGCACCTCTTTAACACCCCGCTATGGGTTAATTATAAGGACCTGGTTTGGTAAATTATTATCCCCCCACCAAATTCTTGCAATCTAATTTTCTGACTTTAAAAGGTTGATAAGCCGTAAGAAAGCAAATCAATCATTCAAGCAATTTAAATATTCTTGATTCTATATGTTTGCATCTGATTTTCTCATACAATGAATATATTTTTTTAGATATGTGATGTGGGGCCAAAGTTGGGACCACAGAAGGAAAACACAGAACACGGATTAAATGTAAGAAAGATATATTAACAGCAGGTTACAGAGATAGTGTTAGCGGAGCTTACTATATGTTAGTGTCCAATACTGGTAGTCGTACTAGACTCTCACTGTCACTCTCTGTCACTCTCTAGAGTGCTATGTCGCCTACTTAATATAGGCCTGGAAGAGTCTATTGTGTAGGTAGTTTCCGGTCTCACAATAATATGTTATCCTAACGAGCGGTTGAGTTCAATGGATATCGGCTGGGAAATGAAATACCGGAGAACTGAGATCGAATTCCCGTCGGGTTCATTACATTCATTTACACGTAAATA
This sequence comes from Acanthosepion pharaonis, assembly GCA_903632075.3. Taxonomy (NCBI): domain Eukaryota; kingdom Metazoa; phylum Mollusca; class Cephalopoda; order Sepiida; family Sepiidae; genus Acanthosepion; species Acanthosepion pharaonis. The sequence goes on from CAHIKZ030000822.1 coordinate 296,523, forward strand.
CTCTCGGGAAAGGTATGAATCCATCTCTTCTCTTCTCAGCTATGGGTTGAACATCAGTACAGATTGAAATCTGTGGCCTTAGTTGGCAATCAGTCTGCTGCAGAAAGAAACGGCTGCCTCCCGCAGGAAAATCTTCTGCCTCGTCAGTCATTAATCGGAAGAGACATGATCGCCCAAGCGTTGTATCACATGTGGCACTCGACTTTATCTTAATGTAAACATTTCAAATACATATTTGTTTGCTGTTTATTTGTACTTATTTTCTAGAATGAAACCCAATTACTTTTTTTTTCCGCTTATGGTATACATATATAAGAGTTTTAGAAGTTAATGTTACGTAAACAAAAAGGTAAAGAAAGGTTTCTAATTTATTTTAAAAAGTAATGGCATTAATGGCTTTAAACTAATCATACACCTCAGTTCAATAGCACTGTCAATGATTGATACCAAGATAACATATTTATTCTGTTTGGTTTTTCCCAAGCAAAAAGACGGGGTGGCCGTAGCTCTGTCATGGACAACCTTTTTTAAGCAGTGGACTGCATGATCTATGGCTCATCACAGGGTCGCCCTGTGTATGACGATAAACTCAATCAGGCAGTAAAGCCTCTGAGCAGTGAGTTCTGAGGAGCATGGGAACACATTATAATTGCTGTTTTTCCCAGGTCCACCCTGATCCAGTGTGGTAGCACCTGTTAGGGTCCCAGCTATGGGCAAATAGTAACACCCAAACTGGTGTTAGATCATATGATAGTATAAAAATTACTTATTTTTTTACAGAAAATTCACACTGTACAAGGCCCGGGAGTCACTCGAGGTAGAGGGTTACGTTTGGTAGGCAATTTGTGTGTATAGGAGTGGAAGATAACGATTAACCCTAGCATTGAACAGGTTAAAATTGTAGTGATTGGGGAAACATCCTCTTGGGAGTCAGTTCCACAGAGTAGTGGTTCGCGGGAAGAAGCTTTTCGAGTGGAACTTTAATCTCCCCGATTGAATACGGGAGGAATATGGATGGTTTGCTATTATGTAAGTGGCATGGCTGTTTATACTAAAATCAATATATTTTCATAGTAAAAAGATTACCGGCAATAATCTTTAAAAAATGACCATCAATACATTTTTGTAAAAGAAATTACTAATGCTCCCCACCCCCAAATAAATTTCGGCATTAAATGACACATAAGGATGACGCTAAACAACCAAAACAAAACAAAACAACTCATCATCAGGCGGGCTGCATTGCTAATTCAAGTTAATTTTACGTAGTAGTGACCTCAACTATTTTTACTACAGATGACCATATGCGTAATCATATACCTTAAAAATGGAGTAAAAGGTTTTGTTTTCTTGGTGAGAAAAAGATTTTTCTATAATCAAAGATTATTTTTAAAAGAAATTCTTGGTAACATATTATCAGTGATAACACGGTGATTAACACATGTCGCTGCGTGTGATTTGAAAATTTGAAAAAATATAAACAGTGCAACCTCGATTCTCAAACGTCTCATATGCCAAACAAATCGGTTTTCGAACAGAAAATTCGTGATTAAAATGCCTCGGTTATCGAACAAAATTTCGGTTCTCGAACAACATAGCCGAACGGAGTTAACCCGAACGGAATCATTTCTGAGTCGACCGCCGTGTTGTATACATTCGTGTGTTGTGTTGTGCTTTTCTTTTCCAATTTTATTGTACTGTGACATTTTATTCTCTACATTCATTCTTACTGGAAAAATAGTTTCGGTTTACGAACATTTCAGGTTACGAACGGCCTTCAGGAACGAATTAAATTCGAGAACCGAGGTTCCACTGTATTTCTTCTCTAGAAAAAAAAATTAATGTGAATGTTTCCTGTTTCAAAAACAAAAAAGAAAAAATATGTTTACACGTATGATCTTCCTTAGTGAAAATCGCCAATGGTCTAAAAAAACTAAAAACGCAATGCAGACTTGGCTCTTTAGCTTTGGTTGGCAACCAGCTAGGAGAATGATAGATTTGAATTCAAAACTGTGGAGAAGGCAGTGGGAAACTACACCTTTACCCTTCCCAAGAATTCATAGCAAGTCACAAATAATAATGGAAACTGTGGAGAGTCATGATTGCCTAAATCCTGAAAGGTCATAGCATTGAATTTTTATCGGTTTTATTGTTGAAGGCATCTCGGCCTGGGGTAATGTTTTTACAAGTCTAGTCTGGTTGAATATTAGTAGTGAATTAGACCTTTTCCGAATGCCTTTTACAAAATTCGATATTGAAATATTTCCCAAATGCTCAGCATTGTCGTAAAATAAACCAATCGAATATTACTGTTGCATTTTGGTGAATGGTAGTTGGATGGTAACGGACGGTGACTGGTAGTTGGATGGTATCGGATGGTGACTGGTAGTTGGATGGTATCGGTCGGTGACTGGTAGTTGGATGGTATCGGACGGTTGGTAGTTGGATTGTATCGGTCGGTAACTGGTAGTTGGATGGTATCGGACGGTTGGTAGTTGGTTGGTATCGGTCAGTGACTGGTAGTTGGATGGTATCGGAAGGTTGGTAGTTGGTTGGTATCGGTCGTTGACTGGTAGTTGGATGGTATCGGACGGTTGGTAGTGAAATGGTATCGGTCAGTGACTGGTAGTTGGATAGTATCGGATGATGACTGGTAGTTGGATGGTATCGTATGGCGACTGGTAGTTGGATGGTATCGGTCGTTGACTGGTAGTTGGATGGTATCGGACGGTTGGTAGTTGGATGGTATCGGTCAGTAACTGGTAGTTGGATGGTATCGGACGGTTGGTAGTTGGTTGGTATCGGTCAGTGACTGGTAGTTGGATGGTATCGTATGGTGACTGGTAGTTGGATGGTATCGGACGGTGATTGGTAGTTGGATGGTATCGGACGGTGACTGGTAGTTGGATGGAATCGAATGGTGGATCAGATCCAATATGGGATTAGTGTGTTACAAGTTTGGGGGACACCAACAAATATATCTTTCAAAGAAAGAAATTCATATAATTGAGTTTGATTCGTCTTGCATATTTTTAATCATTAACTACGGATTGGTTGATTTTGTTTAGCGGCATAACAACAGCTCCATGGGTTATTTAATGATGAAATCTAAATAGTTTGAACAATGTTATGGCTTCAATTACAGATAAAATGTATTATTGGTAATTTTACTATAAATATGTATTGCTAGTAATTTTTTAGATAAAAATAAATTGCTGATATTTTTACTATCAAAAATTATTTTTATACTTTCATAGTGTTTTGTTATTGTTTGGGGTTCACTATTTGCCCATAGCTGGGACCCTAACAGGTGCTGCTACCCCGGATTTGAGTGAACCTGGGAACAACAGCAATTAAGAGATGGCCCACTCCTCAAAACCCCCAATCTCCCGATCAGAGGCCTTGCTGCCGGATGTTGTTTATCGTCATACCCAGGGGTCTGCGGATTGGTAAAAATAGTTTCTAACTCCTTATAATTTATGATTAATAGAAGCGTCTTCTTGAGGACGAAGGTTTCTTCTCTCGGGATATTAAAAAAAAACAAAAAAAAAACAAAAAAACAACGGGCTCTCTTTAAGGTAAAGTAGATAGCATCTTTGAACATAGCCACTAGAAATAAAACTACTTAAAGCATCGCTTTAGTTAATCTTTAAATATGAAATATTAAGACTTAAGCCGTTCGGGCCTATTTAGAATTTCAGTTGAATGGCTTTTTTCGTTTGGGCATTCATGTTTGTTTTAAAAATATCCTATGTTGATTAACGCATAAGATAGGCTGTGTTTACGTGTGAAAAAACTCTCGTAGAAATTCCTGTGAGAAAGTAAAAAAAAAATGCTTACTTATATTAGACTGAATTATTTTTTATCTGAATTTGCTTATAATTGTAGGTATCTGTAAGAGCAACGTTAGAGGAACTCAGTGAGGATCGATCTCACGGCATTAGTAGACATCTTACTCGTTATCTCCGGCAGGTGGTTGATGTAGGTATGTTCCTAAAACCTCGTCTTACACACTATTCTAACTACATAGGTTTTGTAATACCCGCTTGTAAGAGAGGCCATGTAAATCACAGATACAATAATCGTAACGACTTCGGAAAATACTCGGTCAGACTCCGCTAATTCCTATATATATATATATATATATATATATATATATATATATATATATATATACTTCCTTGGGCATAACCGTGTAATGGTTAGCAAGCTTGTCTTGCTAGAACAATTACGACTGTCCTCACTGGGTGCCCCTTACTTTCGGTCTTGTGCCACATCTAAAGCTACGCTTGGAAAATCACTATATATATTTCTCCTTTACTTGTCACGTGATCTAATTATTTCTAGATAAGGTATGGGCACCCCAAGGCAGTGTAATGGTTAACAAGCTTGTCTCGCTAGAAGAATTACGACTGAATAGTGAGTTCGATTCTCACTGGGTGCCTCATACTTTCGGCCTTGTTCCACATCTAAGCTACGTTTGGAAAATCAATATATTTCTAGATGAGGTCGACTGTGCTTGCTTTCTGGCGATCTGTGTTCAAGCTCAAGTATCGACAGTGACACTTTATTTCTATATGACAATGTAATATCTATCCTCTAGTATGGCAGTGTTTGTTAGCACAATTTCCTTACCCGTGTAGTGAAGACATTAGGCAACAGAAACAAAGAAAAGAGTGCTGAACTTTTATGTATTTTTTAATGTCGTTTGTAGGAGAGACTTTGTAAATCACAGATATAATAATCGTAACGTCTTCGGATAATATTCGGTCAGACGCCGCTAATTCCCACATATATATATATAATGGACTCTCTCGTCGGTTCAGACGTATGAGAATCTGACAGCTTATTGATTAACTAAAATACTAAATATTTAGATTTTTTTTTTTTTTTTGCTGTTAGTTGCTAATGTAGCAAGTTACGCCCGCGTAGGGTGGCTACGATTTGTTTCTGAACAGAAAAGATCTTGGGTTAGGGAAATTTACGACACATCAACATTTGTTGGATTTTTTAATACTGAAATTTGACTTTCATTATACAGGGTAACCCTCCCGCACACACACACAAAAATTGATAACCTTTAAAGTGGGAATATTTGAGTAACTATATGTTACAGGAAAAAACTAAATTGAATAAGTTTCATGTTGAATAATAAAATATTTATTTATCAAAATTCGAAGAAGATATTGAAACGGATATAGATTTTATAACCGATTTTGTAAAGCTTCACAAATGTTCAATATGCCCACCACTTGTGACCCGACACACGCCAAGTTGGTAGACTAGCTCCTGCCAAACACGCTGTAGCATGTCTTGCGTAACATTCTTTCAGAATCTTAGTGATTTGCTGCTTAAGTTCTTCTAGGATTATAGGGATAGTCGGAATTATCATGCTGGAAAGGGTTATTCCTGTGAAATGTAGCGACTGATTAGGCTGGTGTGAACCAAGGAGAAGATTGTGGTTTCACCTGATATTTGCGAGAAGGCACAAAAGCATCAATGACGGTTTTAACACAAGAAGAAACCACCCTGGCACAGTCCTCAATAAGAAGATTAAGAATATGGATCCAATGAGCCTCTCGAATTCAAAGAAATCGTAAGAATAACAACTAATTTGAATAAAAGAACATCGCTTATAATGTGCTAGATCGGCTTTTTAATAAGCAATTATATTCGACCTAATTACAATTACAAGGATGTGTGTTGTGGTGCAATGGATATCGGCTCGGAGTAAGAACTCAGAGAGCCGAGTTCGAATTCCAGCCGAGTTCGTTCGATTCACTTACGCACAAATACCCTTGGGAAAGATATGAATCCATCTCTTCTCCCCCACAACAAATAAATAGCAACACAGACTGGGTTCTTTAGCCTTGTTTGGCAACCAGTCTCTCGCAGAAAGAAGAAATACGGGAAAAATCTGCCTCGTCAGTCGTGTATCGAAAGATACATGATCGCCCAAGCGTGCATCGCGTATGACACATAACTGACTGAATTGCAATTAACAGAAGATAAGTTCGTAACAATAGTTCAAGTGTGGTGATCCGATTGTGCCGTGAGGCCTGAGGTGTACTTGTGAAAATATTGTGAGGTGATTGTATCACTGTTTTAATCAGTTAAGGTTATTCCATTTAGACAAATGTTTTATTCAAATCGTTTCTTCTTTCAGGACCGTGAACGGTAATAGCGACAAAGTGACGACCAAAGAAAATGACTAGCTGGGAAAAAAATTGAATATAGCGCAACCCAAGGTTACACAATAGATTAAAACAACAACAAAAGTTCTTTCTAAAAAAAATGTCCAAACAATAAATGAACACATGTCGGCCATTGGCGTATGTCAAAAAGATCAAAGGAACAACGATCCCCAAACTCGTGCATCTGTAACAAGAAACCCGTCTCTCACCATCGGCAGGTAGCACTAGTCTTGTATGTTTACTGTTTCCCCGTTCTAATCCGGTATTTGAAATAAAATTGAAATGCCTGTTCCCATAAGCTCGGCATTTCGTCGAAACAGGAGTATACTGTAACCGTCTACCAGACGGGACAGTCTTATTGTTTGGGAAAAATTACTAGATTCACAGATAGAATAAACAATATATTATTTTCCACAAGTCGACTAGATTCCAATAATAATAATGATAAATATCCGAGGGTCTCGTGCCTTCTGATTTTAACTGACTGGATATATATATATATATATATATATATATATATATATATATATATATATATATATATTGCTATCCGCAGACAGAATGTTTCTTTGTATCACAGCTCATCAGTGTGGTAGACATCCGATTGTTTCAAGCCAGGATCGAAACCCGACTGATTTGGCATTAGTCGGAGATTTTCCCCCTAAGAGGAAACTAAACTTTTTACGTATTTATTTTGAATAAACATGCCAGTGACTCAGAGAGCTCGATTCATTAAACAGTTTTGCATTATCAGCAGCAGCAATCACTGTTTACAAATCCGCGCTTTCTCTCGAAAAGTGCTTGGCCGAAATGTATTTTTCGGGGGCGTATATATATATATATATATATATATATATATATATATATGTATTTTCAGGGTATATATATATATATATATATATATATATGTGTGTGTGTGTGTGTGTGTGTATTTTTCGGGGGCGTATATATATATATATAGAGAGAGAGAGAGAGAGAGAGACAGACAGACAGAGAGAGAGAGATGAATTTAGTCACATATATAAATTTGCAAATAAGTATTTTATTTAATTTTTGGTGTTAACAAAACGGTGCTCAATGTGGTAATACAGAGCTATAAAGTATATATTAATAAATATGCATATTACCTTACGTCGAAAATACGACGCGGAGTTTCATGTTCAATACAATCTTCAGATATTTATAATTGGATTTTTGAAAATGCTCACAATCATAACGAACAGATCATCCCCATTTTACTGTTGAAATATCTAAATGCAATCGCCACTTCTATCTCAACAATTTATTTTCTCGCACTTACCCGCCTGTGGAACTCTCATCTACTTACTGATAAATCTTCAAAAATTAAATGCAATGTCAATCGCCATCTATCTTCTTGAGCTCTGGTTTTTCCTCAATCCTCCCCATTATCAGTTTTCCCTTTCACTTTCCCTCCCTGTAATCTCTTGCGTATTAGTGACATTCTCGCTTTGCTTGGGGTAAAATGATTTTAAAAAATAATCCTCAATCGAACACTGTCTAAGCGGGCTAGGTTATCCAACCTGACGATATTTCTAACTGAGTGCCGCGTGCAAGGTTATGAGCTGCTTTTATCAAAACCTGTCACCATATCACGCTCATTTGACTGTGCTGCATGTGCCTGGTATACTCTTACCAGACTGGCTGACATCATGGAAATGCTGGGATTAGTATATTTCGTACTCCATCGTCATATCGTTGACGTGTTACTCTCTCACTCATTATTATTATTATTATTATTATTATTATTATTACCTTTGATTTCTGGTGTGTACACATTTCTTTCCGGGTCCCGCCCAGAGACCTAAAGTCAGAAATGGCATCATGACATTTTCCACTAACCAATTAAAAAAAATTAAAAAACACACACATATTTTACATAAATAAAGTTCTTTATAAGGTGTAGGCTGTACTCGTGAGAACAATTTTTTTTGTATTTCTTTAAGGCACGAGCTTCCAGGGATTCCTTCAATGAGTCTATTGGAATCTTTTCCACCTAATCTGAGGGCTCCAACTACAACAGGGATTGTTGATGTTCCCATGTGCCACATTTTTGAGATTTCGACTTCAAGGTCCTTGTATTTTGTTAGCTTTTTGAAGATCTTCAAAGATACGTTGCAGTCTGCAAGGACTGCCGTGTCAATAAGGAGGCAACTGTGTGTGTGTTTTTAAATCTTTTTAATTGGTCAGTGGAAAAATGTCATGATGCCATTTCTGACCTTCGATCTCTAGGCGGGACCCGGAAAGAAATGTGTACACACCAGAAATCAATAGATTGATTGGAAAAGATTCCAACAGAATCATTGAAGACATTGCTGGCAGCTCATGCCTTAAAGAAATACACAAATATTGTACTCACAAGTAGAACCCACACCTTACGAAGGGCTTTCTCTATGTAAAATGTGTGCGATCTTTTTTTTTTTTTTTTAATGCTTAGTGGAAATTGTAATGATGCCATTTCTGACCTTAGGTCTCTGGTTGGGAACCCGGAAAGAAATGAGTATATACAAGAAAACAAAGGAAATAAAACAATAATAATAATAACACCATGACTATGATTGGTTGGTTGATTTTGTTTAGTTGCATATCAACACTTTCATGGGTTATTTAATGCCGAAATCTAATTATTTTGTATATAATTTTATATTTTCAGAGTGAAGGTATTTTTTTTAGATATATGCTTTATAGATTTTAAAATGTGTTGTTAGTAATTTTACTATAAAAATGCATCTTTATATTTTTTTTTTTAGCTGTGTCAGTGATTGTCGTTTTCTTATAAAAATGTATTGTTGCTAATTTTATTAGATAAATGTACTGTTGAGTTTTGTTTCAATCAGACAATTGCTGGGTGGGGGGTTCGTTGCTTTCACCCACGGTGTGAAATTCAGAGTTATTTTTCTAAATTAGCTGCCACCCAAGGCTAGTGAGAACACTCTGCTATTTAATCCATAGCTTGAGGAATATTAGACGGGTAGATAAACAAATAGTCCCATACTTGGCACCCTAACAGGTGCTACCACCCTGGGTCAGGGTAGACCTGGGAACGACAGCAGTTAAGAGGTGGTTCCACGTTCCTCAAAAGCTCTGATCATCACCCGATCAGAGGCCGGATGAAGTTTATCGCCATATACAGGACAAACCATCTCTTGGAAGAATATTAGTAATTATCATTATATTGAATATCTCATTGTACTGCCGTTGTGTAGATGACTTGAATACCAGGGAAAATACTGCCTATCAAAGGCAGACAGTACTTTTCAAAGTATGCTTGCTGTTCGGAACAAGACAGATTTTTTAGCGTTCTCAATGTGTATTTTGCACCAAGTTGGTCTACATATTCTTTAAACTTCAATGGAATAGAGCCAAGTGCCCAAATCACTACCGGCATGACTTTAAATTTTTGCACCGGTATTTTCCACAATCTGGTATTCTCAATCTTCTGTTCAGAGTATTTGTTGATATTTTTGCGGGCCCCGGTGTACACGTAGAGAGACAAACACGCATGCCTCCTGAAATTCCCACAACCAACATGGCAGACTCGGGATATGAGTCCACGTAAGGAAATGTAAAGAAAAAGAACCAAATATATATATATATATATATATATATATATATATATATATATATATATATATAGAAAAAAATATACGAAAAAACAAACAAAAAAATCCTAATATGCAATTATGCTGTTTTAATGTTAATATAATGTCAACGTCGGACGTTTCGGTCTAGTAGACCATCTTCAGGACATTTTCATAAAACATAATTAACATTAGACTATATTTAATTCAACATGAAAAGACGATAGACATAAGACTGGTATTTATTCATACAAAAAGTACAAATTGTGGCACGAGGCCAATAAAGGGGAGGGTTAGAGGCTGATCAACATTAACTATCTTATACCTAGCTAATCAGATTCGCGACCCATTCGTACATTACATTTTACCCATTCACCAAAAGAACTCGTCCATCACCAAACAATCCTTCAACCACCATAATACCACGTGCTCTCAAGGGAGACCTACCAAAATCGCGCCCCATGCCATAAAAATTTTAATGATGATATATATATACAATTCTAATAATGATAAAATGAGAGGGGAGGGAAATGAACCCAATAATAAACTTAAAAGAGTAAGACTAATCAAAACAGACAACTGAAATCTTTCAAGATCAGCGTTCCGTTTCAATATGATCACGTGGGCGTCATGTGGGCGATGTTGTGAAAACGTATTCCTAAAATATAGTATTTTGAATGACAAACAAATGATAATGTATTAACAACAAAGGATTACAAGTGACAAAGACAATAATGTGTGTGACAATGAATGGGAAATCTATTTGGGTGCCAAGTATGTGTAGTGAGTGAATGTGCGTACGTACGTGTGTGTGTATGTATTGTTCCTGCTTTTCCCAAAAGAGAACGCGATCTTCCGCGAGAGATTTACATGTTGTCGTATAAGCGGAAAAGTAAGAAGAGTGATACAATTTTATCGCAGAGTATTTATAGTCCTGAAAGCGTCACCTAGTAGTGGTTTCGAAAATTAGGTGGTGATAACTCGGCAATTAGTGAGTGCGACAATCTTTTCTATTTGCTTTGCTTTTATATTGTAGTCAGCAATTTATGACCACATCAAATATTCCGCAGTCATTTTCAGTTGTGTTGAGGATCAATATATCTGGTCTTCTGTGTTCAATAGATCTTTATTATTGTTATTATTATTATTATTATTATTATTATTATTATTGTTGTTGTTGTTGTTGTTGTTGTTTTATTTCCTTCGTAATAATCCCATCATTTTATAAAAGTTTATTTTTATAATGACGATTATTTATAGATTTATAAAAATTATAGTTAATTATAGAAATTATTATAGAAATTATTATAGAAATGTATTAATTTATAAATAAGTTTATAACCACTTAAACGTATTCCTATACGTAAGCATAAATATAATTATTTTAATGCTCTGTCCTCAGAACTTTCATGACTCTTTACTATCTATCAATTGACAATCAGACGATTGCTTGGTGGCGGGGTGGGGGGGCTTTTTCGTTGCTTTCACCCACGGCGTGGAATTCAGAGTTATTTTTCTAAATTAGCTGCCACCTAAGGCTAGTGAGCACACTTTGCTATTTAATCCATAGCTTGGGGAATATTAGACGGGTAGATAAACAAATAGAGCATATTTCGATGATAGTGTTCATCCCATCATACTAGCTGAAGTACTCGTCTACATAGGATATGTTTTGGATTGATTGACTGATCTTTTTTTTTTTTTTTAGTATTTATCAAACTTTTGTGGGTTATTTAAAATCGAAACCTATTTCGGATTGTACGTCGCTTACAGTATCCGGTGTTTCCATGTACCAACACCCACCCAATCTAAATACAGACCGAACTCGAAACTGGTTTAATTCGGTGATCGAACGATGTTTTCAGCATGATTTGACCGTAGGCACACTTGGTATTTGTTTTTAGAATGACTATAATGGCCGGTCCAATGGCATCATTGGCGAATCGATGATACCCCCCCCCAATGGAAGATATGCCCCCTGCACCGAATCTAAAATACGAGGACAACACTCTACATCACAATTTTCATAAGTTAGCGAGCGTTCCAAAGCACGGCCTTATATCCCCAATCAGGCTTGTACCTCCCCGGTTTGGAAGAGGGGTTGGAGGTAGTACGCACCTGCCTTGATACCAGTAGAGCGATTTCTTATGTACTTATGGGTAGTTGGCCTGCTCAATGAAACAAAGAAAACGTAATTAAATTCACTGTGTATAATTGCTTAAGCAAGGTGAAACCAGTGACATGCATAACTAAGAAACGTTGATTATACAATCTTTGTTGCTGATGGAAAAATTGTTATCGTCATTATTTCAGAGTCGTCGAGTTCCATTTCCAGCAACACCGGTCATGAGCACTGACGCTGTATTAAGATTACAGTAACTGCCTAAAAGAAAATACCAAATACATTTCATTTGTTTTTTTTGTGGGGTTGGGTTGGGGTTAATGTTTCTAATGAAGAAATTGTATAAAAAGTGGCAAACATAGGTCGGGTAGAGGAGGGGAATCGTTCTGTCAAATTACTTTTGTGAAGCATACAAATAATTTTTTTTTATGATCGGATATTAATAATAAAAGAGAAATTGTAATCTTACACCGAATGCTTATAGACGGTAACGTTCCCCCATGGGGGAAATTTATTTTTAAGGCTTAAATGTTCCCTTGGGTCCAATAAGTATGCGCACCAAATTTGGGGGTTCCGCATGAGAGAGTTTGGCCCTATATAACGAACAACAAAAAAAATTATATATATATATATATATATATATATATATATATATAGTGTAACCCGGATATAAAGAGAGTTGTCGGGACCGGAGAAGTCTCTTATATCCGGGTTTCTCTTATATCCGGGTTTGGTCTATTTTATATACATTAACACAGGCTCAAATTTGGGACCAGAGAAAATCTCTTATATCCGGGTTTCTCTTATATCCGGGTTACACTGTATATATATATATATATATATATATATATATATATGTGTGTGTGTGTGTGTGTGTGTGCATGTGCGTGTGTGCGTGTGCGTGTGTGCATGCGAGAGTGTGAGTGTGGAAAGAAAGAACGAGTGTGGACATAGAATTCAACACTGCATGATGGCGAATGGCCGTTACACGATTAAACTGATCTTCAGACTATGTCAGTTCATTTCTATGTCCACACTGTTTATATCTATACAATTCCCCATCCCCGACATTGTGCACACTTCGCCTATTGTCTGATGATCGCGTAAACAGCCAATCCCCATCCAGTGTTTATTTCCATCTCCTCCTTATATATATCTATATACCCTCTATCCGTGATATCAAGCACTCTTCCGCAATAAATCTATTCAATTTTAAACACTATAATGATAGATAGATAGATAGATAGATAGATAGATAGATAGATAGATAGGAACAGATTGAGATGGATAGATAGATAGGAACAGATAGATAGATAGATAGATAGATAGATAGATAGATAGATAGATAGGAACAGACTCTCCTTTTTTTTCATTCAGAGTTTCCGTCTCTTAGACATGCTGTCACAGAAGAACAGAGAGCCTAGTCTAACCTGCTATTTAACCCATAGCTAAAGGAGACATACATATACATAAATTTAAATGAATTCCTGCTATTACAATTACAGCGTTGTTTTTATAATATTTATTTTTATAATCATAATTATCATAATGCTTATAAATTTATCAATAAAATTATAGCAACTGATAAAGGAAAATAATGTTTAGCACATTGACTTTTTATTATGACGCCGATCACGAGTTATCTTGTCTTTGTGCTCTTGCCGCCAAGCCGCCAGATTTTTTCGTTGTTCCTAACGCAAAAAAAAAAAAAAAACAGGTACCTGGCGTCTTAGGCAGGAATTAAAAAAAAAAACATACTGTCAATAAAAATAAAATCTTTATGGGAAAAAATTATTGAAAATATAACACATAAGCGAATTGGCTATTATACAGGGTGTCCCTAAATGCATATTTTCAAGGAATTAAATTTTCAGTAACATTTTATTGAATTGTAATATTAAAAAAATAAAAACATCTTCATATGATTTCCATCATTTGTGATGCAAAGGTTGGTGCGATTTGCAAGATACAAGTCAACTCGATGCAATAACTCCACATTGCCGACAATTTTAGCATATTCACCCTCTTTATGCGTTCAATCAAATGTGTTGCATCTGTGATTTTCATTGAGTACACCTTCTCTGTTTAGCATGCCCCAGAAAAAGAAGTCAATTCTATCTTCTTTAGACAAAACCATGTTTAAACTGTGGAGGTAAAAAAAGATATAGTTCATGAGATTTCCTGTATCTAGACTTTAGGGACACCTTGTACAGTTGGCGTTTTGAAGTTAGATTTCGTAATTAACAGTCAACATGTTAATCGATTTTTTAATTATAAATTAGAATTAATAATCGAGGTATTTCAGTAATAACAACTACCTTATATTTTCTGTTTATATTTCTGTGCAATTAGGGCTCGGTGGCTCTGGAAGAAACGGGTAACAAGACTCAATACTCCATCTTTTTTTTTTCCATATTGTTATTTCATTATCTAGTTTTAACACCATTATTTTCTTTCCGTTAAATCAAGCGATGGTCAGTCCTCTCAATGAATCCAGAACTCTCCTCAAACTTCTTGCTAATTTTATCAATGCCGTTTTCTGATTGGTTTAAATTCCAGGCATTGTTTTGTATTTTCAACTCCAAGTGACTCACCACGCCATCCAATCACGACATCCAATCACAAAACCATTAATTTCCAACCAAAAGCTACATGGCCCTAGAGGGTCATGTCAAATTTCAGGTGGGCCACAGAAATTATATAATTTTTGCTGGCAAGGGAGCTAATATATGTGCTTATTTAATGGCCCATACATCTTTTATTGACTACTTTTTTGTTTTGTTATATATATATATAAGAAAAATTGTAAAAATAAATATATCTATCTATAAAAGGCAGGATGTGTGTGTGTGTGTGTGTGTGTGTGTGTGTGTGTGTGTGTGTGTGTGTGTGTGTGTGTGTGTGTGTGTGTGTGTGTAACAAATGCACGGCCGCAATTTTCGACGGATTTGCACCAAAATTTACATGCACATGCTCCAAGTTAGCGGGAAGGCCAAGACCGACTTTGCATTTCCCAACTCCCATCGATAGTGGAAATAATCGATTTTTTCATGCTTCTACGACAGTTTTCATGTAGTTTGCGGCCATTTTCTACTGGCCAGAGTGAGAGCCAATAGCTGGCTGCCACGAATAGGCAGGAAGATTCTATTGGCCAGCGTGAGAGCCAACAGCTGATTGACACGAATGTTAACTCGCATGAGAGCATGCAAAAAAAAATCGATTGCAAGTGGGAAAATTTAAATCTGCATGGCACTTTACTCCAATTGGCTCATTCGATTGCTTAAACTCAACGTTGATTCTGATTCCGCAGAACTGGGTTGGGTGTGAAAAAGTATTTGTTGTTAACATTCTTTTTTCATTCGGTTTTTCCAGTTACGAGTCCTTTTTTCAAAGCTGATCGTTTTTTTTGTTCATTTTGTTTAGTTCTTTTTTTCGTAATAGATTTAATGTTTTATAGAGCTTAGAAAAAAGTGTGAGATAGACTAGAAGTAAGGCATGTAGCAACATCAGCATGGCAAAGGGCACTTCTTTAAAGGCAAGGAAGGGCAAAAATGTTTTAAGTCAAGTGATAGCGATTGCTGTATGAGTCGTAAGATTTTTGAATCAAGCACGGGCAACACCGGGCCATGCTGCTAGTTTTTAATAAATTGTCGTTTCATTGGAGATACAGAATATTTTAGATGCTCGTGAAATTGTGCGTCCAATAAATAGACATAGTTGCATCTTTATTAGATATATATAATAACAAATTTTCAAATGCCTTATTTTATTGACAGTTTAAAAAATATATTTTTAAAAAATGTATTTGTAAGAACCTTAATATAAAGAGCCATAGGTTTTCTGCAAGCAGAAAAATAACAACACGTTCCGTGTTGTTTAGCCATGGTCTTTAATGTATATTGATTTAATATTTGTTTTACTTGAAATAATCTAGAAATTCGTAGAATAATTGGCCATGGTTAAAACGTAAGTGGTAGAAATGCCCCCAAAACAGAATTGACAACGTTTGCAATAAACAAAGAAAGAAAAGAATAGACCAAAAGTAATACAAAGCAAACAATATATGCAAAACAAAAAGTAGGCATAGCAACAGTATAGAGACAACAATGTTCTCAAACTAAAAACAGTGTTAACGCACAAAACGGATACAGACAAGTGATCGCAGCTTTTTGACTTCAAGACAAGAAAGAACAAAAACATGGCGGATGAAATCAAGAAGTGGTTTTTTATATATATGTAAAAGGGAAGTAATTTTTTACATTATAAGAGTTTCATGGGTCACAGAAAAATTATGCGTTCAAAATGGATCAAAAACTGTGCGTTCAATGTGGGTCAAAAAATTATGCGTTCAAAGTGGGCCACGAGCTAAAAATTGTCGAAATTATTGATGGGGGTCACTGTTATGACACTGGAAAAAGATGCTGGACATTCAAGAACACTTGCTGTCAGTTGATATCCACCAATAAACTTTCAGACATGTTATGAATATCTAAATCAGGCAGGAGCAACCTTTTCCGACCAGATACGGCTCATCATAACACTGGCCTCACTACTAAAAAATTAATGGTAATTTTTCATTGAAGGTGCCAAAGCCATTTTTAATGCAGAAGACTATACTTATAGGCATCTATCTTAAAATCGCGAAAATTTGATTGTGATATGTCCCGGAAAGGGATATATTAGAACGAAGTAGCTAAGTGGTTTTGGTTACTATAACCAAGTAGAATATGGTAGCAGTAAATCGACTGGTACGCGTCGTAGTCGCAGGTAAGAAGTGTAGATCAATGGCGTAGTCCAATGGGCGTCCTTATAGACTTAGCTCTCAGACTAAGGCTCTTGACTCACCTACACGTCCGTCGGTATTTATGACGGACACCAGCCAATCACACTCCTGTGAGGGGGAACACAGGTGTACGCATATTCCATTATATCAGATTGATTTTGGAAAAAAGATTTATCAGCAATTAAATAATGAAGTCTCGATATAATATTATCGCAGATGACAGTGAATAACACACCTTTTTTTCTTATTTATTCATTAACAAATATTTTTCAGATAAAATATATATTTCTGCATCAGTTATGTGCCATGCGTGATACACGCTTAGACGATCATGTATATTTCGATACATGACTGACGAAACAGATTTTTTTTTTGAGTAGGTTGCCATTTCTTTCTGCGGTAGACCAGTTGCCATCCAAGAAGCTGGACTGTTCTGCTATTTATCCATAGCTGTGGGTAGAAGAGGATTCATACCTTTCTCAATAGTATTAGCACGTAAGTGAATATAATTGATAAGACTAGAATTCGAACTCGGCTCTCTCAACCCGAGTCGCTATCCATTACTCCACCGTGTCTCCTTATGTTTCTTTTTACTTAGTGAAAATCACCCATGGTTTACAACCATTAAAATATTACCTTCAACGAAATGTTACAAAATTCAAGAAACATTGTGATTAATCATTGGTTATGGGTGTGGTTATACATGAGAGAATGTCTGCGAACAAGTGAGAACAAAATAAACTTTTTAATAAACGTTATTTTCCTCATGAAATGTGGCGTGCAATTCAGAAAGCCAAGCTGGTTACATGTAGTTCGCATTTTGCCCATAACTGATCTAAATGTATGGAATATAAATGATATGTGATACTACTTCATCGTTTGTCTAGATTTCTGAAATGAGGTATTATGTACATTATTTACATTGTTCGGACTATTGTTCTCATCTTTGTCGCCATATTTATTACAACGTTTCGGCCGTTGTACACTCCGGCCTTTTTCAGGTTAGAATGTGGAACTGAACCCCCCCCCCCCGCCTTTTTTTTTTGCTCACTGGGGTAGACTGTTCTAGTTCCACGTGCCATGTCTAATGGATGTCAGTTGTTGGTTATCTCCTATTAATTTCCCTCTTCAAGTTCTCCACCGCCCTAACCAGGTATTGAACTCACACTCTTTTGGGTTCTGTCACTGGATCTAACACATGGCACAGTGGATGAAGGCGTTAGTTAGATCCAGTGAAAGGACCCAAAGAGTGTGAGTTCAATACCTGGTTAAGGCGGTGGAGAAAGAGAGAGCGGAATTAACAGGAGATAACTGACATCCATTAGACATGGCACGTGGAACTAGAACAGTCTACCGCATTGAGCGAAATAAAGGGTTCAGTTCAACATTCCAACTACCTGAAGAAGGTCGGAGCGTACAACGGTCGAAATGTTGTAATATATATATGGCGAGAAAGATGAGGACTGTAGTCCGAATAATGTAAATAGTGTACATCATCATCAGTAGCGAAGATTATGCAGTCAGTGTCCGGTCGAAGGAAAGTATTTCACCCCCACCCAATCATTAGCACTCAATTCAATCAGTCCAGTACTGAAATGAAGCACTAAGAAAATATGTGTTTTTTGAAAGGAAATACCGATGTAATTAAAGTAAGACGAATTTAATTCCAATATAGTGAAATTTATTTAAAATCGCTTGGATTTAATTTGTGCAATTTTCTTTCAATAACAGTAAATTCCATTGAAATCTCCTCTCAATTGATCGTATTGCCCAATATTTCTGGGCTCATTTTAAACTTCTGCTAACTTTTGATTAGTTTAATCTTTACATTTACTAGATTACTGAGAGGCGGAGACGAGATTTCTTTTCATTTATTGCCACACACACACACACAAACAGAAAATATTCAATAAAATGTGAGTGAAACAAAAAAAGAAAGAAAGACAGCAAAAGAAAGAAAAGGGAAAAGAAAGAGAGAGAGAGAGAGAGAGAGAGAGAGAGAGAGAGAGAGAGATAAAAAAAAGGAAAACCATGAAAATACTGACCGGTTATCGTACCGCTCTCTTCAGATTACGATAGAGAAATAAAATCGATTCAGGGCACACGACCGAAAAAGGTGGCGAACAAATATATATATATATATATATATATAGCTGGCTTTCCCTGACGATCCGCTTAGGTGAAACCTTGGTAGGTTTGTCTGGCTCTCTAGGTTTAACTAGGTCAGCTCTACTTACCATATTGAGCACTTTATTTAGTTACTTTGCTTACTCGTATCGGGGTTTCTTACTTTGGACTTTGGACTTGCATGCTAGACGATTATTTTCGGCTGACGTACATGTTCTTGCTTCTTTCTTTTTTTGTACCTTTTTTTCCCTTTCGTATTGGTTTGATTATTCGCAAATCAACACACCGAAGGTTTTCCAGACGTGTATAATTTCTTATACTTATAAGATTATTATATATATATATATATATATATATATATATATATATATATATATATATATGACAAAGTGGAAAAGTTGTCGGGTGACGCGTTTCGTCTTTAGGAGTTCATCGGACTAAATTTGTTGTGTTACAGGAACAAGGAATGCTGGGAATTTATATATATATATATATATATAGATATAGATATATATAGATATAGATATAGATATATATAAATTTAATGTAGAAGTAGATGAACTTGCAATCAAGGTAGTCTCTAGACATTTTCGTCGTTGTGAATTGTTTACTCCTCTGATGAGAGTAGCATTTTTTATGTCAAAATTGTGGTCAGTCTTGTTACAATGGGCAACCAACTGACACGAACATTTTATCACCATTTGTCATAAATTTTTCCCTGATATTGTTCTTGATATGTAAAAATTTATATATCGTTGTAATCCACGGACAGACTGTTTTCATCAGTGTGGCTAGACATTCGGTTGCCTGTAGCTAGGGTCGAAACCCGACTGCATTGGAGTCAGTTGGAGATTCTACCACTAATCCGTTGGCGCACGACTGGGACAAAGGTGAATTTAAGAGTATTTATTTTTTAGATAAACACACAGGGACTGAGAGAACTCAATTCGATTTAACGAAGATTCTTGCATTGTTAGCCGTAATAGTCACTGTTTACAAACCCACACTTCCTCACCAGAGAGCTCAACCAAAATAAATTTTTCAGGGGCATATATATTGTCTTCCACAGACAGACTGTTTCGCTGTATCACAGCTCTTCAGTGTGGCTAGACGTCCAGTTGCGTCTAGCTAGGATCGAAACTTGACTGAATATATATATGATGGGCTCTTCCGTCGAGTTCGGCGTATGAGGCTCCGACGACCACTAACTAATTATCTGCATGCCTATGACGAGCAAAACTTTTGAGACCGGCTCGTGAATTGTAGAAAAGACCACAAACAGTACAGGAGAATGTATTGGATCCAAGTGTATCAGGAACACTGTTAGATGTTATATTTTGCTTTCTCGTTTCATGTAGTCGACTGATGGTTACTTCTCAGTGCAGCTATATCAATGTTGTACGTCTTTAGTTCCAATGCGACCAAAGCTGTTTTTCTTTCTGGTGCTGAGTTGTTGTTCTGGAGATTTCGTACATTCCAAGTGCCAAGATGAAGTTGATGTTTCGTAGAGTTTTTCGCAGTAGCCGGATATGTGTGGAACTAATTAGATGTAGTTGGCAGAAAACTAACACAATGATTTGTTTCAAGTGGTGAAGGCTTGTGTCGGACCATCTGTGTGTGTGTGTGTGTGTGTGTGTGTGTGTGTGTGTGTGTGTGTGTGTGTGTGATTAATACAAGTAAAAAAATGGGACACTCATCTGATTGATATAGTATCAGTTAGCTAAGTGACAAATGTTATTTTTATTAGTGATCTATCTTCATATCAAGCGCTCGACTGCAAAGACTGCTTGACTTAAAAGTCCTTCCACTGACTGACAGCATTTGTTATCTTTGTTATAGCTTTCGCTATGCATATATATATATATATATATATATATATATATATATATATATATATATATATTGATGCATGTTTCATTAAGTAATATAGACAAGTATCTCCAACGGATTGAATAATATTTATATTGGTCATACCACAAACTCGCTTTCACGACGCTTGACACTACATTTGAAAAAAAAAACTCTAACATTTTTAGGCATTTAAAACAACATGCCTGGCCGCGTACACAATTCCGGAAAATTCTTGTTGAAAACACAACTATACTTAAACATGAAAACAATAAACAAAAACTAAAAATTCTTGAAGCTATATACATAAAACTGTTGAAACCTAACCTGAACAAAATAAACTATCAAATCTCCACAAATATCCTTAAATGTCTATAATTGGTAACAGAAGCCATTGGTTTATACCAACGGCTTCCCACACTTAATACTTCTCGTTTTCACTCTCGCGTGATCATGTGTGACGTCACGTGCTGTGGTGCGATTTTTGTTTCCAGCGTCTCATATTCACCAGTTTGTCGTTGCTTGAAAATCTTCCATGTAAACAAAAACAGACTATCGTTATTGTTTTGTCCGTGTATTGGTTAATATATTGTAATGTAATATGACATCTTTGATAATGGCTTATGTAAGCCGATAGCTTAGATAGGATTAAAACATTTATCGATATGGTGATTTTCTTTCTTCTTTTAATGATAATGCTATTAAGCTTATCAGACGATATGAAAAGAATTTACATAAAATAAATAGACAAAAGTTGTCTATATTATTTAATGAGACATGCATCAATGAAAAAATACTGCCTAAGTACACAATATATATATATATATATATATATATATATATATATATATATAGGGGCTATGGATAAACTGTCGTCTGAATTACGCCAAAATGAAATACTAAAGAGTAAATGTATTCAATAAAATCGCCATTTGCTTCAACCGCTGCCTCCAGACGACTTCGGAATCTCTAGCAACTCTTCTGGACGGTCCCCTTGTTTAAGTTGGCGAATGCTTCCATAATCCTTGCTTTCTGTTCATTTTTGGTGTTACAAGGAGTTTTGTTGGTCTCTCACTCAACTGCACCCCACACGTAATAAACAAGGGGATTGGAGTTTGGGGACTTAGGTAACTATATATAAGTGGTGATGTGGTCGCAGAAATTGTTTGACAACCATGACTGGATTCTTCTGCTTGTGTCGCATGGCGCAGTGTCCTGTTGCCAGACAAAGGGTCTTCCAGAAGCCACCCTCTTGATTCAGAGCAGCACAACTTCCTCAAGGCATTTGATGTAGACCTCCGTGTTGAGTGTGAGGCTCTGTAGGAAGATGAATGGTGGCATAATGTCGCCATAAATAGTGATCGCTCCCAACATCATGGTGCTGACTGGATATATCACCCAACTCTTTTCGAATCCTCTACACTGTCCTCAAATTGATACCCAAACCGGAATGAATTGCGTTATGGTTCTTTTTCTCACAGACGGTACCCAACTGACCCTAATATACTGTGCAGGCAACAAAATCTAAAATTTCGTTAAAGACAACTGACAAAGCACTGCGTTTAAGGTTTTTATTTAATTTTTATTGCGTTCGTATTAGTGTTTTCTTTTCTAAACACAAAGTGTGTAAAACTGTCCAAAGGTTCTGCATATCCGAGCGCTTTTGGCTATTCTTTTAGCCATTATAAAAACGATTTTTATTTTTTTATCTTTAACTAAATGTGTGGAGTTTTTACGTGTCAAAAGTTATAGGAATGTTTTATTTTCCGAACACGATTCAGAACATTGTGGCCCAGTTCATAGTTAATGTTATTGAGTGTTGGCTTTTCTATTTTTATTATTAGAGCTTCATTATTTTTAATCTTTTTTAGATGTGGATGAGGTTATTATACTTGTATTTTCTATTAATATGTTTCGAATTGAGTTTGATAGGATTTTTTGTGTGCTTAAATTAGTCCTAATGTAGCTATGATTGGGTTGATGTAATGTAAGTCCTTTAGATAGGCATGTAGTAGTATGACCAATGTAATTATTTATGAGTTTAGTTTGATCAGGAACACAGTTCCTTAAAGGGCATTTGAACTCGTAAATAATGTTGGTTATTTGTAATTTTGATTTTGCAGGTATGTTGTTATTTTTTATGAAAAGGTTAACTGTTTAACATTTTTTTATAATAGATAATTTAATTTTCTTGTTCAGGTCGACTGGGGTTGAATAATTATTTATGATATTTCTAAGAGAAATGATGCTTGTTAACAATGGTTTTCTTAACTACCTCATCGATCACCAGATCAGACTATTTCTTTCTAAAGTAACTAATAACGATACTGAACATGCAGATGCTTGTTTCTCTTATCCCCACCACCTCTCTCTCTCTCTCTCTCTCTTTACGGAATGAAATATGGATAGATTATAGACAATGGTAAATTTTCAAGGAGAGAGAGAGAGAGAGAGAGAGAGTATCAACTATATGCTGGACTGGTGCGTACAAAAGTAAATAAAAATATCAGGGTAAGAAAATGATTTCATGGCGTCCTGGATATGACTATAAACTACATTTGCGTTCTGGGTAATACGATAAACTACACCCAACAGCAAGGCTTCTGATCAGGAGGTTTTGAGGGGCGTGGAACCACCTGTTAATTGCTGGTGTTCCCGGGTCCACCCTGGCCCGGGGTTGTGGCGCCTGTTGGAGTCTCAACTATAGGCAAATAGTTAACCTCCCCAAACTAGGGTCAAAACACTATGAAAGTGTAAAAATAGGTTTTAATACCACAAATACTTTGTAAAAATTTATTACCAGATATACATATTACCTGAAATAGAATAAAGAATATATATATATATGTATATAAAAAATACCAGCAAAAAAATTGTCGGCATTAAATAACCCATTGAGGTTGATATGCTGTAAAACAAAACAAACCAAACTAAACTGACTTCATTTCTCTTGGACATTTATCAAAATTATTCTCTTAGTATCACTGTGAATTTAGAAAATTATTATTTTTTATTTATTTTTTTTTTTTTTAAG
This sequence comes from Acanthosepion pharaonis, assembly GCA_903632075.3. Lineage (NCBI taxonomy): Eukaryota > Metazoa > Mollusca > Cephalopoda > Sepiida > Sepiidae > Acanthosepion > Acanthosepion pharaonis. The sequence continues at coordinate 320,230 of CAHIKZ030000822.1, forward strand.
CATTACGCCCCGAGCAAGGCGTGAAGCCACTAGGATGCAGGGGGTTGCAGAAGATTTGGAGCGAGAGCAGATAGGAGTGATAGAAGAAAGGATGAGGAGAAGGATAGTGGGTAGATCAAGGTAACTGGAGGTGTCGATTGACATTACATTTGAATAGTTGGAGATTATAGCTCTCAGGGAAACAGTAATTGGGAAGGGTGTTCCACAGGCGAGAGGTGCGAGGTATGAAGCTATTGTAATAGAAGAGACGGCTACATTTATAAGTTTCTACCGTGTAAGGGTGGAAGCGGGATGCCAGCTCCGTAGGGCGCTTGAATTCATGGAGTCTGGGAACCAGTGAAAGCAGCTCATCCGAGCAATTACCATGGAAGTATTTGTAGAAAAGACAGAGAGAGGCGACGGCGCGTCTGTGAGAGAGTGACTGTAGACGAGACGCCAGATCAGGGCCAGTTATATTACATATCCGTCTCTGGATCTTGTCAAGAACTCCGAGGTAAACAGAAGGTGCCCCAGACCATATATGGCAGCAATACTCCATGCAAGGGCGAATGGTTGATTTGTATATTTGAAGTATCGATTCCGGGGAGAAAAATTTCCTGGCGCGGCACAGAGAGCCAACTTTCCTCGCGGTGGACGAAGCAATTGACTCAATGTATTTATTCCATCTCAGGTCAGCAGTCAACGTGAGACCGAGCAGACGCAGGGAGTTGCTCTCAAGAAGTTGACTATCAGACATTCTAATGGGGGAGGGGCAGGGGAGGATCTCTATCGTGATTAATAGAGAGTAGTTTTTGAGGCGTTAAACTTGACTAGCCAATTCTTGCCCCAATTAACAACCGATTGTTTGGAAATATATTAATATTTTACTACGTTCTTCTAAGCTAAATCTAATTTTATAACTATTTTAGTCACCAGTAAATATCTCGCTTGATAACTGGGCAACAGCAGGTAACCATACCGATATAAAGTGTGTAATGTATTGACTGATTGAGTTTTCTTCTTTTTGTCAGTTCGCCTCGGTTTAATCGCGTATTATAAATCGTTACAAGCATCAGACATATGCCATCTGTTCCAGTTCGTATATAGAGAAAATGGTTTGCGTGATCCATTTTTTACGGCTTATCAACCGTTTGCAGGCTATTTTAAGCCAGAAAATATTTATAGATTGTGAGATTTTTTTTTTTTTTTTGGTTGGGGAGATAGTTATAGTTTAGTCTTTCTAATTAACCCATAGCTGTGTGGGGAGAAGAGTAGGATTTAATATTTTTCCCAAGTGTATTTGCGCGTAAGTGAATATAAAGAGAATGAGAAGACTTTAGTGAGAAGAGAGAACAATAAAAGAACAGGGTTTGGAAGATAGAGAATGGCGATTGGCGGTGCATTTAAATTTTTGAAGATTATAGATGCAGGGCGGTAAAAAAAAAACAGAACGTAGTTTCAAAGGTGAGAAATGCAAGCAAAGAAACTATTAGAAGAGAACTTCGGTTCCATCTAGCGATTTCAACAGAAAAAAGATGAGACCTAACTGGCAATCTAGTAATATGCTTAAATTCATGCGGTTCAGAGCTCTTGAGAAAAACTGGCATGAACATATTTGTAGACGACATAAGAGAACCCACGTCACGGCGGTGGGAAAATGGGTGAAGTCGAGATGCCAGGTCAGGACCGATAGCATTACAGACCCTTTTTTAGACTTTGCTGAGAGTCTCGAAATACACAACAGGAGCAGCAGATCAGACATGGCAGCAATATTCATTGCAAGAACGAATGGTAGATTGATAAATGTGCATGAAGGATTCTGACGAGAAAATTTTTGGGCACAACTCAATGAACTAATCTTCTTAGCAGTATACTTAGCAATTGAACTTAAAATAAATATGAACAGACTAATAGATAGATAGATAGATAGATAGATAGATAGATAGCTTGTTCATAAGCAAAGATAGATATGAGCAGGTTATGACAGATAGATAGATAGATAGATAGGTAGATAGATAGATAGATAGATAGATAGATAGAGAGAGAGATCAATGAACGAAGAGACAGAGATAGGCCGGTACATTTGAGTTTTAAATAGATTGGGTGGTTGGAATAAAAGTGAAATGGATCTTTTAATTAAATTTTTGAAATGAAATGATTTCTCGGAAATTAATTGTATCACAAATTATGGATTGGAAAAAAAATTACTTAATGTCAAATAAAAGTCGTGCTAGCAATAAAGATGTAACGGGTGGATTTTTCTCCCTAATGAATGATCAGCCCGCTCCGAAAGAAAGAAAGAAAGAAAGAAAGAAAGAAAGAAAGAAAGAAAGGAAGGCAACCCTTGGGGTATACACGTGAGGGTTGAAAATTTCATAGGCTGACTACAAATGAGTGACGCTAGAGCTGTGAAATCATGCATGCATTAATTTAAGCTCTTCTTATTAATAAGTGCTTTGTTTCTTTACAGGTATTTGTAAGGCATCGTGTTTATTTATTTTCATAAGGGCCACATCATCAATGGAGAGTACCATAACAACATACAGAGACAGTTACGAAACGCTATCAAAACCAAACACCCAGAAAACCTGACGAAGGGAAGTTTGTTTCATCAGGACCGTGCTTCTGCACACAACGGCTTAGTTTCAATGGCTGCTCTGTGTGACTTTGGCTTTGAACTGTTTCATCACTTTCCCTATTCTCTTGATTTGACTATCATCTGTTCCCCAACATAAAAGATCACTTGGCTGGGGACGAGCACCGCAGTGATGATGACGTCATATCTGTCGTTGATGACTTTTTTACCAACAGGAGAGACAGTCTTCTTTGTACAGTCAGGTGTCAGTTTACCCGGAAAGAAACAATGCAGTTATTAATAAGAAGAGTTCAAATTAAGGCATGCAAGATTTTACAGCTCTAGCATCATTTCGTCAAAGTCACCCTATGAACTTTTCAGCCCATACTCTTGTTTTATCATATATACATATATATATATATATATATATATATATATACGTACACACACACACACACACACACAGATATATATATATATATATATATATATATATATATATATATATATATATGACATCCCTTAGACTGCTCAGCCACGTAATACCTCCTGATCAAACAAAACTCAAATAATGCTTTTGAACACATATCTTCAAAATTCTCGAAATATATATATATATATATATATATATATATATATATACAGAGAAAGAGTTGTGATTGTCGCCCTTTAGTATATCGTCATACACAAACTAGGAGCTTTTCAGCCCATACTCTTGTTTTGTCATATATATATATATATATATATATATATGTACACACACACACACACATATATATATATATAACATGCCTTAGACTCCTCAGCCACGTAAGAGCTCCTGATCAAACAAAACCCAAATAATGCTTCTAAACACATATCTTCCTAGTTATCGAAATATATATATATATATATATATATATATATATATATATATATATATATATATTAGATAGAGAGAGAGAGAGAGAGAAAGGGAGAGAGTTGTGATTGTCGCCATTTAGTATATCGTCATACACAAACTAGGAACTTAGCGGAAAAAATCACTTGGTTTGGAACCAGAATCACAGTAATGATGATGTTTTATCTGCTGCTGCTGCTGCTGACTTTTTTGACGAACAGGAAGAACAGTCTTCTTTGAACAGTCAGATGTGAGTTTACCTGTAAAGAAACAATGCAGTTATTAATAAGAAAAGTTGAAATTAATATACTCTTACATCGTCGGCCTACGGACTTTTCAGCCCACCTTCGTATACATACAAGATTTGAACTATTGTTTTGCAAAGTGTAGCTTACTTTGGCAAAGGAGTCGATAATGGAGAATGTTTAGTAAGGAAATTCCCTCGGCACCACTCACCCAAATAGGGAAGCCATGCCTTCTTGCCTAAAATATCAGCATCCAAATATTTGGTCTGCTCCTGTATTCGACCAAAAATATATGACATCTCTTGTATTCGAACAACTATTTTTTAAACTCGGAGTCACGTTTTTCCTAATTTTTTCATGCTCTTTAATTTTGTTCTAACAATGAAGGTTCATCCTGTACAAAGTTCATGAGCCATTGAGGTAGGGCATTATAGAGTAAGAGGCACAGTTCAGGCGGATATATGAGGAAAATAACATTTAACCCATGCCTTGAACAGGTTAAGACTGTAATGACCAAGAAAAACATCCTCTTGGAAGTCAGTTCCAGCAATGGCTCGCAGGAATTAGATTGGAACTTATTTCTCATTGAGGGAATACGAAAGGAATGAGGATGGTTCGCTATAATTTGCGTAGCATGACGGGTCTTAGCCGTAAAGTTTGGAACTGGCGAAAGTAAGGAACGTAGTTGGTCTGTGCACTTTCCATGGAAATAGCGATAGAGCAGAAGAATGGTGAGAGGGTTACATTTGTATAATAGCAACTTGTAACTTTAGGTGTTACTTTTTAAAATAAGCTGAAAAATAGATTTACGAAAGAGAGAGAGAGAGAATCAATTATATGCTGGACTGGTGCGTACAAAAGTAAGTAAAATTGACAGGGTAAGCAAAAGACTTCATGTCTCTTGGGCATTTATCAAAATTAAAAATATATTCTAAAAATTTTTTAAAAATTAAAAAAAAGAGCAGTAGAATTTTAGGAGGGCTACATTTGTATTTAGCAACTTGTAACGTTAGGGGTTACTTTTTAAAACAAGCTGAAATAACCTGGGTTAATAATGAGCAGAAATCCATCTCAAAATTTAACCATGATGGGCTTTTAAATCAAATTTATTTCAGTACCTGTTAGCCAATTTGTTAACACAGTTATAAGACTAGTTAGCGATCGAGTACCAAAAGAAAACTTCTTTTGTTTTCTTCTACAATAGACACTTATTCAACGAATATATATGAGATATTTACAGCAGGTTGACCAAACAAATAATAGTTTAATTCTTATTATTTGACGAAGAGAATCAGATCCCGGTGTCGACTTCATTCATTTTGGTTTTATTCTTGATTCATTGTGCGCTCGGTGACGAGGATTTGTACGAATCGATTGTCAGCAGTATTGCTTTTTTTTCTTGCGCGCCGATTTAGTTTCCTAATAACGTGACAATGGATCGACGGACATTTTCTTTTTTCTTTCTTTTTTTGTACGACTTGAGGCCTTCGAAAGAATAACGGACAATGGGGTATTTTGTGGAGAGACAGACAGTCAGCGGAAAAACAAACGAAGAGAAGACAACAAAGCCAAAAGAAAAATAAATAAATCAATCTCAGTTTCTATCTATCTATCTATCTATCTATCTATCTATTTCAGTCTGTTCGTATCTATCTATCACATTCTCTTCATATCTTTTTTAATCAGATATTTCTCAGCCTATTCCATCTATCTATTACAGACCAGACTTTTCTTCCTTTCTTTCTCTATCTATCTATCTATCTATCTATCTATCTATCTATCTATCTATCTATCTATCTATCTATCATATTCTCTTCGCCTATTATCTATTTCTTAATCTATCCCATCTATCTATTCCAAACTAGATTTCTTTCTTTCTTTCTTTCATTCTTTCTTTCTTTCATTCTTTCTTTCTTTCTTTCATTCTTTCTTTCTTTCTTTCTTTCTTTCTATCTTTCTTTCTTTCTCATACGGTTCATTATCTATCTATCTATCTATCTATCTATCTATCTATCTATCTATCTATCTATCTATTTCAGTCTGTTCGTATGTATGTATGTATCTATCTATCTAAAATCTATCATATTCTCTTCATATCTTTTTTAATCAGATATTTCTCAGCCTATTCCATCTATCTATCCCAGACCAGACTTTTCTTCCTTTCTTTCTTTCTTTATCTATCTATCTATCTATCTATCTATCTATCTATCTATCTATCTATCTATCTATCTATCATATTCTCTTATCTATTATCAATTTCTTAATCTATCCCATCTATCTATTCCAAACTAGATTTCTTTCTTTCTTTCTTTCTTCCATTATTTCTTTCTTTCTTTCTCAGACGGTTCATTATCTATCTATCTATCTATCTATCTATCTATCTATCTATCTATCTATCTATCTATCTATCACAATTTCTTCATATCTTTTCATTCATCTTTTTCTCAGTCTATTCCATCTATCTATCCCAAACCAGACTTTTTTCTTTCTTTTTCCTATCTATCTATCTATCTATCTATCTATCTATCTATCTATCTATCTATCTATCATGGAAAACAACGATGAGTTTTCTGCATTAAATTGGCATCTACAATAAATGGATGGATCTAAATCATATCAAGGATATTTGGTGTGTTCTCGAAGAAGTCATTTGATTTCTGGCTGTGCAGGCAACCAACCAAAAAAAATTACAAGATGCTATAATAGCGGCAACAATCCAAATTTCAAAAGAGGGTGTGCATCACCGAATCCATGCGTAGAAGAACTGGAGACAAAAGTATTATCTAACCCGATATTATAAGAGAACATCCTACTGACTGGTGAGTCTATCTGACTCGTGAGATCTGTTTCACGGTTAAAATTGTTGCATATTTTCCACCATTTTCCAAAGGTCGGTGTTCGAACTCAAGTAAAAAGTTAATTTTTTGAATACTGGTTTTCAAGGCAGGCATGTCTAGCCTACTTGGGAGACTAGCTTTGTCACAATCTTTCTACGTTCCTTGTCACGAAATACGCTGAGCATTTTATATATACGTAACATATAAATTTGGGTAACAGTGGTTTAAATAACAGGACTGAATGGTTCCTATAGCCTTGTTGGCAGCCAGTCTAGCGCAGAAAGTAGCGACAGCCTCCTGCAGGAATTTAACTGCCAAGTCAATAATTAATCGAAAAGAAGCTATGATCGCCCAAGCGAGCATCACGCATGATACCTAAGGAAGGAACCTATAAATGGAAGGCGAAATATGTAATAAATAAATAAAAAATGCTAAAAGTTACAATAAAAATAATTACCCCCCCCCCGAGGTTAGTTTATCAAGGTTATAATAGATTTTATGCAAATAATAATAAAAAAATTATGCACAAGTGTAGGATATCCGGAGAGGTTTGATCTTACAACTCAGTAATAAAAATCTCCAAGAGCAGCTCGCTAACCACGGCACCACAACGAGGCTCCTACTCTGCATAAAATGAATCACTTGAGAAACTTAGGAGACGTTTGAAAGAAGACAGATTTCATGTGATACCAATTGGCATGGAGGAGAGAATCTTCCAAACAGCCGGTTGTCTCCGATCGGGATCTTTAGGTTTCCATCAAAAATCGTCATCGTATCTTTGTTTTTAAAAGCCTGCTGACACTGATAGTCCCTTTTGGCGATCTGTTCCTCATTGGCTTTATCGAAGCTGAGTTTATAGCAAAGAAAAAAAAACGTGTGATATTCTACACTGGGCACGACGTTAGGACGTCTTCTAGGCCTGTTTGTTGCACGAGAACGTAATCTTTGAGGTATGTACCAGTACCCCTGGATAATTTGCTTCAGAAAGGTACGAAATGGAATCGGTAGGTGGAATGTCAAAGAGCTTTTGAAGGAATTAAAAAAATACTAACTCCAGAGTTATCGCTGACACATTACGACCCGCAGTGACAGATAATAGTAATGTCGGACACAAGCGAATACAGCATAGGAGCGATAACCGGTCATAAATATGAAGAAGGTACAGTTACATATGTTTCAAGAAGTTTGACGAATACGAAAAAAATGCTAAAGTCAAATTGAAAAGGAAGTGCATGCTATAATTTTTGCTGTAAAGAAATTTCACAGGATTATATAGGGAAGAAAATTTATACTGCAAACTGATGGTCGTCTATTATTAAGTGTATTCGGTTCTAAGAACGGGATTTCCACGCATACAGCAGACAGACGATGGCGTTGATCTACGATTTTATGGAACTGTCGTCAAAAATATTGGGATACGCAAATGGGCTTGTCCAGAATGATATCGAAATGTAAAGAAGATTTTGAAGATACTGTGATTGCTTCTCTATAATCCTAAAGCAAAATTAAAAGCCTGGTGTGTAACATTATTAAATAATTACCTGTCACGATAGATGATAACAAAATTAATTCTAAAAAGGATAGGTCTATTCAAAAGACTATAATGACGTTAAGTCAAAATGAAGTAAAACTAAAATTAAGCCTGCTAACAATAATACAGCATTTTCTATTTGTGATGAAGTAATCTGGACGCGGAAGGAGTAATAATTCCGTTATCACCACAAAAAGGGATTTTGAAACAATTCAACGTCGGACATCTGGGAATAGTGAGAACGAAATCCTTGCTGAGAAGCTACTTGCAGTGGCTATAGTTAGCAGTGAATAAACTTTAATAAGGACGAAGATAAAGATTTTTTCACGTATGCCGGTAGAGTCAACCGTGAGTGTGAAAAATTCAAACTGGACGAATTATCCCCAGACAGATTTTGAAGATAGTGTGATTGCTTCGCTGGAATCCGAAAGTGAAATTAAAAGCCTGGTGTGTAACACTGTTAAATAATTGCCGGTCACGATAGACGATATCAAAATCCATTCTAAAAAGGATACCTTTCTTCAAAAAACTATGAATGACGTTAAATCGAAATGGATTAAAACTAAATTTAAACCTGTTAACAATAATACAGTATTTTCTATTTGTGACGTTGGGTTTTTGTACGCGGAAAGAGTAGTAATTCCGTTGTCACCTCAAAAAAGGATTTTTAAAAAATTCCACACAGGCCATCCGGGAATAGTGAAGATGAAGTATCTGATGAGTAGCTACGTTTATTGGCCAAAGTTGTTCAAAGATAATCAAACTACTGTTAGAAAATGTAATTGCTGTAGTTTAGCAGCTGAAATTCCACCTATAAATTATCAATCATGGCCGAGCAAGGATAAACCGTGGACAAGATTACATATGGACTTTGCTGAACCACTAAATGGTTCATACTGTTTAAAAAAAAGTTGAACTCACAATAGAATTTACATACTAAATGGAAGAAGACATTTGCTTACCATTCTTAGATATTAAGTTACACCGCGTTAACAACAGATTAAAACTCTGTATTCACCGGAATTCATTTTAAAAAGGACACGTTTATTAAAAAAAAACTATGAATAACGTTAAGCTGAAATGAAGTCAAATTAAAATTAAACCTGGTGACAATAATGCAACTTTTATCTATTTGTGATTGGATACTTTTGTATGCGGAAAGAGTAGTATTTTCGTTATCACTATAGAAAGGATTTTGAAACAATTCCACGTTAAACATCCAAGAATAGTAAGAACTAGCAGTAGAGCCCGGCATTGCCCGGGGATGTAACAGTAAGAGATAGATCAAGTATCGACCATCATAAAGACTGAAAAATAAAATTGACAAAGATTATTGTTTAAGATTGACGGACACGCATGTCTTAATTAGTTTTTTTTTGTTGTTGTTGTTTTGTTTTTTTACGAATTGGTCAAACCCAAACTCAAACAAAAACATTGTTTTCAATCGTTATGAGTCTACCTATTGAATAGAATTTTATTATAAACAATTGTCTTGTAAATGGAATTTTAAAGCATTCTGGATGTAAAAATAAAGAAAAAGGTGTGGAAGAGAATAAGAAACACTACCTGCCAAGTTTTGTTGAAATCGGTTGAAAAATGTAGGAAATCCGATCCCATATATAAACGAACACACACCCACCCAAACAACCTGGGCTTTATAATAAGTATAACTCGATATGATTTGTCCCCCTTTCATTCTGTCAACAGAATCGTATTTTATCGTGTTTTCAAATTGATTTTGTACAAAAACAATTGTGTTTTTCAATTTTTGGCGCTGTCAGAACCACCGCAAGGTAATTTTACGCAGTCCTGTGAAGTTTTGTTGAAATCGGTTGAAAAATGTAGGAAATCCGATCCAATAAACGTACACACACACACACACACACACAGAGTCTGCGTTTTATAATAAGTAAGATGAAGTCCCTGATGAGAAGCTATGTGTATTAGTCAAAGTTGGACAAAGATGCTCAAAATACAGTTAGAAGATGCAATGGTTGTAATTCAGCAGCAAAATCGCCACCTATAAATTATCAGGCATGGCCGGGCACTGATAAACCGTTACCAATACTACATATGGACTTTGCTGAACCACTAAACGGTTCATACTATTTAATTGTGGTCGAAAGTTTCACAAAATGGCCCGAGATATTAAAGTGTAAAGGACCTACTGCTAGAATAACGATTAAATTCTTACGCGAACTTTTTGCAAAGTTTGGATTACCCGACAGCGTGATATGCAATAATAGAACTCAATTTACTTCTAGTGAGTTAAAAAATGTCTACAAAAACTACGCTGTTAAACATTTGACAACGCCGATTTATCATTCGAGGTCGAAGGATCAAGCTGGGCGGTTTGTTGGCAAAAAGCCAGTAAGAAAAGCTAAAGACTTGGAAGCTGAAGAATTTTTGAGCGTACTGAATTGAATGACGTCAAATGCAAACGCCACAGCGAAAATGTTACCTGCAGAGATCAGGTTTGCTAGGAAAGTTTGATCCATTTTCGATAATTTACGGCCCGGGAATAAAAAAGAAAATTCGACAATTTGAAACTACAAGATCATTTAAGATCTGCGATAAAGTCTTTAAAAGCTTTAAGGCCGGACATGAAAATTGGCAGGAACGAAAAATTGGTAGCATGATATACATTGTCGAAGGTGGACGATTTCGACATAGAAGACATATAAATCAATCGATGTATAGATATACACAGAATAATCAACCAATACAATTTAATTCACCGATGGACATTGTTTACGATAACTCTGAAGTAGCTATTTCTAAAACTAATATTACAATATAACGAAGGGTAAGCGAAAACGTAATACGACTGAAACTTTGGAAGTGGACCCATCTCGGAAAAATATTGACTAAAGAAAATGTATATCTAAAAAGATATTGATATGAAACACACCTCCCCAGAACATCACTTGGACACGTCCAGACAGAATATATACTGACGCCGAGAATTGTAAGGAGGGACCTAGCCAGGAGTGAGCCTCATATCCTTACTACAGAATTCAGTAAGACTACGTCGACTCCAAGCGACATTATATTTCATGATTGTGTTATCTTCATTTAATGGAATGAAGACATAACACTATCTATCTATCTATCTATCTATCTCTCTCTCTCTCTCTCTCTCTATATATATATATATATATATATATATATATATATATATATATATATATATATATATATCAGTTACGTCCTTATGTATCTAGATATCTATCTACATCTCAGTAACGTTTTTTTATTTATCTATTTATCTATCTATCTATCTATCTATCTATCTATCTATCTATCTATCTATCAGTCAATCTATCTATCTATCTATCTATCTATCTATCTATCTATCTATCTATCTATCAGTCACTTTTTTTATTTACCTATCTCAGTACAATGCTTTGCTTCCCCGTTTCTGCCTCTATAATCTCTCTCTTTCCACATACAACAAACACACACACACACACACACACATATATCCGTGTGTGCGCATGTGTGTGCGCATGTGCATGCGCATGCGCGTGTTCATTTTGCTATTTTACTCTTCTTCCTTTATTCTTCATCTAGTTGTTGTTGATATTATTATCATTATTAATTGTTTGTTTCATTTCTTGTTTCCTTCGTTCTCTTCTTTTTCTTTTTGCCCTCTTTTATTCGCCCTCGTCTTTCCCTACTTTTACGTCTTTTTTTTTTAATTTCTATATTTTTTCCTTTCTTTCTTTCTTTCTTGACTACGTGTTATCTTCATCTTTGCATATCTCTCTCTCTCTCTCTCTCTTTCACACACGCACACACACACACTTTCTTTCCCTTTCAATTTTCTTTTCTGTCTCTTTTGCTGGATTCTATATTTTCACCCCTCCTCCTCCTTGTTTAAAAGTGATTATTCTCTCTCCTCCGTTCCTCTTTTATATCTTCCATCTTTTCTTTCTGTCCGCTTTTGTCCTTCCGGGTTTTGTTTACAATGCTTTGTTCCAATGTTCCTGCCGACCCCCCACCCACACACCATATTCTTACCTTCCCCGACATCCTCCTAACCAAACTTTATCCTTTTTTTCTCTTTTTGCCACTGTCAAAACCGACATCCAAAAGACGAAGGTATCTGCAAAAAACCTTTGATCTAATTTGTCGCCGCCTCACCTCTCTGAGTGGCTCAGCAACGCGAAAGATAATCCGCGAGGGATTAAGATGTCTTAACGATCGTTTTAAGTTGAAATCCAGGCGAGGGTCCGGGGTCAGGGGGTAGCCACTAGAAAACAGAAGAGACGAGTGTTCACCCATATATTAGGGACCCACGCGTATGGTGTGACCAAGGCAATAGGGTAATTGATATGCATCCTGATGTGAGGAATTAGCGACAGAATTACTGACAGCGACACTATGCGTGTTACAAAAGCAAACATATACACATATAAAGATAAATGATCACTATCATATATATATATATATATATATATACGTGTGTGTATGTGCGCGCGTGTGTTTGTGTCTGTGTGAATGTGTGTAAAAATCAGATATAACTAAAATATATCTGTAAAAAAGACAATATGTATAACAAAAGGGAAACTTAACTAATTATTGAGACTGGCGCTATCGAATCTTACCAAAATATAAATCTGCGTCATGCTTTTTTTTCTTTTCAAATATTTTCTCTTTCTCAAGCTAATATAGATGATTATATATAAAAAAAAATAAATCAAAAGAAAAAGGTTAAATTTAAAACCCTATATTATTTAAAATATATAAATATATAATTTAATTTCTCAAACTAAAATAATTTAAATAATATTTGCATTTTTGGAAAGGTATGAAATCACCTCGTCTGACAGCCCGAGCTATGGGTTGAATAGCAGGACAGACTTGGCGCTATAGTCTGGGTTAGCTAACAGTCTACCGCAGAAAGAAACGGTAGTCACTGGCGGGAAAATCTGCCTTGTCAAACATGAATCGAAAAAAAACTGATCGCCCAAGCATGTATCACGTCTGTTACTTGACTTCACACACACACACAAACACACACACACACACACACACACACACACACACACATATATATATATATATATATAAAGCATTTATATAAAGTTATATATAGATTTAGTTTATTGGATTTTTGAGTCATGTGTTAGCGAAATAGGAATTTCTTTTAGTCTCCACATTCTAAACGTAATCTTATCTTTCGTTTAAGAGTATATATTTTAATTATCATGACTATACGCATACACAATATATACCTATATCTATCTGTATATATATATATATATATATATATATATATATATATATATATATATATATAGATAGATAGATAGATAGATAGATAGATAGAAAAAAAAAAAAGAAAGAACAGTAAGATATATAATCCGGTGTTCTTATTGATATTTTTATTTTTACAAAACAGTGCTCAATATAAATTTACAGAGCATAAATAATATAAATTAACTGATTTAGAAATATGGTTCCTTCGCTTCACAGGAATTACCATGTTTCAAAAACAGAAGCTAAAATCTTCAAATCTAATTATATAATTAAATTAAATACATGTCATATATATATATTAATCATAATATATATATATATGTGTGTGTGTGTGTGTGTGTGTGTGTGTGTGTAACAGACGTGATACACGTTTGCCCGATCCGGTTTTTGATTCATGATTGACTTGATAGATTTTCTAGCTGGTAGCCATCCTTTCATTCTGCGGTAGACTGTTTGCCAAACATGATTATCGGACCCAGTCTGTCCTGTTACTCAACCTATGAAATAATTGTGGGACTATTCCATTTCATAATATATAATGTAAATATATATATATATATATATATATATATATATATATATATATATAGTAAATGTAATAAATCCTTTGATCCTCGTAATATATTATATTAAAATTGATCCGCAAGAAAAGCTCAATGTATTTATTATAACAGAGCCATTAAATAGTATTACACAACAAAATCTAAAAATACTTCATATGGGGGATAGATCTATTTCAACCGGCGAAAACTTCGTCAGTCTTATTCAACCCCGCCGTATCGGAATTAGAAATTCAACTGTTACAGCCATGGAAAAATTGATACATAATTTATCCATTTCAATGTCTCATTCAGACGAAAGGCACGAGGCAGTGATCAGGGGAGGATGGAAGGTATTAGCCTTAAAGGGGAGAGGCTTTATAAAAAATAAACCCGAATATTAACCTTATGACATTAAATTGGGCTTATATGAAGAATGAAGTGTTAATTGGAAACAAAAAGCGGGCGAAAAAGTAGTTTTATAAAAAAAACATTAAAAATTACAAGTTCCTACTTAAAAATACACTTCAAAAGATAAATATACTTAAAAATAATATATATTTTAAAAAAATAAAAATAAATCAAATTCAGATAATTTATATTAGATTTATGTTAAAGTATATTTAAAAATTATAATCAATAAAAATTTCTCTTTTAAATTAAAGAACAAAATATATATATTTAAAAATAAAAATATAGATAAAATAAATTATACATTAGAAAAAAATTTTTAATTTTAAAGATAAGTTAAATCAAAAACAAGTTAGATTAAAAAGCAATCGTATAAAGTTATAATTTTAAAAAATACTTTAAAAATATATAGATAATGAGATGTAAGTGATAAAGGAAGGAGAGTTCTTGGAACAGGGGACAATTATAAGATATAGTTAATATGGTGAAAAAAATGGAAATATAGAAATAAGAAATGTTTCGACATTTGAAGAATTAGAAGATTATAAAGCAATAAAATAAAATCTATCTTACGGAAATTTAAATTTGTTTTTATGTCAACATTTTAAAACTAATTCATTCCTTTGATTCAATAGTTTGCTTTGATAATTGTATTTTATTATTTTTTTTTCTTCTAAACATAAGTTACACCTATCTCTAAGACTATTAGGAATATGAGCGGAACATATAATTTTCCAGTCTGTCTGTGGGTTTAGACCTTCCTCCTTCAATTCTCATATATATATATATATATTTGTGCATTATATATATATATATTTTAAATAGATAAAAAATTAACTGTGTCATGGTGGCGAACTTATATTATCAGGAATAGATAACGCCAGAATTTGAAAGCGTCTAATGGGCCAACCGTTTGGTGATGGCGAAAAGCTAATTGACAAATTCCAGGTTGGCCAGCTGGCCTCAGAGACAGAATTCTAAATAGATAAAAATTAACTGTGTTGTCCGTTGGCCACACACGAGTTGCGAGAACAAAGAAAACCAAACCATAGGTTAAGTCTTTGTCGATGGGAGGGTGTCGTTGGACAAGGCATCTGGGTTGTGTTGAAATTTGACTATGACAGCGTAACTATTTTATCAGAAATCGGCACCAAGAATGGAAATACGGCTAGGATAGCGAAACTACCTTATCGGGACGAAAAGTTGGCTGTGTTTCGCTAGATGACCACCCACTTGATAATTGGCGAAAATCTCATTGATAAGTACCAGGTGACATTGAGGATAAGAGCTGCGATTAGGGGACCACATTACGAAAGAAAAGAGGAAGAAAGAAGGAAAAAGGAAAAGAAAAGATAATTTTTATTTTTCTTCGAGCAAGATTTTTTTTTAAAAAACAAGGCTAGTCTGGTCACGCCCACACTGCTGAGCGCCCATTGGGTGAATGTTAACGAGAGCCAGGCGGAGGTGATCATGGGATGCAGGGAGGAGGCCTGCTGGCACCCTTTGAGAGGATATGTATGAGATGTCACAGCGAGAGAGAGGGAAAACCGTTGACGCACTCTGAGGTATGGTGAGATACCCATATGAGAACAGAAGAAGGTGGGAGTAGGAGAAGACTTCCAAAAATGGAAAGGAATGGAAATTTCCTGACCGAAAACAAAGAAGTGGACCGTGGATTTAGAATTATCAAGGAACCTCAAACCCCGACGAGCCCACCCCGGTTTTGGGTCGGCGTCCATATAAGCAAAGTCGCAGCGAGCGAAAATCAGTTTTTCCAGAGTTTCCAGTTCCAGTGAGTTCGAGTTTAAGTTGAGAGCTCTGAAGACCCACCACGCATTAGCTGACTAAGATTCACGCAATTCCGAACTCATCTTCTAACCAAGAACAATTTATTTTTTGAAGAACCACTTAGACTCATACCACCAAAACAAGTTTTACGAATATCGCCTGAAGACACACCAAGAACCAGTTTCTTAAAGAACTGACAAGATGTTAAGAATCGCCTAACAAAAACAACGTGTCACGTATCCATATAGCGGGTTGGGAAATAGACTCAGTCCTGTATCCAGCAACCAGATATAAAATATTGTTATCCTTTTTAACACATTTGAACTTTTCGAGTTGTTATTTTATTTTCTTTTACATCTATTTGTGCGATATCGCCCTTATTCGAACTCGACTTGCATTACTGCCCCGACGACTGATTGATTTTGTCTGCCTAAGATCAATTCACAACGTGGGTAGGTAGACTGGAAATCAAAGTAGTTACTTCGGTAACCAGACGTTGGAGGCAAGTTGGGAACGACGAGGCTGATATCGAATCTAACTAGATTCCCATCCGAATCACCAAAAGGTTAGAACGTCACATTTGGGTGCCGCGACCAATACCAAGCCAGTTGGTCGTCACAGGACGGGATAGCACGACTGACGCAGACAGGCGGACGTCACGTTTGGAGCGGCGACACCGGGGCGGGGGGACGTCAGATAGATAGATAGATAGATAGATAGATAGATAGATAGATAGATAGATAGATAGATACGAGGTGCATTCAAAAGGTTTTGAGACTTTTTCAGAGAGACAATTATAACTGCCCTAGATTATTCTCATTTTAGCATATTATTACCCGATATCAAAGAAGCTGACCTGGCAAATTTTGTTATTTCAGATTGAAGGAGATGATTGTAACAGCTCCTTGAACACACCCAAATAAACACTGCTTGTCACGGCTGACTAGTTTGCAGAATGTAATTAAGAATATCGTTAGGCAATAAAGATTTGTGTTGACAGAAATAAATATCAAAACTGTCCATTACAATCGCTACAAACCAGATCTTAATCCCTGTTAATTTTGACTCTTACCCAGGCTGAAGATGAACCGCAGGGCCAGTCATTTTGATGACACTTAAAAAAAGGGGGGCTGTGATAAAGACCCTGGACTCTTTCAATTTAGATGGCTTCCATGAGACTTACACGAAATGGCTTGAATGCTACAAGACAGGAGTTTCTACTGTGAAGGCGATAAGAGTTTAGCGCTTCTTTGAAATTAATAAATGTATCTCCTGAAAAACTTTCAATACTTCTGAAATGCACCTCGTATCTATCTATCTGTTTATCTCTCTCTCTCTCTCTATATATATATATATATATATATATATATATATATATATATATATATATGTGTGTGTGTGTGTGTGTGTGTGTGTGTGATATAAATTCGGAGGGTGAACTTGAATTATCATTTATAGTAATTCCTCGAGTCTAGAAGAATCCCCAACAGAATGCAGAAAGCACTGGACGGCTGTTTCATCCTATTTGGGGCTCACCAGCAGCGCGCATCCACTACCACGAATCGAACC
Source organism: Acanthosepion pharaonis (assembly GCA_903632075.3). Taxonomy (NCBI): domain Eukaryota; kingdom Metazoa; phylum Mollusca; class Cephalopoda; order Sepiida; family Sepiidae; genus Acanthosepion; species Acanthosepion pharaonis. The sequence continues at coordinate 337,849 of CAHIKZ030000822.1, forward strand.
CGGAGCGTTACGATACAAAACTAGTGTCATACCATAGGAGTAATATATATTCAGTTGCGGGAAAGAAATACACGTATACCATGATTTTTTTATTAAAAAGTTAGATTTTATTAAAGAATTTTAAAATCCATGCAATATTTGTATACCATGGTATAATGCTTCAATATGCCAAAAAAATAATTCAGAAAAATTTGTTATATTAATGAAATAATATGAAATTAAAGAATTTGGAGGCGAGAAAAGTATTTGTACAAAATTATAATACCTATTTAATACTTTGTAGCATATCCTTTATTCAATCCAACAGCAATCAGTCGCTTTTTGTAGCTTTTAATCAATGACTTGCAGGTTTCCGTTGGTATTTTACTCCATTCTTCTTTGCATATTCTTTTTTGGTCCAGGATGTTTTTGGATTTCTTTGAACTTGTATTTTTAATAAACACCACAAATTCTCTATTGGATTCAAGTCTGGAGACTTAGAGCCATTTGAGTGTATTGATATTGTTTTCAATAAGACATTTTTTCGTAGTTTTAGCCGTATATTTAGGGTCATTATCTTGTTGCAAAACCCATTCATTTGGGCATCAAAGCTTTACCACTTAGTCACTCTAGAGTAAAGTACAAACTGTCAATTAAAATTACATAAAAAATAATATCTCACCCAATACAAGACCTGAGCCTCTCAAGGTAGAGGGTTACTGAATGAGTCTGTTGCATAAGGTTAAGAGGATGTGGTAAGAAGAGCTGATCATGAGGACATGTAGGAAAAATTATGGCTTGTAGTGGTAAATACTCAGGGAAAAATCGTCCCGAAAATCAATGCCACTAAGCAGCGGCTTGCTGGAAGAAGCTATCTGAATGGAACTTCTTCCTTACTAATGGAATACGAAGGGAATGAGAATGATTTGACTCTGTGTACGTGGCACGGCGAGTCTTGGCTGTGATGGTCAGAACTGTTTGAACTAATGAAGAACGTAATTCGTCATAATATATATATATATATATATATATATATATATATATATATATATATTTTGAACGGTAAGCTATATTTATGGGTAAAACGGGTCAATATCAGAGATAGAGCATATGCAAATATGAATATAAAAGAAGACACTGCGGATAACGCCAACTTGCAACCGTTTGTTTCTTGAACGCATAAAACAGACTGTCACCGCATTGTGTTGACTTAAGTGTTTACCTTAACATTCACACACATACATGCACACACACACACATGTAGGCAGCATATCTTCATTCAAACATGTTTCATTTAACAATATCGAAATATTGTGTTTACTTATTTTTATATTGATCTTTTATATTGATCATTTCCAGTTGTCTAATCAGTTTCTTGATGTTAACATGAAATTCATCCATGAAGGCACCATGGTTTTTTGTTTGTTTTTTTTAACCCAAGTACTTTCATCCTTTTCTAAGATAATCTTTAGAAGTAAATTAGAAAGACAGACTTATTGCAATTGTAATAATATGTATATATTATTTAATGAAATATGTTTGAATATATATATATATATATATATATGTGTACATGTGTGTGTGTGTGTGTGTGTGTGTGTGTGTGTGTGTGTGTGTGTGTGTGTGTGTGTGTGTGTGTGTGTGTGCAAGTGTCGGTGAAAATTTTTCGGTCAATTTTCGACCCTCACCTCCACCCAAAATCTGATTATTTGTTCAGATTTTGGTTTATGGGTCAGGCCGAGAATTTTTCAACACCCTGAAGATTTTTAGATAGTAGTCTGTGCTACCAGAAAGTTCAAGATAGCTGAATAATATGTGCGAATTTTGCCGCAACTCTTTGTGAGCAATACCCGACCAGTTTATTTCCACTCTAATTCGCAGCATTTGTTGTGTGTTTTCTTTTCTTTTGTTTTTTTCTTTTGTTTTTTTTTTTATCCTGAAATTAAACGAACATTTTAGGAGCACCTTTGTAAAAGATATTAAATAGAAAAAACTTTTCTTGTTTTTTTTTTTTATTTATTTATTTATTTTTATTTTTTACACCCACTCTAGTACCCTACGATTAAAAAAAAAATCATCTTTATTCCCATATATTTTATTCAAAATGTCTATCGCAAGCAGTTCACGTGTGTCAGGACACACATCTCCAGGCATTAGTTGTATCAGATTTGTTGGCAGAGTTCTTGAGTGGCCCCTTCTTACAAAACACTGGGATAGACTTTTAGAGCGGTAAAAACAAGGAAAATGAAAAAAGATGGAGGGGAAAACCTGTCACCCCGTGTTAATTACTTAATACGTCCACAGCTTAGAACACTTGAAATGCAGACATAACAGCCACAAGTGTTGGTTGTGAAAAGTAAATGTTCTGTGATGGGACCAAACAGTCTAAAACAGTGTCTGCCTGTCCGCATGGCCGTATTTATTACTTCTCTAACAGTGTGGAAGTTTTTATTTGTCTTGTCGTTTTAGGTCTGATACATTTTATCCTTTTCAAATAATATAGACCCCAAAGATGTCATGATCCAACGCAACAACAACACACACACACACGCATACATATATATATATTTTTCTTTTTAAGCATTTCCACCCAAGCAAGGAGTACCACCAGCACGCAAGCGGTTGCAGAGAGTGAAAGTAATAATTGTTATATACCGAACCTATGAAGACTAAGGGATATGTCCCAATCCTCATAAATACGTTGGACACTATTGTAAGTGTGTGTGTGTTTAATAGTGATTTTCCAAGCGTAGCTTAGATGTGGCACAAGGCGGAAATTAGGCGGCATCCAGTGAGGATCGAACTCACTACTCAGTCGTAATTGTTCTAGCGAGCCAAGCTTGCTAACAACTACACCGCCTAGAGGAGCCCCAAAATGATTTTCTAAGCGTAGCTTAGATGTGGCACAAGGCCGAAAGTATTAGGCACCCAGTGAGAATCGAACTCACTACTCACTCGTAATTGATCTGGCAAGACAAGCTTGCTAACCATTACAGCACGACGAGGTGCCCAAGTGTGTGGGGGGTAAAATGTTTTCTAAGTAGTCCACCACTAACAGTGGTTTACCTACTTCACGCCGCTGGCGAGTATTGTATTTTGCTGATGTTCTAAAGATTACTATTAAATTTCCAACCTCCGTTTTGGTTATTCCTTTTTCAGTAACCTTTTCTCGGTTACCACAGGAGTAAACAGAGATATTTGAGGAAAGGATAAAGAGAAAGACGGGGATCAAGAAGATGTCGATTGACATTACATTTGAATATGTGAAGCTCATAGCTATCATGTAAGCAAGTAAGAGGAAGGGAGTTCCACTGTCGGGAAGTGCGAGAGAAGGGCTAGACAGAGATGCCAAACTAGTAGCACGCTTAAATTCATGCAGTTGGGATAGCAGTGAAAGTAGCTCATCAGAGCAGTTGCCATGACAATATTTGTAGAAAAGACAGAGGGAAGCCACAACACGTCTGTGAGAAATTGACTGTAGTTGAGGTACCATATATATATATATATATATATATATATATATATATATATATATATATATTATTCCTCACCGGTAGCACGACTCGGAGTTTCAATCACAACTCAATCTTCAGCTGCTGAGTAAGGACTGGCTGTTACATAATTTAAATTTCGATAAAAATATCTAGTTGACGTAACGCTGTCGCAGTCCATATATTATACGGAGATTACGGTTTTATTTTTTAAAATTATATATATATATATATATATATATATATATATATATATATATATATATGATATGTCCCGGAAAGGGATATATTTAATCGAAGTAGTTAAGTGGTTTGGGCTACTATAACCAAGTAGAATATGGTAGCAGTAATCGACTGGTACGCGTCGTAGTCGCAGGTAAGAGGTGTAGATCAATGGCGTAGTACAATGGGCGTCGTTATAGACTTAGCTCTCAGACTAATGCTCTTGACTCTCCTACACGTCCGTCGGTATTTATGACGGACACCACCCAATCAGTGAGGGGGAACACAGGTGTACGCATATTCAATTATATCAATATATATGCACATTTCATTCAATATGACAGACAAGGTGTTTTTATTTAGATTTTATACAATTTCTCATGCGATCTATTTTTTTTTCAATGAAATGTGCATGAAAGAAGAAATGCTGCCTAAATAAACAAATTATATATATATATATATATATATATATATATAGAGAGAGAGAGAGAGAGAGAGAGACAGAGACAGAGACAGGGAGAGATAGAGAGATAGTTATATATTATCCGTTTTCCGGTTATTTTAAAAGAAACAATTTATTTAAGTAAATGCTCTGTTTTCTTTTTAATAAACAGTATCAATTAAATTTTCTGGCCTAAATGCTCGAGAAATTTCGTAGAAAATATGCATTCTCCACCCGAAATCGAACCTGTGTCCTATCAATTGATCTGACGTGCTATACCACTCAGCTATAGAGAAGCTTCTGGTTAGCAAAATCCAAATATATATAATCGTTTCAAGATCTATATATATATATATATATATATATATATATATATATATATATAAGAAGAAGCGATAATGACGACAATGCCACTAAAAGACAATAAGTTAATGAGTGAAAGAAAATGAGAAAACGCAAATAAGGAGAAAGTACAATAAAAAAGTGGGTTCAGGAAGACATAAGGTGGTGATTGACCTTCCATTTAAAATTAATGAAGTTCGTCGGAATTGGAAGAGAATTCCACAGGCAAGAAGTACGAGAGAAGAAATTATTAAAATAGAACTTACGGTTTCATCTTGTTATTTTAGCAATAAAACGATGAGACCTAGTTTCCAACCTAGTAGTACATTTAGATCCATGCGACCAAGGTACTATGGATGAAAGCTCATTAGAACAATTACCGTGAAAATATATATAGAAACAGCAGAGGGAAGCCACGTCACGGTGTTGGGAAAGTAAAATGTCGAAAAGTCAGATTAGGACCGATAACGTTACATACTCTTCTTTTGATTTTGTCTAGAATCTCGTGATATATAGATCTACAGACCATATATGGTATCAATATGCAATGCACGAACGAATGGCAGATTAGTAAATGTACAAGATGAATTCTGAAGAGAAAAATTGTCTCGCACATCACAGTGAAACCATTATTCTAGTAATTGATTCATTATAATCATCCCACTTCATGCCAGTATTATACGTAGAGAGAGAGAGAGAGAGAGAGAGAGAGTCGCACAGAGATAGATACAGAAGATTTATTATTATCAGCCTTCCTTAATGTCTATAATAGTACTGAATGAAATCTCTCTCTATATATATATATATATATATATATATATATATATATATATAGATAAGATGGCAATTAAAAAAAATCTTAGTTTTTTACCGACGCGTTTCGTCTCCGACTTTTTCAAGGCAAAAATGAAATCGAAATGTTTTTGTCGTTTGAGTTACATTTCAATTTCATTTTTGCCTTGAAAAGTCGAAAGACGAAACGCTTCGGCAAAAAAAAAAAAAAAAAAAGAATACGATCTTTTTCCAATTGTCATCTTATACTAATTTGTCTCTACAGAAGCATCTTTTCAAAACATCGTCAAATTACTTAATTGATAAATGAATTCTTGGTTAGCCGGAGAACTTTTCAGCTCCTCCTATCACCACGCAAGGAGTACATGTGGAGTAACTAACCTTACTATGCCAGGTAACTGACTTGACTGAGCACTCTCTTTCAATAAATATATAGCAAATTTAAAGTATATATATATATATATATATATATATATATATATATATGTGTGTGTGTGTGTGTGTGTGTGTGTGTGTGTGTAGGCGGGGCATAAATATGGCCTGAAATTTTTCCTATCATACACGTGCTTTTATATTCTTATATGGGGTTACTACAAATTTTTCATAGTTTTGACAAAATAATTTATTTCTATAAATTCTGAGCATATTTACCGTGTATTCGATGACCAAAAACCAGCTCTATAATATGACCTAAGCTCAATGTAAATTATTTTATCAACAAAATACACACAGACAATTCAAACACATACAAATGTTTAGACCCATTTATTTACAACTTTATATTCAGTTTCCGAAATGGAACCGGAACATCTAATGACCTCAACCCAGACCTTATTTCTCCGAGCATCATAACTCAGTCATTAAAAAATTACCTGGTATCAGATGACCTAAACCCAGCTCTTATTATTCTGAGCATCATAAGTCAGTCATTAAAAAGTTACCTGACATCTGATGATTTAAACCCAGCTCTTATTTTTCTGGGCATCATAAGTCAGTCATTAAAAAATTACCTGACATCTGATGATTTAAACCCAGTTCTTATTTTTCTGGGCATCATAAGTCAGTCATTAAAATTTACCTGACATCTGATGATTTAAACCCAGCTCTTATTTTTCTGGGCATCATAAGTCAGTCATTAAAAAAATTACCTGCCATCAGATGACCTAAACCCAACTCAGCTGCATTCCATCATAAAAGAAAGATTCCGATTTCGATTCGATGAAATCGTTGAGGGGACTTTCTTTGGACGTCTTCAACTGTTGGAATCACTAAGCAAAGTAAAGTGCGCCGCCCGAAACGATATCGGGACTGGTGCTGTAAAAAGAAAACTACAACATATATCAATTCGGTATTTAAACTCCTTCGAAGCAGTCCAATTCTGAAGCCACACACTTTCTTTCAAGTGGGGCTTGATTTTTGAAGAAGAAAAGTTGCAAGGGACGACATATAAGAAAATATGGTGGTTGTCGAACCTCAGGAATGTGTCCTTGACCAAAAACTACTGCACAAAGCCATAGTCACTGATGGAACCTCATGTGGTGATATGACAAGTTTAAATACAACGTCAACCGCCATTTTATGTCTTCCTGGAGCCTGTTCTTTTATTGTTCTTTCTCGCTATCTTCTTGCGTCTTAGTGGCGTTATCGCCTTGCTTAGGGTAAAATGATAAACAAAAAGTGTATCAATGCTAAGCATGCTGGCAATGCCATGGGAAGATCATGTGAGTAACGAGGAAATTTTACGGAAAATTGGTTCTACAACCAAATTTACACAATGATATATTTAATGAGAAAAGAAGATTTGGAGAATCTAACACTCGTAAGACATACTGCTGATAAAAGAACCAGCGATAAAGAACGAGTAACCCGTCTAAGACTGTTTGAATTTATGGTTATTCTACTTTGTGTCATTGTTAGTGAAATTTTGTTAACTTTAGTCTTTGTTTTCCTTAAAGAAAGTCTTCCCTTATCCAATTTATATCAATTTTGATTGGTCCATACTCTTTTCTTTATTCCTAATTATTTTTTTCTGTCTCTTAATACGTTGCTTAGCTTTTGAAATGCACCTTCGGTCATTCTAATACGCCCTCTGTCGGAACGCTTCCTAAATTTCGTTGGAAACAAGAAAAAATCATTGAACTGTTACGTGATATCTATTCTGCATGGGAGAAAATGCTGGACTGTCTCCTCAAAGATGGAGAATGTTTATAATGAGGAACTTTTAAATTATATGAAAATAAAAAGGGTGACTATACTTAGAATCAGAAGAACAGCTGAAATTTATAAGAGACCTACTGATGAACAGAGCGCGCAGTAGAATCAGACCGGAAATAGTACAAGAACAGTTCGTCAAAGACACTGGAACAAGGAATGCAATATTTATGTTCTCAAAAAGAGTAATACAAATACAGAACTATGTGTACTCGTGTTTTATAGGTTACGCAAAGGCGTTCGGTAAAGTACACCACAAAGATCTGCTGGAACTCCTCGGCAACCTTGACATACAGCCTGCATATGTATATGTATCAGATATAGCTTAGACAAAGATATGTCTTCTCACCGGATTTATTCAACCTATACAACGAGGTAATTTTAAGAGAATAAGAACTCGTAGAAGGATTCATTATTGACGGCAACAGTCATAAAAACATAAGATATGCAAATGACGGTAAGACAACAACTACAAAGACTCCTACAGTAGGCAGTGAAGGAAAGCGAGAAGAAAGGGATTAAACATCAACCGCAAGAAGACAGAATGCACGGTTGTTAGCAAAAGGATGAGCCCAAAATGCAAACTACAAATCAAAGATACCAAAATAAAATAAATACAAAAATTTAAATATCTGGGAAGTATTCTGACAGAGGGCATAAAGTGCAACACTGAGATCCAAAGACGCATTGGGATCGCCAAAGAAGCATTCCAAAAGCTAAGCAGAGGATTAAGAGACAGAAAAAAAAACTTTGTTAGAAACAAAAATATTACTGAACTGTTACATAATATCTATCCTCCTATATGATAGACAATCTTCTCAAAGATGAAGAAGAGACTTGAAGCAACAGAAATGTGATTCTACAGAAAGATGCTGAGGATACCATGGACCGAACATGTGAGCAACGACGGTTTTGGAGAAAATAGAATACAATAAGGAAACTTATACTTAAAATCAGAAAGAGGCAGTTGAAATTTCTGGGGCACGTAATGAGGAAGGAGGGCTTGGAAAATCTGATACTCACAGGAGAGAACGAGGGAAAGAGGGACAGATGAAAACGGCGTATAACATATTTGATGAGCTTGATTATATGAATGGTAGAACAGGGTTTGGGAGAAAAAACAAAGAGACAAAACATATTAAGATCTACAAGGAACAGGTAGATGTGGAGGGCCATGATTGTCTACGTCCTGAAGGGACATGGCCCATGAAAGAAGAAGATTGGTCCATGTAACATGAGAAATTTCATTAGCAGTGAGTTCGGTCAAATTTAAAGTGTTCTTAAGGAATAATTATGACATAGTAAATTTGCATGTCTGTCATAATATTTAAGTCACAATCACCGGTGTATAGAAGAGATTTTTTTACCACCTTCCTTTTTTCAGCTTCACGACACATTCAGATCTACAACTCCGTTTGTGATTTGTCAACATGGATGCGACAAATCACACTACGCTTTTGAATGGCCACAGGCAGAAAGTACATTGTCGAACACTTACTACTTCAGAGCAAAAACCAAATTTTTTAACTTTTACTCGCTAACGTATAACCAATGATGGCGCTTAAAAATCTGAATGAAAGTTCGTAGGTACTAAAATGCTTAGATTTTGAATAAAAGGGAATATGTATTTTGAACAACGATCCATATGTTTTTAATAAAAGTACTTATAAAATTTGAAACACACAGCAGTATGAAATTTAGTTTTACTTGTACAGGAAACGGGAAAATTATTCCAGAAAATATTAAAACTTAAGAAAAAATTATCCTCCTGATTATATTGAAAAATCTAAAATACAATATCAATCATAATTTTCTTGCTAATGCTTATTAAATGGGAGTTTGTTTGTTTTACTCTTTTCTTTACATAAAATTAAATTAAATTTTTTTATGATTATCTTTAAGTCGGGGAATTATACACATTATATTAAATTTGCACCAAAATATGTATCCATATAAGAAAATAGTTCTTATATTATATTAATCAGGCTCTAAAGAAAAAAAAAGATCAAATTCTCTAGTTGGCCCAGTAGGGGTCAAATAGCTTAGAAAAATTGCTTTTACAGAGAGCGTAAAAACATTAAAATTAAAAAAGAAATCCCTATGTAGATACGCACAAAAGCATATTCATATATATGTATGTTTATGTACGTGTGGGAGTACAGACGAAAAAAAAAGAAACAAGTAGAAAAAAAGACTATACTATCTTTCTGCCTATAAAATCTTACATTAATATAAATTTTAAGACGTTTTTTTCATGTTTATACGTTCTTTTTACAGATACAAATATTTAAGTAAATGTTCTGTTTATAATAAACAGTATTAAACAACATTTGCCGGCCTGAATGCCCGAGAAATTTTCATAGAATCGAACCCGTATCCTATACGGAACCGTGATATAGCCTAACTTGCTTTTACCGATTTCGCCACAGAGTAGGTCGATTTTACTGTTTTTAAACTACAATTCTCCATGATTTTCTCTCGTACATTCATATCTGCTCGATGCGTATCGAAATGTAAATGTGTGATGTCATAATGTGTGACGTCATAATATATATATATATATATATTTATTCATATCTGCTCGATGCGTATCCAAATGTAAACAAATGTGTGACGTCATAATGTGTGACGTCATAATGTGTGACGTCATAATGTGTGACGTCATAATATATATATATATATATACATATATATATATGAAGAAAAATATACAGAAAAAACAAACAAAAATCTTAATATGCAATTATGCTGTATTAATGTTAATATAAAGTCAACGTTGGACGTTTCGGTCTATTTTAGACCATCTTCAGGGCATTTTCATTTAAACATAATTAACATTAGAACATATAAAATTTCAACACGAAAAGAGCACAACTAATCCAAACAGAAAACTGAAATATATATATATATATATATATATATATATATATATATATACACACACACACACACACACACACACATTGGGTGTATTTGTGCGACAATTTTTCATTCATACAAGTATGGCTAAAAACAATGAAAGTTCCTTAAGAAATGATTTTTTTTTTTTATATCAAGGAAAATAGTCCGAAATATTTATATTACGGACTATTTTCCTTCTTTCAGGTACATACTTAAATATAAATTATCCAATATCTGAGTAGTTTCGGTTTTCAAAAACAATTATCGAACATTATTATTTTTTCTATTTTTTTTATTTTTATTTTTTATTTATTTATTTTTTTTTTTTTGTGTTTGTTTTCAATGTCAACCTTTTCTCAAATATCGCGTTTTTGCATGCCATGTCAATTTTTTTAAGGTACTGCGTCTTCACCCACAGGCTTCGCTCGCTCAAATCCATTTTAACCATTGACCTAACAAAATGTTTGTATACAGCCGTCAGTTTTAAATATTAGTGCTATGGATGATATCCGTATAAAAGTCTCGGACTGACGAGGCTATTTAAGAACATTACTCGAGTTTTCGTGTTAATGATTTCGCTTTGAAACAATTTAACGTGTTGAGCGAATCTACCTCTGACGCAGCCTATTCGGTGTTCAAATTCTTTATATCCTATGCTATAATCGAATACTAAAATATGTAATTGAACAATAGTTCAATTTTAGTGATTGAAAAGTTTAATGACATCTGAGGTGTACCTATCAAAATATTGTAACGAGATTTTTTTTTAAACTTTTCACCCTAAGCAAGGCGGGAGTGCCACTAGAATGCAAGGGGTTACAGAGGATTGAGAGCAAGAGTAAAGAGGCGTGTTTGAGGAAAGGATGAAGAAAAGGACGGGGAATAGATCAAGACATCTGGAGATGTCAATTGACATTGCATTTGAATATTGGAGATTATAGCTCTCAGGGAAGCAAGTAAGAGGAAGAGAGTTCCACAGATGGGAAGTGCGAGATATGAAGCTATTGGAATAGAAGAGATGGCTCAATTTAACCGTTTCGACAGTGAAAGGGTGGGACTGAGATACCAACCGAGTGGCATGTTTAAATTCATGCAGTTTGGGATCTAGCGAAAGTAGCTCGTCCGAGCAGTTACTGTGAAAGTATTTGTAGAAAAGACAGAGGGAGGAGACGGCACGTCTGTGAGAGAGCGACTGTAAACGAGATGCCAGATCAGGGCCAATTACATTGCATATTCGTCTCTAGATTAATTTGTACCACTATTTTAATCAGTTAAGCTCATTTGAATCTTTTTATCAAATAAGTTGAACACGATATTATTTGATTTCAACCAATATATCTTTGCCACGTTCTAAATAGCGCCATTACGATTAAGATATTTAAAAAGCTAATCTTGGAAGCCATTACTAATCATCCTTCATTTGCCATGTGCCTTCAAGACGTAGGCGGTCATGGCTCCTTACAACTTTAGTCAACTGTCTTATTATTATCTGTCTATATTTCTGAGATGTGGTATTATGTGCATTATTCGGACTATTGTCCTCATCTTTGTCGCCATATTTATTAGAACGTTTCGGCCATCGTACACTTCGGCCTTCTTCAGATGGTTGGAATGACCTCAAGGACACATAGCACAGTGGATAAAGGCGTTGGTTAGATCCAGTGACAGGACCCAAAGAGTGTGAGTTCAATACCCGGTTAAGGTAGTGAAGAACTACAGAGGGAAAATTAACAGGAGATAACTGATAACTGACATCCATTAAACATGGCACGTGGAACTAGAACAGTCTACCCCAGTGAGCGAAATAACGGATTCAGTTCGACATTCCAACCAACTGAAGAAGGCCGGAGCGTACAACGGCCGAAACGTAATAAATATGGCGACAAAGATGAGGACAATAGTCCGAATAATGCAAATAGTGTCTTATTATTGTTTGTTTGTTTTGTATTTTTTTCAATTCGTTGTCTACATTCAGGATAGTGTGACCAATAAACGGTCAGTTAGTTATGTGTCATACGTGATACACGCTTAGGCGATCATGTATCTTTCGATACATGACTGACAAGGCATATTTTATTCCCGCAGTAGGATGCCATTTCTTTCTGCGGTAGACCAGTTGCCATCAAAGGCTATAGAGCCCTGTCTGTCCTGCTATGGGGAGAAGAAGAAGATTTATACCTTTTCCAAGGGTATTAGCATGTAAGTGATGGTAATGGATTCGACTGGAATTCGAACTCGGCTCCTCGATTCCTCTACCCGAGCTGCTATCCATTACTCCACTGTGTAAAAATTAGATTAAATTAATTTTTTTTTTAAAAAGTAAAGGGCAGTCAACCTCATCTTAAATTTTGAGATCTTTTAGAATGTTCATTCTCCGTGATTCTCAAGATACACCTTTTGAAAATTTGTAAAACCATTCCCAAAACGTGCTTGCACCTACTGCAAGATTACTGTCATGGGTCCTAACACTATGTATACTACGCCTCTCAAGAGAGAGGGACGAATCGAGTCAAGCCGATAGTAGTTCACTCTAAACCAGACTGACAGTCATACTAACACCTTCCACATCTTGTATTATTATTTCGTGTAATATACCTTCATTATCTCTACTCTTGTGTTCGTGTTGTTCTTCCTTGGTCCTCACCTGGACTATAACAATTACTATAAGCTTCAATAATTCGATGCTTAGCTTCTGTCCTTTTTGGGGTTTTTTTTAATTACAGTGAGGAAATATCAAGGAAGTATCAAATGAGAATTTTATATTCATCTCTGTTCTTTTACCAAAAGAATGTAAAATGATTACTTTTCGGCGAAAACTTCATAATTAAATCAATTCATCTAAGGATTTTAATACCTTAAAAATACTACCTCTCCTACTACTAATTCTTCTTCGTGCTGCCTCCCTTTGCGACATGGGCGATAATGGCTCTCCACAACTTCCTATAACTTGTGATCCTTAGGAGTTTTCTCCATTTCCTAAAGCTCCCGACTGCCATCCAACCACACAAGCTCGTCAGGCAGATGACTCACTGACTCTCCCTATCTATCTAGAAAGCTCTGTGGGGGTCATTTTTCCAGGCCCTCTTCCTCATTATGCGTCTAAGGAATTTCAGCTGTATCTTCCTGATACTGAGCAAAAGCGTTCTTTTTCTTGTCATTTTCTTTCGGACTTTAGCGTTGCTTACTACCCCTGTCCATTCAGTTCTCAATATCCTTCTGTAGAACTGCATTTCTGTTGCTTCCAGTTTTCTCCCCATCCGAGGCACCATGTGTGTGCGTGTGTGTGTGTCTGTGCTTGTATGTATGCGTGCGTGTGTGTGTGTGTGCGCGCGAGTGCATGTGCGTGTTTGTGTGCAAGCAACTTCCCCGCTCCCACTGGTCCGATTTCAATGATTCATGGCTCATTCAAAAGCGCTGGAAAAGTTAGGCGCAGTGAAAGATTTTCGTTGAGCTCAGATTTAGGGTTGCCAGATTATGCGAGGTTAAAAATATATATTAATATATTATACTAGCCATTATTGTTGCTTTCATGGTTCAAGAGGAGTAACTATTATTTCAATTTTGTATCCAAAATTGCAGTGCACGTTAAACTAGCTTAAAAGCAGCCCTATCGGGCGGCATTTAAGCTAGCTCATGTGGAGTACTCTTGGTTTGGCCATCATCACAATAACTAGGGAGGAGTAAATGTGATAGGCATCAATAAACTACAGAAGAACTCAAGATTGATCGCTGTATTTAAGTATTGAATTAATGTTTAAGCTTACCTCTTAAAAGTTCGACCATAATTCTTCTGCAGCCACTTAATTTATAGACGATTCGATGTACGTGGATCTTTATTTTCCGTATGAACAATTATTTTTATTTCATGGGTGACAGTATAGGGGACAATTTATCAGATAATATAGTGTAAAGATGGGAAAAAAGAAATTACAATTAGTCATACATTCAACATTTGAAGAGTATAGAGAAACATAACAGCTAATTTAATAAACCTATATTATGGAATCTATATGAATAAATGCGAAATTGGATCTAAATTCTCCCAATAATTCTGAGATTTAAAAGCCCCAGGTGACGTCATTTAAACGGTGAAACTTGATTTTTATATGTAGTTTGTTTTGTCTTTTAACCCACTTAAATATACGATCCCCTATGGAGCAGGATACCTTATTTAATGTTGTCTGCGTCTCTTTTATTAGAACACCCTCCTTGAATTTGGAAAGTATAAATTACTTAGTTGTTTATCGTGCGGAGGTAATTTATACATATTTTTTACAACAAATAGATAAAAACTACCAACTTCCGATACCAGTATTTCAATAACTGAATATCGAAATACAAATTTGGGAATGTAGGTTAGACGAAGAACCTTTCATTACAGCTTCATATATACGTATGTATGTATGTATGGATGAAGTTCATATAAAATACAAATTTTCTAAATGAGACTCATATTTTGTGATCCTTATTATCGTTTTCCAACACTAAGCCATACCATCGAGTGGTTGTTTTATGCTAATCAAGTTATGTATTAAAAAAAATGTTAAAAGACGCCATGTATCCAGTAACAGGAATTAGGAAATATTGTCTGTTTATTTTGAAGAAGGTGGAGGAATTTAGTGACCTCCGGAAGAAAATGCCAACGTCGTGAGGTTTCAAGAGGCCTTAAATTGCAGTTGACTTGAAACGGGAAAGCGACGAGTTTGCAGAATTTAATTGATTGCCAACACGTGTGTCTAATTTGAAAATAATCGAAGGCCGGCAGAGAAAGCAAAGAGGGTGGGGAAATATGGAGGAGTAGAGAAGATTGACTAAAAAAAATAGAAAGAAAGAAAGAAAGAAAGAAAGAAAGAAAGAAAGAAAGAAAATTGTGAAAGAAAAAAGAAGGAAAATGACAAAATAAAAAATCCGAGAAATAAATAAATAAATAAATAAATAAATAAAGAAAGAAAGAAAGAAAATTATGAAAGAAAAAATTTGAAAAAAATCCAATGAAAAAAGGAAAATGACAAAATAAAAAAATCCGGAGAATAAAGACACACAAGAGAAAGAAAGAAAGAAAGAAAGAAAGAAAATTGGGAATGAAAAAAAAAATTAAAATCAAAGAAAAATGATAAAAGAAAAAAATCAGGGATATAAATAAAGAAAGAAAAAGAAAAAAAAACCAAAGAAACAAGGAAAATGGTAAAATAAAAAATCTGAGAAATACGAAGAGATAGAAAGGAAAAGAAAGAAAGAATGAAAAAATGAAAGAAAGACCGAGAAATCGTGAATGAAAAAAAGAAAAGTAAAGAAAAAAGCAAAAAAATGCAAAACAAGGAAAATAGCAGAAAAAGAAAATAGAGTAAAAGAAAGAAAATTGAAAAAATCAAAGAAACAGAAAATGGAGAAAGAAATAAAGAAAGAACAAAAAATCCAGAAAGAATGAACAAAAAAAGAAAATTGGAGAAAGAAAGAAAGAAAGAAAGAAAGAAAGAAAGAAAGAAAGAAAGAAAAAAAGAAAGAAAGAAAGAAAGAACTAAAATCAAGGAAGAATGAAAAAAAAAAGGAAATTGGAAAGAAAGAAAAGAAAGAAAGAAAGAAAGAAAGAAAGAAAGAAAAAAAAGGAAGAATGAATAAAAAATCAAGGAAGAAATGAAACAAGAAAAGGAAAAATTGAACTAAAATCAATGAAGAAAACAAAAAGAAAAGAAAGAAAAAAAAAGAAAAAAAAAAAAAGAACTAAAATCAAGGAAGAATGAACAAAAAAGGAAATTGGTGAAAGAAAGAAAGAAAGAAAGAAAGAAAGAAAGAAAGAAAGAAAGAACTAAAATCAAGGAAGAATGAACAATAAAGGAAATTGGAGAAAGAAAGAAAGAAAGAAAGAAAGAAAGAAAGAAAGAAAGAAAGAAAAGAACTAAAATCAAGGAAGAATGAACAAAAAAAGGAAATTGGAGAAAGAAAGAAAAGAAAGAAAGAAAGAAAGAAAGAAAAGAAAAGAAAGAAAAAATCAAGGAAGAATGAACAAAAAAGGAAATTGGAGAAAGAAAGAAAAAAGAAAAGAAAGAAAGAAAGAAAGAAAGAAAAAAAAGAAGGAAAAATGAAAAAAAAAAGGAAGAATGAAAAAAAAAGAAAAAAGAAAGAAAGAAAAAAGAAAGAAAGAAAGAACTAAAAATCAAGGAAGAATGAAAAAAAAAGGAAATTGGAGAAAAAAAAAGAAAAAAGAAAGAAAGAAAAAAAAAGAACTAAAAACAAAAAGAATGAACAAAAAAATTGGAGAAAGAAAAGAAAGAAAAGAAAGAAAGAAAGAAAGAAAAGAACTAAAATCAAGGAAGAATGAAAAAAAAAAGGAAATTGGAGAAAGAAAGAAAGAAAGAAAGAAAGAAAAGAAAAAAAAGAAAGAAGAAAGAAAGAACAAAAAAAGGAAAAGAAAAAGAATGAAACAAAAAAGAAAAAAAATTGAAGAAGAAAAGAACTAAATTGAGAAAGAAAGAAAGAAAAGAAAGAAAGAAAGAAAGAAAGAAAGAAAGAAAAAATCAAGGAAGAAAGAAAGAAAAAAAAAGAAAGAAAGAAAGAACAAAATCAAGAAAAAAGAAAAAAAAATTGGAAAAGAACAAAAAGAAAGAAAAGAAAGAAAAAAAAAGAAAGAATGAACAAAAAAGAAATTGGAGAAAGAAAGAAAGAAAGAAAGAAAGAAAGAACTAAAATCAAGGAAGAATGAACAAAAAAGGAAATTGGAGAAAGAAAGAAAGAAAGAAAGAAAAGAAAGAAAAAAAAAAAGAAAGAACTAAAA
>CAHIKZ030000822.1:360000-365000 GCA_903632075.3 Acanthosepion pharaonis
GATAGATAGATAGATAGATAGATAGATAGATAGATAGATATGAAAAGACTACGTTTACAACTACTTTCACGGTAACTGCTGCGATGAGCTGCTTTCGCTGGTTCCCAGACTTCATGAATTTAAGTGTTCTACTAGGTTGGCATCTCACTCTCACCCTTTGACTGTCGAAACTGTTAAATGTAGCCGTCTCTACTACTCCAATAGCTTCATGTCTCGCACTTCTCGCCTGTGGAACTCACTCTCTTTTTCCTGTTTAGCCCTGATATCTATAATCTTCAACTATTCAAATGTAATGTCAGTCGATGTCTCCAGATGCCCTGATCTATCCCCTATCCTTCTCTTCACCCTTTCCTCTATCACTCCTCTTTGCTCTCACTCCAACTCTCAGTAACCCCTTGCATGCTAGTGACTTCCCGCCTTGCTTTGGGTGGAACGTTTAAAAAAAAAAGACATAGATAGATAGATAGATAGATAGATAGATAGATAATGAACAGACTTAGATAGATAGATAGATAGATAGATAGATAGATAGATAGATAGATAGATAGATAATGAACAGACTTAGATAGATAGATAGATAGATAGATAGATAGATAGATAGATAGATAGGAGAAAAAAGAAAATGCACATGAAAAGAGTAAGCACAAGAGTTTCTGTCGAAATTTTACCCGCTAAACTCGAATACTTAACTGAGGGCTCAAAAAAAAACAAAAAAAAAAAAACAAAGTGACAAAAATTAACATCGGGATTGCTCAACAATTTCCTCGCAGGCCTATTTTCAATGTCAATTAAATTATTATACAATTTTCAATTTATATAATTTTCAATATTATTGAATGTTATATAATTTATATAATTTTTATAAAAAATAATTTCCAATATTATTGAATGTTTTCAATATTATTGAATATTATTATCAATATCATTATAATTTTCAGTATTATATAATTTTCAATTTCCCAGAAAGCCTAGTTTCAATATCAATTAATCTTAATTTTTAATAATGAATCATAAACTTACCATTTTTATATTTTTGAAATGTGCCCCTGCTTTTAGGTGAAAAAATCTTTGCATCATTTCAATCATATGATGTTTAATTACCGAATTTGTTTTAGTAAATGTTGCGCATAAAAAATGACGGTGAAAGGGATTGTCACTGGTCAGGAATTAGAGCAAGCGTAATAGATAAGAACTATAATTGAACTAGATTGTTTATGTTTTTACAAATGAAGTGCTTTTAATTTTTTTTTTTTTTACTATAAATGTGCATTTAATAGAAAGAAAGAACAACTGTCAATGACCAGAAATGAATGCAACTTTTATGGGACATGCTCGTAGTGTAGTGTTTATCGCCATGGGAAATAGGGTCGGCATGCCGAGTTCAAATTCCGCTGTGGTTGGTGCGTTCAGTTTCGCACAAAATATATTTTGCATTTCTTCTCCCCACTATAGGTTAAATAGCTTCGGTTGGTAACCAATCTAAGAGAAAGATAACTCTGAATTCAAAACCGGTTGGTCGTGGGTCTGGCAACTTCTTCCCGTAAAAAAAAAACTATTTGCTGCAGAGACAACAGTAACATAAGCTAGAATGAAAGACCTATATTCCACATGGAGGGAGAAGAACATGCTAAACAGCTTAAGAAAGGATCGTTCGCATTGGCTCGATGATCCCGTTTACGGTCGAATCATGATGATAATGAAAGACACTGGAAAAAATGGTCGGTTCTTGTACAGCATCTGCCTTAACAAAAGTTAAACCTGACTATCTATCTATCTATCTATCTATCTGTTTGCTGCGATATCGCTAAAGGATCCGCCCAATCCACATTTTCTAACCTTGAAATAGTTCAAAGGCGTCTAGGAGGGGTTTCGTTGGCGGTGAATTAGAACTTCTTACCCACAGATACAACGTCGTATGGCTATCGCTGTGTCCATTGTCAAGACGAGCTTCTTTAGTTTCACCAGTTCAGACCTTTACAGCTAAACCTCTCTCTGTCGCTATTTCCATGGCAAATGTTCTGATAAGCTACATTCTTTAATTCCACCAGTTCAGACTTTTACAGCTATGTCCCGTCCACTGGCAAAATTCATACCCACTCCCGTTGTATTCTATTACTAAGAAGTCTGTCCCACTTGGACACTTTAATCCAAAGAACCGCTATTTTGTGGAACAGATGCTTGTCTGTTTTCTACAATCTTAACCTCTTCAAATCTACGGTCAGTCTTTATCTCTCCTACATATCCTCATAATATGCACTTACATTCTTCTCTTACCGCTCACACTAAAACTTTATTTAGTAAAGCTGTAACTTGAGTGGCTCTCATACCTTGAATTGGTTGTTATAATAGTAAACTACATCCGGCAGCCAGGCCACTGATCGGGAGATGGCTTTTATTCATAGGTCCACCTTGACCCAAAGTGGAAACACCTATTAGGGTCCCGGCTATAGGTAAATAATTAACCCATAAACAAAAACAAAACACTGTCAAAGTATAAAAATACATTTCTATAGTAAAAATACCAATAATACATTTTTTATATAAAAAGAATTACCAACAGTGCCTATTATAGCAAAATTAACAATACATTTATAAAGCAAAATGGCCAACAATATATTTTATAGTAAGCTAGCAGCCTAGGAGTCAGGGGGGAGTAATTGATAGCGGTTCGGATTGAGAAATCAGAGAGCCGAGTTCGAATTCCACTCGAATCCATTGCATTTACTTACGTGCTAATACCCTTGGGAAAAGTATGAATCCTTTTATTCCCACCCATCCCCGACCAAGATATGGGTAAATAGCAGAACAGACCGGGTTCTATAGCCTTGGATGGCAACCGGTCTATCGCAGAAGGAAATGGCAACCTACTGCGGGAAAAAATCTGCCACGTCAGTCATTTATCGAAAGATAAATGACCGCCTAAGCGTGTGTCACGTATGGCTGAGCAGGCTTCACCCGCTCGCTATCGCTTCGCAAAGTAAGATCTATTCACTTCTTGAAATCAAATGGCTAGTATAATATATTAATATATATTTTTAACCTCGCATAATCTGGCAACCTTGAATCTGAGTTCAATGAAACAAAAATTTTAAATTTAAATTTCATAAATTGGCTTTTATAGTTAAGGAAAGATAACATGTTGAAGGCTAAGTAAAATGCGCATTTCAAACACATTTCTGCACCATATAAGACGATATTCCTAAACGGAACTATTTTTGATAGGGAACTCAAAACAATCCTCGAATTAAGGAACAGTAATGAAGGACAGTTAATGAATGAAATAAACTTTTTTAAAAATCAATATGCAAATTAGGTAAACCTGAAAAGTGATATTGCCTAGAAGTATATAATATATAATAAAGATCGTGAGCCGCTAATCTCAGAATTCGTGGAATTTCGCATTTATTAATATAGATTCCATAATATAGGTTTTACTTAATTAGCTATTACGTTTCTCTAACTCTTCATATGCTGAATGTATAACTAATTCTAATTTCTATTTTCCCATCTTTAAACTATATTAATTTTATATTATAAATTGTCCCGAGTTCTGTCACCCATGAAATAAAAATAATTGTTTGTAAAGAAAATAAGGATCTACCCACATCAAATTGTCTTTAAATTAAGTGGCAGCAGAAGAATTATCGTTGAACTTTTAAAAGGTAAGCTTAAACATTAATTCAATACTTAAATGTAGCAATCAATTTTCAGTTCTTCTGTAGTTTATTGATGACTATCGCATCTACTCCTCCTTAACTATTGTGAAGATCGCCAAACGAAGAGTCCTCTACAGGAGCTATCTTAAATGCCTCCCGATAGGGCGGCTTTTAAGCTAGTTTAAAATAAAATGTGCACTTCAACTTGGGATACAAAAGGAAAGTGAACCATGAAAGCAACAATAATGGCTAGTATAATATATTAATATATATTTTTAACCGCGCATAATCTGGCAACCTTGAATCTGAGTTCAATGAAAATGGTTCCCTGTGCCTAACTTTTTTAGGGCTTTTGAATGAGTTATGAATCATTCAAATCGGATCAGTGGAAGTGAAGGAGTTGTTTGATACGCACATACACAGTACCTTATATATAAGATATTGTAGAAGTATCAACAATTACTCTCTCATTATTTTCTCATCTTCATTGATTGCGCTCTCATTAATTTCTTCCCTCATTGATTTATCTTTCATTACTTTCTCCCCTTATCGAATTCTCTCCCATTTCTTTACCCCATCATTGATTGTTCTCTCATTACTTTCTCCCCCCATTGATTGCTCTTCCATTACTTTCTCCCCATTGACTTCTCTTTCACTATTTTCTCCCCACATTGATTTCTCTCTTATTACTTTCTCCCCACATTGATTTCTCTCTTATTATTTTCTCCCCACATTGATTTCTTTCTTATTACTTTCTCCCCACATTGATTTCTCTCTCATTGCTTTCTCCCCTAATTGATTTCTCTCTCATTGCTTTCTCCCCACATTGATTGCCCTCTTATTACTTTCTCCCGTCATTGATTGCCCTCTCATTACTTTCTCCCCACATTGATTGCCCTCTCATTACTTTCTCCCCACATTGATTTCTCTCTCATTACATTCTCCCATTGATTGCCCTCTCATTACTTTCTCCCTCAATGATTTCTCTCTCATTAATTTCTCCCCCCATTAATTTCTTTTTCTTATTATTTTCCCCACATTGATTTTCTCTCATTGCTTTCTCCCCATTGATTTCTCTCTCATTGCTTTCTCCCCACATTGATTGCCCTCTTATTACTTTCTCCCGTCATTGATTGCCCTCTCATTACTTTCTCCCCACATTGATTGCCCTCTTATTATTTTCTCCCCACATTGATTTCTCTCTCATTACTTTCTCCCCACATTGATTGCCCTCTCATTACTTTCTCCCCACATTGATTTCTCTCTCATTACATTCTCCCCACATTGATTGCCCTCTCATTACTTTCTCCCCTCAATGATTTCTCTCTCATTAATTTCTCCCCA
>CAHIKZ030000822.1:370000-372500 GCA_903632075.3 Acanthosepion pharaonis
TATAAAAACATTGTAATAGATAGATAGATAGATAGATAGATAGATAGATAGATAGATAGATAGATAGATAGATAGATAGATAGATATGAACAGATGAGATAGATAGATAGATAGATGAAAGATAGATAGATAGATAGATAGATATGAACAGATGAGATAGATAGATAGATGAACAGATGAGATAGATAGATATAAAGATAGATAGATAGATAGATAGATAGATAGATAGATAGATAGATAGATATGAACAGATGAGATAGATAGATATGAACAGAATGAGATAGATAGATAGATAGATAGATAGATAGATAGATAGATAGATATGAACAGAGTGAGATAGATACATAGATAGATATGAACAGAGTGAGATAGATAGATAGATAGATAGATAGATAGATAGATAGATAGATAGATAGATAGTATAGAATGAAATTCACTTCACGCATGAGAAATGAATTAAATCCTCCCCCTCAGTTAAGGACTGGTCCCCGAGATGCCCCCCTCCCTCTGTTCAGCGAGTGGCTTATTCGCTCACAATAAAATCAACACACAACGAACCTATTCTTTGAGTCTAACTTACCTTAACTCTTGAATTGTGACAATCTTTTTTATTCTGATTTTTCAGTGCGCAATATTCATTACAAAAATATGATCTAAGTATGTAAGCCAAAAAATTGTTCAATACATTAAATAATCGATAACATTTTTTTTCAGCGCTTATATTGCGATAATGAATTTCCTTCATTCATATCCATAAGGCTGACGTTCGGAAATTGCTTTGATTGGATAAATAAATACATAATCATGGCATTTTGTTTTTAATTATTAATGCATCTGTTTTGCACTAAGATCAACTCTCACCAACGGTGGACTAATAAGGATTCCTCCAGAAGGTGGGAGGCGTCAGAATGTACCATTTTAAACCCGGCATGCCCATGAAGTTAATATTTTGCATAAATGGTCGAGCAAAAACATATCTAAGTATTAAATGATCAAGGTTTTTTAATTAATATTACATTCGCAATATCTTTTCACACGCTAAATGTATTATGGAATTGCTGACATCTGCTTACTTTTTACTTTTAACATTTGCATGGCAGTATATAGATTTGTAATCATCGGAGTGAATCAGTTTTTACATATTTACTTAAGAAATCCTAACCACGCATTCACGTGTTTCGTTGCGAGTCTAAACATATAAATGGCAATACACGCACATACACGCACATACATGCACACACATACACACACACACACCACATATATATATATATATATATATAGAGAGAGAGAGAGATAGAGATAGATAGATAGATAGATAGATAGATAGATAGATATACAGAGAGAGAGAGAGGTAGAGAGACAGAGAGACAGAGAGATGGGATATGAACCATATATATATATATATATATATATATATATATATATATATCGGGTATGACAGCAAAATTGTCGCATTGTTAGATTAAGCTTAGTACCTTAGAAATGATTAAAATATTGTACTGGAATTTTCCGAGGTTTTTATAACACTATTGAACTCTACTGTGGACAATAAGAATGTGTAATTACTCTCCAAGCTTAACAGAAGAATCGTGATGAATGCAATCATAAACGAAAATGACATGTTCATCATTAATTAATCATAGCTAAGAATCAGAAGCTCATGAAGAATTGAAATTAAGTTCATATATATATATATATATATATATATATATATATATATATATATATATATATATATATGTGTGTGTGTGTGTGTTATTCCAGTATCATTTTCCAACTTATTTAAGATGATCTTCGCCCTCTCTAACATTCTAACTTTCTGCCCTGGAGTAACAAGGTGCCTCACAGGTTCCACGTACGCTTTCATTTTTAAGGGTTTTTTTTCACTGCTCTTTGGACTGTCATCGCTGAAACTCCTCTCTCACGTACCAAACGTTTTATGAATTGAGTTGGATCTTTTCTAATTAATCTCTTTAGTTCTAAGATGAAATGACGATCCCTTTTGCTGTTGTGACCTTCTGATCCAGTTTTCCTAACTACTGTTATCCTCTTTTAAAAAAACATATTCACCGTTCTCTTGATGGTTCTTGAATGGACTTTGAAGATGGAAGCCAGAGTATTGAATGTTCGTACTATTACTGAAGGCATTAATGATATTTTCCTCTCACCATTGCTCAGTTAGGAAGACAATGGGTCTGACACAAAACAATTTCATCCTGCTCTCTTTTCATCTTAATAACTCAAAGGATTTATACGACAAATGGTGTCACGGTGGCTAAGCGTCTTATCTAAAAACCTGAAAAAAGAAACTCAATTAGTTTAGTGTTTTTTTAGATATTAAACATTTTGTGGGGTGGATGATTATCCCATACTGTTATGCAGTTTGGACAATTTTGGTGTTACACCCGATAGATAAATATTTTATTTGTTATGTTGTGAACCTACACATTTATAACGCAATGTATATATATAGAGAGGGTGTATCAAAATACTTTTA
>CAHIKZ030000822.1:375000-392500 GCA_903632075.3 Acanthosepion pharaonis
AATATAGGCATATTATGTCTATTTATTTTTATAGTAATTCTTTCTAGTTCTCTAATCATTAGAAAACTAGAAAGGATTATTATTAAAATAGACTTAATATGAACTCAATGATACATGTTTTAATGAAAATATGATGCCTAAATACACACATATTATATATATGTATAAATATATATATATATATATATATATATATATATATATATATATATATATGAAGCATATCTTCATTTAAAGATGTTTCATTAAATAATATAGACATATTATGCCTATTTGTTTTATAATATTTATTTTTATAATATTCCTTAATTAGCGAACTAGAAAACATTATTATAAAAATAGACATATGTATATTATTTTTTAATGAAACATGCTTGAATGCATATATAAATATATATATATATATATATATATAAACATTTGGCAATGATACTGACACACAAAAAGT
Organism: Acanthosepion pharaonis; assembly: GCA_903632075.3. Lineage (NCBI taxonomy): Eukaryota > Metazoa > Mollusca > Cephalopoda > Sepiida > Sepiidae > Acanthosepion > Acanthosepion pharaonis. Next base: position 375,449 of record CAHIKZ030000822.1, read on the forward strand.
TTGGTATTCACACATTAGGAAGAACTTTATGTAAAATGTGTATGATTTTTTTTTTATTTTACAATAATTGCTCATTAGAAGATGTCATGAAGGTATTTCTGGACATTAGGTCTCTGGTTGTGGCCCAAAAGGAAATATATATACAACAGGAATCAAAAGAAATAATAATAATAATAATAATAATAATAATAATAATAATAATAATAAAATATTAAAACCCGACATGACATGGTAGGCCAATATATGCACTGGAAAATCTGCAACTTTTACGAGAAAGCAACAGCAAAAGAATGGTATGGTCACCATACAGACCCAGTTACAGACATAGAAACAGTAACAATTTTATTTGACTTTACAAAACATACAGAGATATCGTTCAGACATAGTGATAAAAGACCATAAAAAAACAGAATTTGCTTCTTCACATGGTGGTTCCTGCAGACTGTAATTTTATCTTTGATTATCTTTAATAAAAAAAAAACTGTTAAAATACAAGGAACTTCAAGTCGGAATTTCAAAAACGGTAGCACATGAGGACATAATTAATCCCGGTTTGTTTTTGTGACCCTGGATTTGATTGAAATAAAAGAAATTATTTTCACAAATACAGCTCACATCTTACGAACGGCATTTATTTACGTAAAATTTGTGCGATCTTACATTTTGTTTTGTTTTGATTTTTTACAAAATTTTCAGTGGAAAATGCACTGATGCCATATCTGACCCGAAGAAAATGACTATATAAAAAACCCAATGATATTATTAATAATAATAATAATAATAATAATAATAATAATAATAATAAAAGTTGTCAAAATACAAGGACCTTGAAATCAAAATCTCAAAAATGTGACACATGGGAACATCAACTATGTCTGGTGTAGTTGGGGCCCTCAGATTAGGTGGAAAAGATTCCAGTGACTAATTGAAGGGATTCCTGGATGTCCATGCCTCAAAGGGATACAAAAAATTATTCTAACAAGTACAGACCACACTTTACGAATGGCTTTATCTATGTAATTTTTTTAATTTTTTTTGTCATTGGAAAGTGTCATGATGCAATTTCTAACCTTAGATCCCTGAGCGGAATCCGGAAAGAAATGTGTAAACGCCAGAAATCAAAGAAAATAAAAAAATAATAATAATAATAATAATAATAATAATAATAATAATAATAATAAAGAACTATCAAAGCTAATTTCCCAGACATCGTTATTAGAGACCGCAAACAAAAAAAATTGCCTCCGTATTGATATGGCAGTTCCTGCATATTGAGTGTATTTTTAAAGATCTTCAAAAAGCTATCAAAATACAAGGACCGTGAAATCAAAATCTCAAAAATGTGGCACATGGGAACATCAACAATCCCTGTTGTAATTGGAGCCCTAGGATCAGTCGGAAAAGATTCGAATAAACTAATTGAAGGGATTCCTGGTATCCCATGCCTTAAAGAAATACAAAAGATTCTTCTCACGAGTACAGCCCACACTTTACAAAGGGCTTTATCTATATGTTGTTGTTTTTTGGGGGTTTTTTGCTTTTTTTTTTGTTTTTTAATTGGTCAGTGGAAAATGTCATGATGCCATTTCTGACCTTAGCTCTCTGGGCGAGACCCGGTAAAAAATGAGTATACACCAGAAATCAAAGGAAATAATAATAATAATAATAATAATAATAATAATAACAAAATTATCCCATAACTGCATAACGTTTCCTTGAAGTTTTATATCTTTTTTGCCTAATCTAACTTGCTGGCTAATTGTAAACTTACAGTTGGTAGATTTAAAAAATTAGGCAACTCTCTGTAAATAAATTGGACGCCATGTCCTATTAGGTTAAATCCTAGCTTAGTAGGAAGTAAAGAAACTAAAGAAGGCATGAAACTAACTAATTATTAGATTCGGAGTATGGTCCCAAATGTAAGTGTATCCTATAAGCTTTAGTAATATCTGCTAGTGTGTATAAATATAAGTAAATATAAACCGATATTAATGCATAAAAAAGCAAACATACTACGCATATTACTACTATGAGTGTGTGTGTGTGAGAGAGAAAAGAGAGAGAGACAGAGAGAGAGAGAGAGAAAAGAGTCACTCTATGCTATATAAGTACACATTTAAATACGCATAGTCAACCAAACCTATTGATTCTCATACGCTTTATTCATACATATATATATATATATATATATATATATATATATATATATATATATTAAATATTTAAATATGTTTGAAACGGTACAAAAGCGTATTAAGGCATTAAAACAAGAAATTTCATATTGTAGGCCATGATAGATTTAAAACAAAAACACACGCCAGTCGACCGGTTTCGTCCCCTTTCATCAGAACTGTTAACGGGGAACTAAAATTATGAGGAAAAGAAAAAGAAAAAGTCTGTCATGGATTGGACTTGCTGTGCTGCGCTTCTAGCATCTTGGTTGGTATAATTTTTTTTTCTCCCTGTCCACTCATTCATGTCATCATATATATATATATATATATATATATATATATATATATAAAGAAAGAACAGTAAGATATATAATCCGGTCTTCTTATACATATATATATCCTTGGAAACGTGAATTATGATTTTTTGCCGTGCCTTTAAAATCCAGTAAATTTAAAAATAAGTTGCTCCAAAATTTGCTTGAGCATGAAATGGAACTAATGTCTTTAATTTAATTACAAAATTAAATTCGAAGCTTTTAGCTTCCATTTTTGAAACACGGTTAGAACTGTGTAGCGAAAGAAACATTTTAAATCAATTAATTTAAAAAAATATATATATATATATATATATATATATATGTCTGTGTGTGTGTGTGTGTGTGTGTGTGTGTGTGTGTGTGTGTGTGTGTGTGTGTGTGTGTGTGTACGAGCGTTAACGTGCATACACAAGTAAGCGAATAAATATTTACTCAATTTAATTAAAGGTGTAAACAAAACAGTGCTCAATGTGGTTATACAGAGCTAAGAAAATATATATTAATAAATATACATATACCTATGTTTGGAGTGAGACTTAAGTTTCGTTATTCTACCAACTCATCAGGCACGAATTATTTACTTATGATTTTAAAAAAATATTTGGTCTCACGAGAGGAAAGCTAAATTGAACGCAGATTCAAAGCTCAAATTTAATATAAACTTATTATAATATTGAGGTGTAAATACAGAATGTATTGTGTAGGTGGGGGGGGGCTATTGTAAAAGAAGAAGGAAAAAGGCAAGCTTAAAGTTTAAAAGAGGAACACCGGGTAACTCGTTAAATAATAATAGACGTTAACATGTTTAAAGTGTGGGTAAATATGTGACCTAAAATATGGGAAGGGCATGTGTGATATTTGGATAATATCTAGAATTAAAATATTTTAAGAGAGATTCCTTTCTGTGATTACAAGCTAACATGAGTTCTTTTCGTCTGTTAAGTAGATTTTGATCATTAATATTTTTGAGGATTAATTTTTTTTTTCCAGCAAACACAGGTTGCATCAGTCGCCGCGGCCGGAAAAGGGTGTAGTTTTGGCGACGAAATTCGAATTTAGGTAGAACAACGAAACTTTAAGTTTCGCTTAGAACGTAGGTATATATATATATATATATATATATATATATATATATTATAATTTAATTGATTTAAAATATGGTTTTTTTTCGCTACACAGTTCTAACCATGTTTCAAAAATGGAAGCTAAAAGCCACGAATTTAATTTTGTGATTAAATTAAAGACATTAGTTCCATTTCATCCTCAAGCAAATTTTGGAGTAACTTCTTAAATTTACTCTAATTATTAGAGTAATTTAATTTTTTTAACTTTTTAAAATTACTCTAATTATCAGAGTAATTTTAAAAAGTTACTCCAAAATTCGCTTTAATTTAATTGCAAAATTAAATTCGTGGCTTTTAGCTTCCATTTTTGAAACATGGTTAGAACTGTGTAGCGAAAAAATAACATATTTTAAATAAATTAATTTATAATATTAATGCTCTGTAAATTTACATTGAGCACTATTTTGAAAAAATAAAAATATCCATAGGAACACCGGATTATATACCGTGCTGTTTTTTCTTTATATATATATATATATATATATATATATATATATATATATATATAAAAGACTCTTCGGTAAATCGAATCGAGTTCTCTCAGTCACTGTGTGTTTATTTAAAAATAAATACGTTTAAATTCACCTTCATCCGTGCCGTGCACCAACAGCTTAGTGGTGGAATCCCAGACTGACGCTAATTCAGTCGAGTTTTGATCCTAGCTAGAGGCAACCGGACGTCTAGCCACATTGATGAGCTGTAATACAGCGAAACAGTCTGTCGACGACAATATATATATCTATATATATATATGTTTTGAACAATAAAAAATATTGTAAAATTAAAATTTTTAAACACACTGGGTTGTATATTAATATTTTTTGGGTCAGACCTTGTGTTAGTCAAACGGCCTCTTTGAAGTTAAGTTCTTTTGTCTTGTAAATTTGTTGTTTAATACATATACTTGTTGACACACACACACACACATATATATATATATATATATAAAACATTAGGCAGCATATGATTTACATACAAGAATTAATCACACATAGAATTAATCAGAAGTATCAATGCGATTATTGGCGACATCCGTCACTAGAAAACATACTAATTTAACAACACTCAAACCCACACGGGTCCTCTACAGACCTCAACTCCGCTGCAAGCATGTCTGCTTTGTGTGGGTGATATATATATATATATGAGATGCTGTCCTCATTTTTATGGCCATATTCACGATTTAGGCCTCTGAATGCCCAGACCTTCCTTAGGTGATATACTTTAGAATTTTTAATAGAACCAGTTATTTTGTTCACGCCGCTACATTATTTTCAATCCTATAACCCCATTCCTCGCAGACGTAATTTCGAAGGCACTATTGCTATTCTATCGCTATTTCCATGGCAAATGTTCAAACTAGCTGTATTATTTAATTGCACCAGTTCAGTCCTTTGCAGCTACAACCTGCCATACTACATCCGCAAAGTCAAATCTCATTCTATTTGTATTCGTAATAATATTTGTATTTGTAATAAGCTAGTTCGACAAATGGATACTTCTTCAAAAACCGCAATCTTATAGTCTACGGTCAATCGTTATCTATCCCCCATATCCTGTACACTTCATATTCCCGCTTCGTATATCCATATTTCAACATCTGCAAAAGCTCCTGCATGGAATGCGTGTAACAAACTTCATAAGATTTGGTGCTCGAACCTTCCATCCTTCTTACAAGTCCAAATCTTTCGGACATTGATTGAACCAGTTTTACTGTATGGATCAGAATCTTGGCCATTATCTACTCGTCTTGAAAGACGACTGGATGGAACATATACAAACATATAACACAGGAAATTTCTAATTTAAATATTTTTGCGATAAATTGTGTTATAGCAGATGACGAAAAATGGGACTCAAAAATTTGGAGATGCGTCGGAACAACGAAAGATGCCTTCCAAAAGCTCAACAATGTATTAAGAAACAGGAAAATCTCGTTAAAAACAAAGAAAAGCTTTGTAATATTAATTCTTCCATATGACAATGAATGGTGAACTATTTCTTCACAGACGAGGTACGACGATAAAGTACATCCGGCAGCAAGCCCTCTGATCAGGAGATTAGGGGTTTTGAGGAACGTAGAAGCATCTCTTAATTGATGTCATTCGCATGGCCATCCTGATCAGGGGCGGTAGCACCTGTTAGGTCCTCATCTATGGGAAAATAGTTTGTTTTTTTGTTTTTGTTTTTTTGTTTTGTTTTTTAAGCGTTTCACAACAAGCAAGGCGGGAAGCCACTAGGACACAAGGGGTTACAGATAATTTGGAGCAAGATCAGATAGGAGTGATAGAAGAAAGGATGAGGAGAAGGGTAGTGGATAGATCAAGGCAACTGGAGATGTCGACTGACATTACATTTGAATAGTTGGAGATTATAGCTCTCAGGGAAACAAGAATAGGGAAGGGAGTTCCACAGGCGAGAGGTGCGAGAAATGAAGCTATTGGAGTAGAACAGACGGCTACATTTCGTAGTTTCGACAGTGAAAGGGTGAGAGCGGGATGCCAGCCTCGTGAGGCGCTTGAATTCATGAAGTCTGGGAACCAGCGAATGCAGCTCCTCGGAGCAACTGTCATGAAAGTATTTTTAAAACAGACAGAGAGAGGCGACGGCGCGTCTGTGAGAGAGCGACTGTAGACGGGATGCCAGAACAGGGCCAATTATATTGCATATCCGCCTCTGGAGCGTATCAAGAACCCCGAGGCAAACAGAAGGGGCTCCAGACCATATATGGTAGCAATAATCCATGCAAGGGCGAATTGTTGTGTACTCCCCAAACTAAAGGAAAGTATGTGAAAGTATAAAAATATATTTTTCATAGTAAATTACCAGCAATACATTTTTTTATACAAAAACATTACTAACAATACCTATTTATAGTAACAAACTTCACAAGATTTAGCGCTCAAGTCTTCCATCTTTCTTAAAAGTCCAAATCTTTCGAATATCGATTGATCCAGTCCTACTGTATGGATCATAAACTTGGACATTATCTGTTCATCTTAAAAGACGACTGGATGGAACATAACCAAATCTACTTAGAAAAATTAAGAGCATCAGTTGGAGAACACATGCAACGTTTAATATCTTTTACGGGTTACTGAGACCCCAGGCTCTCTTAAGCTTAAATAAAAACAATTACAGTTTGCCGGCCACTGTCACCGGACAGAAAATTCGTCTGATCCTTACTCATATGGCGTCCTTCTGGAAGTGTCTTCTCACAAAAATTGACTTTCCCAAACACCATAGCTCTGGACCCAGGGTTGGACATTGGGGACCTGGGGTCAGCATTACATGACCGAACAGTGTGATAAGGGATTGTCAATGAAGTTCCGAGCAACCATAGGGAGGTCGAAGGATGATGAAGCTGATATCCATACCACACACCTCTTTGTTAAACATTAAATTACGTTTTGTTTTGATTTTTTACAAAATTTTCAGTGGAAAATGCACTGATGCCATGTCTGACCCGAAGAAAATGACTATATAAAAAAAACAATAATAATAATAATAATAATAATAATAAAAGTTTACACATTTAAATACGCATAGTTAACCAAACATTGATTGTCATACGCTTTATTCATATATATATATATATATATATATATATATATATATATATATATATATATATATATATATATTATTTTATTTTATTATTTACACGTTATGTTTTGTGGAAGCCCATATTTGAGTAGATGCTCTGTTTATTTGTTAAATAGTACATTTACTGATTTCTATCTACCGGCCTGAATAGTCGAGAACATTAACTATAGAGATCTGCGTCCTCCGGCAGGATTCGAACTTACGTTCCACTAGAAAAAACTGTCATTAGATCCGCCGTGCATTAAACGCACGGCTACAAAAAAACTACTGGCCAAACAAAAACATACATCGCCGAATAGTAAGTCGTATAATGGTCAGTATAGATAAATAGTATAGTGGATAGTTTAGAGAATAGCGATTATATTTATTGCACATAATGTACAAATGTAGCACAAGGCCAAAAAGGGGAATGGAGAAAAGGATGGTCTTTTTCTGTATTAACGTTAAACTTACCTAGCCACAAATACTGACCCAAACATACAAACAATATTCCTAACAACAAAACAACGCATTCTTACTTAGCATTCTTACCTCATCCACCATAATGCCTCAGAGTCTCTATGAAGTCCTAACTTGTCTCCATATGTGCAATTCATTGTCTGTGGGGACAGGTGAATTAAAATAACAATTTAAAAATCTAGCAATCCCAATATATAGAGAATAGCGATTATATTTATTGTACAATATGTACAAATGTAGCACAAGGCCGAAAAATGGGAATGAGTTAAATGGATGGTCTTCTTCTGTCTTAACATTAAACTTAGCTAACTGCAAACACTGACCCAAACATACAAACAATATTCCTTTCACCAAAACAACTCATTCGTACTTACAACCACCAAAATACCTCAGAATCTCTGTGAAGTCCTAACTAGTCCCCATATGTACAATTCAATGTCTGTCAGGGGAATAAAATAACAATTTAAAAATCTAGCAACTCCAATATAGAGAATAGCGATCACTTAGGCGTCACACTAATTCCCATTTATACGTTTCCTTTACGATCACGTGATCTATTTATTTAATAATGGAATTGTCCGTGTTTGCTCACTGGTGATCTGGGTTCAAACTACAGTGTCGTCAATGACAACGGGGGGAAATCGATTTTTAAAAAAAAAAAAGTCATGTCATTGTCGAATAAGTTATTTCACTGTTTATATTAAGAAATTCATTGCATTCTGAATTATTCGACTTCCCTTCATAAAATCTTATATTTCTCAATGAAACAAGGTATGAAAATGACACGAAACAGTAACATTACAGGTGTTTATTTATAACATTCACATTTAATCCACGCCACCCACTCGTCACTACTTCACCCTGGGATTTAAGTGGCGTAAATATGTAGAAAGGCCTAACGGGAGTAGTCACAAAATATAGTCGAGGATACAAAAAAATAAAAAAATAAAAAAAAATGTACGAAATAATTAAATAAATATTTCCATCTGAAGAGGACGAAGCGGACGTAAGATTTTCTAAAACTGTAACGAAACCTGAAGTTAAGAAGTGAATGCTTCCTGTGTTTGAAACGGTTTAATGGGATGCTCCGGTTAAAAGAGTGGGGGAAATTTTGCTTGGAGTGTAATAGAAGGGGGATATATTTTGAATTGGTTGGTGACACTTGGAAGAAAGGAAGTGAAAGAGAAAACCAGATTAGAAGTAAAAGGTAAATTGGACAAAGAAAGAAAGAAAGAAAGAAAGAAAGAAAGAAAGAAAGAAAGAAAGAAAGATGGAAAAGAAAGAAAGGGCATGGAAATATTGAAAATAAAACGGGGAATAGGTAAAAAGGAATGGGAAAAAGGAAAGAATAAACAAACAAATAAGACGTAAGAATGAAAATCAGGAAAAACATTGAATAAAGAAAGAAAGAAGGAAAGAAATTAAAAAGAAAGAAAAAGACAAAAGAAAAATGTTGAAATTCAAAAATGAGAAAAAATATGGCGCAAAATGTGTAAAAGGAATGAATGAGAGAAAAAAATGAATGAATACAGACAACATGGATGGAAGAAATTTGGGTAGAAATTGAGAGAGAGAAAAAAAAATTGGAAATTTAATGAGGCTAAACGATATAAAGAAAATTGGTTGAAGTTAGGTTGTCACTTGGGGATTTGCATGCTTTTTAGTAAAAAGTCGTTTAAGAGAGAAGGTTTAAGTGGGAAAGAAAGAAAGAAAGAAAGAAAGAAAGAAAGAAAGAAAGAAAGAAAGAAAGATAGAGTGGTGAAAAAAGAAAGAAGGCAAGTAAAATTAAAAATCATTAAGAAAGAAAGAAAGAAAGAAAGAAAGAAAGAAAGAAAGAAAGAAAGAAGGCAAATAAAATAAAAATCATTAAGAAAGAAAAAAAAGAAAGAAATAATGGTGAAAAAAGAAAGAAGTCAAATAAGATTACGTATCATTAAGAAAGAAAGAAAGAAGAAAGAAAGAAAGAAAGAAAGAATGGCGAAAAAAGAAAGAAGGAAAGTAAGATTAAAAATAATTAAAAAAGAAAGAAAGAAAGAAAGGAAGAAAGAAAGAATAGAGAAAAAAGAAAGTAGGCATGTAAGATTAAAAACCATTTAGAAAAAAGAAAGAAAGAAATTGGGTGATACAAATAAAGAAAAGGAATGAGAGAGAAAGAAGATATAAATATAAGAAAGAAGAAAAAATTTCGGAGGTATACTTAAGCCCAGGGGTAAGGATAAAAAACCTCTCTCAATGAGTTGGTAAGAGGGTATTTCGTGTAACATTTATATAAACAGTTTCTGATCTTTCTTTCTCTCTAAGACTTGACCCCTGTCAGTTTTTCGTCTCCCCACCGCTACCATCGTTTCCTTCTCTGATCACTTCATGTCTATCCAGTTAGTGTGGACGCTGACTACCTTCACTCCAAGGAAGTGGTAGGTGGTGATAGCGGTAGGACCACACAGGTGTCATAAAAAAAAAAGAAAAGATCCGTAATTTAAATCCGAAAAATGACAGAAAAGGAACAGAAAAGTAAGATTTTCAATTCTAGAAGAGAAGGGGGGGGCACAATATCATTTGCGAGAGAAGTTTTCCTTCCATATGTTTCTTCACTAACACACGCGCACATACACAAACACAATAATATATATATATATATATATATATATATATATATATATATATATATATATATATATATATTCATATTACGTTTCATTAAATAATATAGACAAATGTTGTCTATTTATTTTATGTAAATTTTTTTCGTAACATCTGATAAGTTCCATATTTCATACTTCTCCAATTCACTCTCGTGTGGTCATGTGTGACGTCATGAGATGCGGTGCGATTTTCGCTTCTAGCGTCTTATATGCACGTGTTTAACGTTGCTTAGAAATCATCTATGTAAACAATGACAGACGATCATCACTGTCTTGTCCGTATATTGCTTTATATGCTGTAATTGACATCTTTGATAATGGCTTAAGTAAGTCGAAAGCTTAGATTGTATTAAAAAAAATATGGATCACTATTGTGAATTTCTTTCTTCGTTCAACGATAATGCTATTAAACTTATCAGATGTTACGAAAAAAATTTACATAAAATAAAGACAACATTTGTCTATATTATTTAATGAAACGTGTATGAATGAAAAGATGCTGCCTAAATACACACATATATATATATATATATATATATATATATATATATATATATATATATATATATTAAATTTTTATTATAAGAGATTATAATAAAAACATTTGAAATCGCTACACAAAAGCTTTCATGTTTCAATACTATGATTGTACTTCCTCAGGCGATGGTTGATAAAAATGAATTTTTTAGGGATATTTAAAAACAAATCGTTACCTCTTTTCCGAAAGTCGGGGGCATAAGGTCAGAATTAAAAACATACCTGTGGGTATGTCTCGATTAACCAATTAAATGTCAAATCTAGGCTAAATAGAAAGATAAGGTCAGAGGTTGGTGGTCGGTGAGTTATTTTTTCATGTCGCAATAAACGGCACATAGACATGGCATCATTGACAAGTGTGGAGAATATGACAGCGACAAATGTATCATCATCGTAGCCAAATATGTCGTTCTATTTGTTGAAGTGGGGTGGGTAAGCTAATCAGACATAAAGATAACAGAAAAAATTTTAAAATTTTGTTTTTATATTCAGGTAGCTTCTTAAAGGAGCATGTAGATAAAATTAAAAATGTGGAACATCTATATACGATGCTAATAATACTGAATAGACGGCAAAACAGCGATATTTAAGTTGAGTAAACCAAATAAGGTAATTACCTGTAGAGGGTGGACCATTATATGCTAACAAAATTATAGCTATAAAATTGTAATGCGTAATTGTTTTTTATAAAATTTTAAACTATATTTTAACGTAAAAGATGTGTCGATAGTTTAATGTTAATTCACTCCTTTGGCTTAACAGACTTTTTTTTTTTTTTTTTTTTTTTGTTAGCAAATTTGATTATTTGAAATTTCTCCGGTAAACGTAGGAAACACGATTAACTTAAAGATTTACAAGTTCTTTTTTTTTTTTTTTTTTTTTTCTTTACTTTTGAATATTTTCCATTTTACCGTAGGTGTTTGTTTAAGTTCCAAAAATATTTAGAAGAGACGTCCTATTTCTGCGTTGATAACTTAAACTTTCGTTATTTTTGTTCAGGTTCTTTCGACTTTCACAGTCATTATCAAAAACCGATGTGGTTCAGTGTAGTAGTTAGAATACCGTTGTCTAATTCCTTGTATTCTTTGGAAACCTGGACGCTTGAAATGGTCTAGCGTGACGTCATGTATAACGGCTATTGAGAACGAGATCGCACAAAAACAATGCGATTTATTTATTTATTAACTTAATTTAATTTTTTATTTTTATTTATTACTTATTTATTTTATTATAATACTGATAAAATATGTGGGCATATTAATTACCGTATTTGAGGCATATAAGACGCACGGGTGTATAAGACGCACCCCAATTTCAACAGGGCAAATCAAGAAAAAATTAGTAATTAGTGAAGTTAGTGAAATTATTAGTAAATGGTACAGCCTAGGCTATATCTATGAGGTATTATTTTGGTTAAACAAGCCATGATTACAATTAAACGAAAAAAATAATAAAAGAACACGAACCTATAAAAACTTTATTATATCCAAAGGTAAGAAAACAAAATAAAAATCAAGCAATTATTACAATTGAGCAAAATAAGTACAGTTACCATTAAAATTCAGTGAAAAATTTTCCTTTATATGATCTGTACAGCCTATGCCTTGTAAACGTCTTGGTAGAATAATTAGGATATAAAAATTCTGATTGTATTTATACTAATGCAACCGGAAGTTATCGCAAGAAAAATATTAATGAAACAAATATATTTTACAAATATTTAATTTGAATTTATTGCATATAATTTTAGTGAAACAAAGAACTAATATCAAATGTGATGAAATTAATATAATGAATATTATGAATGAGAACAATTTTAATCTGCATAATAGCCTTTTAAATAATGACAATAGGTATATGAAAGTTACTCTAAAGTCTAAGCTAATAGGAGTTGCCAGGTAGATAATTTCGGCTGAATATCGCGAATTTTAAACCTATATATTGCATATATGGCATAAAAGTTTTTTAAAAAGTGCGCCTTATATGCCATCAAATACGGTATATCATATGCACTCCAAAATACTTTATTTAGTGTAGACTGTTTAATTTGTATAATTAGACCTTCTAAAGGTTTTGAATATTTCCTTGCATTGGATGCTGTAGAGTATTTTGGTGTTATCTACTAGTATTTGTCTTATGTTGATAGTTTTACTTTGATCGTTCATGATGTGCTGGTCGTTGATGTGTGCACGGATTGCACTAGATTTCGACAGGTGGCAGGTCAATCTGCGAGAAAGTGTGGTGCATGTGTGTTCAATACATATATATATATATATATATATATATATATGAAGAAAAATATTTATATCCATTTATATTTGCTTATCATATATATATATATATCGGCTCGGGTTGAGGAATCGGAGAGCCGAGTTCGAATTCCAGTCGAATCCATTACATTCACTTACGTGCTAATACCTTTGGGAAAGGTATGAATCCTCTTCTTCCAGCTATGGATAAAAAACATGACAGACAAGGTTCTATAGCCTTGGATATTAACTGGTCTAGGAGAAGGGCAACTCTGAATTCAAAACCTGCGGAGGGTCGTTTGGGGACCTTGTGACACGTAGTGCACTAGGACTCTGTATTCGGCCTTTCAAAGAGTATGGTTGGTTCTGCACAAAGCCTTCATCACTATAATGAAATCCTATGTGCCGGTATCTGGGCTGTCGTTTCCTAGGAACTGAGCCGCTTGACCCTCATACATCGAATACGACGGGAGAGTCCACCATATAATCACAAAAGTTCTCCAAATACGAGCCTCAAGAGTCACTCAAGGCTGAAGGTTACTGTAAGAGTAGGAAGTAAGAGATATAGTTGATTATGAGGATAGTAAGGAAAGATAACGATTAACTTCAGATTTCAGATTTAATGATCGGGAAGCCTCATTTTGAAAGTCTGTTCAAAGTAGCGGTGCTTGGAAAGAAGATGTCCGTGTGTAGCCCATGAGAACATTTGCTATGGAAATAGCGACAGATTAGTAATACGATTGCGATGTTTTTTTTTCTGTGGGAAAAAGAGGTTGTATGGTGGAAGAGAATTCGTCTCCCTCAATGCCGCGTACACGCTATTCAACTCAAGTGAAGACTGCGCAGTTCTAGTTCAGATAAGGCAGCTGTACTCCATGTTTGTTTTGATCTGGTTCTTGCAAAGATTGGACATAGCAGCAGGAATTAGATATTTATTGAAGCGGTACAATGACCCGACCATTTTTCCAGCATCTTTAGCGATGGATTCCTCTTCGGGTATAGGGTGCACTTGAAGGGTTACTAAAAATGACTCGGCCCGAACAAGAAAGGGTTCTCCCCCCACCCACCGCAAATCGTAATGTTTGATAATTTCGTCAGATTTAGGGAAGCATTTTGGATCCAGATACTTTCACTACCGCATTTTCTATACAGGGTGCGATGGGTAAATTGTCGCCATTTGATATTTTTAATTTCGCGTGTGCGCGTTGATTGATTTTAACTTTTTCGACTGCACAGTATACTGTGCAGCCGACAAAATTGAAAAAAAAAGAAAACGCGCATGCGCACCATATCTGAGCACCATGACGCAGTTCATTTCAATTTGGAAACAGCATGCTCTATTGAATGGCATTTGCGCCGGAAGCTCTAATACGAATATTTCAGAGTGTTTCGGTTTCAATCTGAGGACAGTGCAGAGGATTTGGAAAAAAGTTGGAAGAGTCTAATGGTTAAGACAAAGGTACGGCAGCTCAGAAAACTCACTTTAATCGTCCTGATGAGAAAAGAAATCCAAAATTGATGAGGGACTCAACTCGGAGGCCTACGTGAAGTGTTTGAGATGTTAATGCTACCCTGGGTCAAAAAGGTTGGCTACTGGAAGACCCTATGTCTGGCAAAAGGACACTGCACCATGCTACACAAACAGGGGAACCCAATCATGTCTGTCAAACACTTTCCACAACAACATCACCACTTACATCTGGCCACCTAACTCCCCAAACAGCAATTCCATTGATTATATATATATATATATATATATATATATATATATATATATATATATATATATATATATATATAAATTTATATGTGGCGAGTGAGTGATCTACTTTTTACCATGAGTTAAATATGATAAAAATATAGTTCTAAGGTTTGCTACGTTTATGGTTAATATCAAGAATACTTCGCGTTAAATACAAAATTGGACAATAATTTAGACGTCAATTTATCTATCGCACCTACGCACATATATATATATATATATATATATATATATATATATATATATATATATATATATATATATATATATATATATATTCCTCACTTCGTCTTCTCTCCCTCCTCGCTTCCTCACTTCGTCTTCTCTCCCTCCTCGCTTCCTCACTTCATTAATTTATATATGCTTAATACGGCCCGTCAAAAATGTGTAAATTTCATTTCATTTTTCGTTTCAACCTTTGGAAGTATAGTCTGATGATCCAGTGAGCTTTAAAAGGGCTGTGGTGAAATAATTTATTACATGGAACCTTAAAGTGGTCTGTTTTTTATTCAAAATATATATATATATATATATATATATATATATATATATTATAAAATGTAGTTTTAAAGTATGCTATATTTATGGGTTAATTTGCTCAATATTAATGATGGACGATATGTAAATATAAGAGTGGACATGATGTTCAACACCGAGGGGTGATAGTCTGTTTCATGCCTGAACTCAGACATCAAGCCATTGAAAATTGCGTTCAATCATGAAATAAACTGTTACCGAAGGGGGTTGACCTCAATGTCTACTTTTATATTTACATACAATCCATCATTGATACTGAGCATTTTATCCCGTAAATATAGCATACCTTAAAACTACATTTTTATAATATATATATATATATATATATATAGTGTAACCCGGATATAAGAGAGTTGTTGGGACCGGAGAAGAAGTCTCTTATATCCGGGTTTCTCTTGTATCCGGGTTTCTCTTATATCCGGGTCTGGTCTATTTTATATACATTAACACAGGCTCTAATTTGGCACCAAAGAAAATCTCTCTTATATTCGGGTTTCTCTTATATCCGGGTCTCTTATATCCGGGTTACACTGTATATATATTTGTGTGTCTGTGTGTGCCTGTGAGAGAGCCTCTCTATGTGTGTAAGAGAGTGAGATAGTGTGTGTGTGAGAGAGTGTGTGTGTGAGAGAGACAGTGTGTGCGAGAGAGACAGCGTGTGCGTGAGAGAAAGAGAATCTGTGTGTGCTTGTCTTTGAGAGAGAGTCTGTGTGAGAGAGAGAGAGTCTGTGTATCTGAGATAGACTTTGTGTGCGAGAGAGAAAGAGTTGTGTATGTGAGAGAGAGCGTGTGTGAGTGAGTGTGCGTATGTCAGAGAGAGTGTGTGTGTCAGAGAGAGAGAGAATGTGTGTGTGAGTGTGTCAGAGAGAGAGAGAGAGAGAAAGAGTGTGTGTGTGCTCATAAAAATTATTTTTCTTATTTGCTCATTAACAGCGATGTTTCACGCATAGCGATTTTTCCAAACCAATAGTTCTTTATTTTTCAACTATAGTTCTTTTCAGGTTTTCAAAAGGAATACAAACATTTCAAAATAGTTTAATTCCTTTAATTTATCAAATTATTCACTTTCTTAAATTCAGTAATTTTATGTTTCCCCTCCATGAATAGATTGCAATTTCTGACTATTTCTCTTTGCCAGAAATATTAATTATAATTACATTAACTGCGGATTTTTCTTTCATATTTATTTCCAATATATTTATGAATGTATGGTGTTATTCTTTTATATTTTGTTATTCTTTTATATTTTGTATTTGAGCGATAGCAAATAGCTTGCATATGTTCTTTAAATTCTTTCACAGTTGCAAATATACATAAAAGTATATACCTAAGGAAATGAATATAAAATAATATATATATATATATATATATATATATATATATATATATATATATATATATACATATATATATATATATATATATATATATATATATATATAAACCAGTTTGTTTGATGATCGCAAATGCGAGAAACCCAGTGTCGCAAACTCATAACCATACAACTGAATATATATATATATATATATATATATATATATATATATATATATATATATATATAGTGTAGATCGCCTACCAAAGTATATTCATGATTCTCTCTTTTTCTCTATATATATATATATCTATCTATCTATATATATAT
>CAHIKZ030000822.1:405000-407500 GCA_903632075.3 Acanthosepion pharaonis
GTTGGATGAACAGCAACACGCGCGTAGATGAAAGAAAGAGAGGTTTATTGTAAAAGAGAATATATTACTGAAAGACAGGGAATCGGGTGGCAGGTTAGTAATTCCCGAAGCAAGGATATCTGTCAACCACCCCACGCGGTCAGATGTGGCACAAAACCGTATTTAATATGGGGCATCCGAACACGTATGCTCAGCCAAAAATTCCCCGTATAAAATGGAGTCGTGTAGCCATTTCTCGAGACGAGACTCTGCCCTTCAGCATACTTTAAAACTATATTTTATCATTTTATATATATATATATATATATATATTATAAATAAAATATTGTTTTGAAAGTATGCTATATTTATGGGTTAAAGTGCTCAATATCAGGGATAGAGCGTATGTAAATATAAACGTGGACATTGAGGTCAATACCCAGAGGCGACGGTCTGTTTCATGCTAAACGCAAGTGCCAAGCCATGTGCGTTGTGTATTTGCTCGACGTTTTATGTATACAGGTCAGTGATGTTTGTGGGTAATCTATTGTTTTATTATTATAACGGGTTTTTTTTTTTTTTATTTATTATTTACTTAGATTGTTTACTTATTTATTTGTCTAGATGAATTTATTTTATTTGTTTTTGTTTATTTTATTTTATTCATTTATTTTCATTTATTCTTGGTCGTTTTCAGTTTTTGACTTTTAAATAACGTAGTAAAAATTTGTTTTCATGTCTGCATTTTGAGATGAGTTCTGATCGTTTATTTGGTTGTTTATTTTGGTTTGGGAACATAATTATAGCTATTTTTCCTCCAGGCAGAGATTACAGTTTTTGGATTGATGTAGGCTGATGTCCCATTGCTTATTTTCCATGATATTTTTCATGTGATTTTTTTGTTCTTTTTAATCTCCTAAATATGTTTAGAAAGCATTATACTGTTCGCGTATTTACTATTTATAAAGGATATTTTGTGTGCGTAGTTTCCTTGTTTCCATCATCTTTTCGTTACTCCTTTGTATATTTTTTCTTCGTTGTCGACTGATTTTACAGTGGCTTGATATATTACATTGTTTTGCAAGCAATTGCCGTTTAAGGGACATCAGTTCTTTTTTCTGCAGTTACATATTGGTTTAATTTGTTCAAGTGGTTTGTTGATTCTTTTTCCGTTGTGCTTTTTTATTATTTGCGGTGCAAATGTAGCAGATTCTTATTGTGTTTTTGATGAGTATCTATCGGGGAGAGTGTTTGATACGGAGTAGTGTTTACGTATGAATTTAATGAATCTTTTGTCTACTTTGTTTTTACTTCTTTTTTTGTACGGTGGGTTGAAGAATTTTATGTTTTTCTTCCTGATAGATTTTTTGTGGTGTGTGGTTTACATGTGAGTGTTGCCAGGCTATTTCATAGTCTTTCTTAACTTCGGAAGAATTGTCGGAAAGCCTGCGGTTATTAACACACACACACGCACACACACACACAAACACACACACACACAAACACATATATATATATATATATATATATATTTGTGAAAATATATATAAAAATAGGGAAAGAACTGGTTAGGTAGATCCAAAAGTTCCTTAGTATTTTAGTTATTATTTTAAAAAAAAATAGTGCTCGATACAAATGTACAAGTGTCGCGAGTTGTAATCATATTTTTTATATATATATATATATATATATATATATATATATATATATATATACATATATATATGAACAAACACATAAACACTATATATATATATATATATATATATATATATATATATATATATATAATTTTAAAGAACTATTGGATTTTTTTTCCGACATTATTTTTATAAGCGTTATATTTAGTGACTACGCCCTGTTTTAGCAGATACAACGTCTTTTTTTGTGGGGATAGTATTTTGTAACATCCACCGGCCTAGAGATTCAAAGGCTTATTGAAGAAAATGTCGAGAGGCACAAATTCGATTTCTAGGCCAGTAGCTGCTAATTCCACTGATTCAAAGGAAAAAACAATGACGTGTAATCAAACTCGTAGATTCACTACATACAACGTTTATAGCAATAAAAATGTATGTATGTTTGTGTGTGTGTGTGTGTGTGTGTGTGTGTGTGTGTGTGTGTGTGTGTGTGTGTGTGTGTGTGTGTGCGTGTGTCTCTGTGTGTGGTTGGGAAGAGGCGGTATATCTTAAAATATATGGCGTCTCCAGCTATCGTCTCGTCTTTTTTGGAGGTGCCCGACGCGACGCTGGTCACGATGAATTCTTTGCAGAATACATCACCAAGTGGCTTGTTCCGTTCCCGTTTGAAGAGGCCAACAATATGTTTTCCCATCGCCATTCACCAGTCACAGACAAGCACCAATTCCCGAAGAAAGCGTATCCAGCCAGAAGCTGGAACCACTTTTACTGGAGACACTGGAATCAAAATTACGTTAAATACCTAAAATGAATAGAGTCACTTTTCAAGAGACACGTCCACTTTATGCAATCATGAAATGGGCTTTCGTCAGAGCCGTCAT
>CAHIKZ030000822.1:412500-452500 GCA_903632075.3 Acanthosepion pharaonis
CCTCGCTTCTTGAAAATGATTCAGACATGCAGATTGAAAATTGCTGAGTCCACTAAAACACGTTGATTTCCATTCTACCCGCTCCAAAGCTAAGCGCTCAAGTGTGTTATGTGGTATATTGACTGCTGACAAGTTGCTTTTCAGCTTGTCTTTGTATCTTAGCCATGGGCGTCCTACATTCCTGTAGCCCTGATCTAACTGGCTGTACATTAGGATCTTGGGTATCCTGTCATCAGACATTCTCAAGTCATGACCAGTCCATCATAACTGAGACTGTATGATAAAAGTCTCAATTCCTCCAATATTACACCTGTTAAACAGGTCTACGTTTAGATGTCCTATCTTGAAGCTTCACTCCACAGATTGCACGCAGACAGCTTTTATGGAAAACATCTAGCTGGCGCATATAGTACCTCTATGGAGTCCATGACGCTGAGCCATACTTAAGGATGGCAAGTACAACAGCTCTGTAAACCCGAATTTTAGAATACCCCGCTCATTCCACAAGCGATGGCGAAGTTTGCCGAAAGAACTGGTAGCCTTAGCAATCCGATGCATGATTTCATCATCTAAACTTCCACTGTAATTGACTTTGTTACCAAGATAGGTGAAAGACTTTACATAGTTCAGGGGTTTGTCTTCTACTCTCAATGGTCTCTCTGGAAATTTGTAGACTGATAGTTTTTGTTTCTCACCACGCAATTGCTTCGGAGTAGGACAAGGTTTGTACACAACTTCAGTTTTCTTTATGCTAAGTGTAAGATCAAATGCTTTACATGCAGCAGAGAAACGATTTATTAGATGTTGGGCCTCCTCAAAGGATGTCGCTACAAGAACTGCATATATATATATATATATATATATATATATATATATATATATATATATATTCAGGATCATTTTCCAACTTATTCAAGAAATCTTCGCCCTCCTCACGCAGCCTAACACGTTTCAAGTACGATTTCATTTTCACTGCTCTTTGGACTGGCATAGCTGAAACTCCTCTCTCACGTGCCAAATGTCTTATGAATTGAGTTGGATCTTTTCTTATAGATCTCTTTAGATCTAAGCTGAATTAATGATCCCTCTTCCAGTTTTCCTCTCTACTGTTCCCTCTTTTTAAAACTTATTCACCGCCCTCTTGGTGGTTCGTGAATCGGCCTTGAAAATGGAAGCCAGAGTATGAATGCTGGTACCATTACGGAAGGCCTGAATGATCTTTTTCCTCTCACCATTGCTCATTTGAGAAGACAGTGGGGCTGACGCAAAACCATTTTAACCCATTCTCTTTCTAGCTGAATGACTGAAAGGGTTTTTCAGTGATTCTTATGGCAAATGGTATCAATATGGCTAAACGTCTTACCTGAAAACCAGGAAAAAAAAGAAACTCGATTAGTTTACTGTTTTGTTTTAGATATTAAAAACTTTGAGGGATGGAAAATTATTTTGGTGTTATATATATATATATATATATATATATACCCGGGTATATATATATATATATATATATACCCGGGTCTAATAAAACTATAAAAAAACTTGGTTATCCGTATGGGTAAACCTAAGGAGGATAAAATCCAGAGAGCTCAATGTAAATCCAGAGCAAATAATTTAAATAAATACAGACCACGCCAAGGTTCCATGCAATAAATTACTTCACCTAGCCCCCCCCCCAAGGACCGCGGATCATCAGACCCTACTTCCAAACAAAAAAATGAAAAGAAAATTTACACACCTTTGACGGGCCGCACTAAACATATATAAACCAATGAAGTGAGGAAGCGAGTTGGGAGAGAAAAGACATGAGTGAGTTAGCAGATATTGACACATTTAAACGGTTAACTTAACGGAAGTTATATATTGATATCGAAGGGGTAGAGAGGAAAAACCCATAGAGAGAAAAAGAGAGAAGGAAGTTATGAGAGAAGATGTCACTACCCTTCTTTGTAAAAAAAAAGGCTGGAAACAGACGCTATCACTCTGCCCCACTCTGAAAGTGCCACCCTGGGGGCTCACATGGACTACAATGTTTGATATAAATTTGAATGTCCAGACTGTCTACAAATAATTTCATTTGATGTTTGTTAGTGACTCAAATTTTTTTTAAATTTTTGGGTATTTTCTATGAAATAGTCGATTAGAAAGACACCCATAGAAAGTACATTAAAAGAATAAAATTTTATCTTAAAATATAAGTTTACTTCTAGCAGTCTTTTTTCTTTTTTTTTTTAATCTCTTTAAAAAATTTTATTGTTGACCACCATGCCGACATCTCTATCCGCCTGAACTTTCTTCATGAATTTAACTCGTGACTGTTTCTAGATAGATAATCTCTTTTACTTAATTTTTTTTTTTGGGGTGGGGATGTGGTGAAGTAATTTATTCCATGGAACCTTGGGGTGGTCTGTTTTTATTTTAATTATATATATATATATATATATATATATATAGGCCTGATGATTGCGTCCAGCATGAAACAGCATGTCGCCTCTAAGTGTTAACTTCAATGTTTATATATATATATATATATATATATATATATATATATATATATATATATATATATATATTAAGCATTTCACCCCAAACAAGGCGAGAAGCCACTAGGACGCAAGGGGTTACAGAAAATTTAGAGCAAGATCAGATAGGAGTGATAGAAGAAAGGATGAGGGTAGTGGATAGATCAAGGCAACTGGTATGTTGATTGACATTACACTTGAAAAGCTGGAGATTATAGCTCACAGGGAAACAGGAAAAGGGAAGGGTGTTCCACAGGCGAGAGGTGCGAGACATGAAGCTATTAAAGTAGAAGAGACGGCTACATTTAGGAGTTTCGACAGTGAAGGGGTGAGAGCGGGATGCCAGCCTCGTAAGGCGCTGGAACTCATGACGTCTGGGAACCAGCGAATGCAGCTCCTCGGAGAAATTTCCATGAAAGTATTTGTAGAACAGGCAGAGGGAGGCGACGGCGCGTCTGTGAGAAAGTGACTGTAGACGAGACGCCAGGGCAGGGCCAACCACATTGCATATCCGCCTCTGGAGCCTATCAAGAACCCCGAGGCAAACAGAAGGGGCACCAGACCATATATGGCAGCAATACTCCATTATATATATATATATATATATATAGGAGAGAATCGATGTCTGACCGGGTGGTTAGAACGTTAAAATTTAAACCATCTTATCTCATCCGTGTCAGTTTGTTAAGGAGATGGTTTCTTGATCATATCTATGTGGGGAAACGGTCCTATCATGCCTAAAAAACTTGTGAGTGAAATTGGGTTGACGACGGTTTTGCAAGAACGTAGTCACAAGTCATCGTGACTGAGGGTTTGAACGTACTGACTTGATTAAACTGTTAATCCCGCCACATTATGCCCCCACTTACAGAAATATTAACTACTGCTTAGTATAATTTCAGTATAAACTACATGTTAGCTGCCTGGGTGTTGAAATATGCCTCAGCAGGTACCTGTATCATGGATTAACTAGCCACCTTAACAGTGAGACATAATCAGAAACGAGTAGCTAGCCCATTTTTATTATTTGTATAATTATTATTAAATTATGTATTATTTGTGTATACATGTTTTTCTCCAATAGATATGTGTATAGATTTCTTTTCTTTTTCAAGAAATTTAGAATATGAATTACTTTTAGTGTTATGATCTTATAAAATCGTTAAAAATAAATTCTGTCTTTTATTTTGATATAACGATTTGAAAATTTTCAAAAAAAAAATGTTTAAACCGTTCATAATTGCTTGAAATATGAAGCCACTGATCTTTTAGTTAAATAAATGTTCTGGAACTTTCCGTTATAATTCATTGTTACCCCAAGTCGTAAAAAGCAATTAATTTTTTTTTTTTTAATTTAAAATTTAATTGCGAATAAATTAATAAACTTACATTTGGGAAAGAAAGAAAGAAAGAAAGAAAGAAAGAAAGAAAAAAAGAAAGAAAGTAAGAAAGAAAGAAAGAAACGAACAGAATTATAGTAGGCTTAAAGAAAGAAAGAAAGAAAGAAAGAAAGAAAGAAAGAAAGAAAGAAAGAAAGAAGAGGAATTATAGAAAGAAAGAAAGAAAGAAACGGAATTATAGAAGGCTTAAAGAAAGAAAGAAAGAAAGAAAGAAAGAAAGAAAGAAAGAAAGAAAGAAAGAAATGGAATTATAGAAGGCTTAAAGAAAGAAAGATGTACGCAAAGGAAGTATAGAAAGCGTATAGAAAGAAAGAAAAAAAGAAAGAAAGAAAAAAAGAAAGAAAGAAAAAAGAAAGAAAAACAACGGAATTATAAAAAAGAAAGAAAGAAAGAAAGAAAGAAAAAAAGAAAGAAAGAAATGGAGAAGGCTTAAAGAAAGAAAGAACGCAAAGGAATATAGAAAGCGTATAGAAAGAAAGAAAAAAAGAAAGAAAGAAAAAAAGAAAGAAAGAAAAAAAGAAAGAAAACAACGGAATTATACAAGGCTTAAAGAAAGAAAGAAAGAAAGAAAGAAAGAAAGAAAGAAAGAAAGAAAGAAAGAAAGAAAGAAAGGGGAAGAAAGGAAGGAAGGAATTAAAAAAAATAATAATAAAATAAATTCCATGCGGGAAAAAGGAAACCATTTAATAAAAAAAAGATTTAACGTTAAATTAAAAACCAGAAAATATCTGTTCACAGGTGGTTCCCAAATGCCTACAAAATGTTTAGCTTCCCTGACTCTAAACATTAAATCCCAAACAACTTAAAATCTATGCACACGTATTAGTCGCTTATGTAAAGGATAAAGAAAATATTAATTTTGTGGTGACTTTAGCGGCCTCCGATAACTTTATTCATCTTTATCTAATTTAAAGGAGGGAAAAAATTATCATTTGCATCCAAAGTTTTTATTCATTAAATCGTTTTCATTTTAGCACACACGTTACATGCAACTGGCTGGTGTTACTGCAGTTAACATCCGGTCTCTGAGTATATGTCACAATCTCAAAAGAGTTACCTCTTTTATCCTTCTTAGAAAGTACGACTGAACCAGGGGAAGAATATTTCGCTGGAAGATTCGGTATGACAAGGAACTGAAGTGATGTTCCCCGCGTAATTTACTAAATTCATTAAATCCACCCTCGACATCGTTCAGTGGGATTTATTTGACTTACAAAGAACTGTTTGAACTGCTAGCAAAGATTGATTTGGAAATAAAGTAGAAATAACCCATTACGCAGGCACAAACTATTTGCATACAGGTAAAAGAAAATGAGAGAGCTAAATAATCGGTGGTCAGTGACTGAATTCAAAATGGCTGACAATATTAGGCATAGCACTGAAAAAGAAGCAAGGTGCAAGTGAATGCGAGCTCCATCAGTCAATCGCCTAAATAAATCACATAAAGAAAATGGTCATCTAAATTCTGACTACTAGAACTTGCAGGAGAATTAGACCGGAAGTAGGAAATAAGAAGAGTTTGGTTTCGTTAAAAACAATGGCAAAAAAAAAAAAAAAAGGAATGTGGTATTTATGCTCAGAATTATATTAGAAAGAACAATACAAATGCAGGAGGATGTTTTATAGATTATGCAACAGCGTATACGACACAAAGAACTATTTGAACTGCTAGGGAACCTTGATTTATTTTGGAGGGATATTAGAATAATCCAGAACTTAAACTGGGAGAAAACTGCCTGCATACGGATAGAAATTGAATTCGACAGATGTACAAAACTAGAAAGGTGTGTAAGACAAGGCTGTCTTCTCATTGGACCTATTCAACCTTTACAGCGAGCACATCCTGAGAGAACTAGGAGTCCTATCGGGATTTATTACTAAGATGTATTATTGCTATTAAGATATGCAAATGACGCAGTGTTGATAGCAGACACGAAAATGAAACTGCAAGAACTACTGGGGAATATAGTATAGGAAAGGGAGAAGAAAGGACTAAACAGAAATTGTAAGAAGAAAGAATGTATGCGTGTCTGAAAGAACAGGCCCTACGAATTGCAAATACCAAAATAAAGTACGTACGAAAATTTTCATATCTAGAAAGAATCTTAACAGAAAATGTGACCTTGACATTCGAAGGTGCATTTGTAATCGTGAAAGATGCCTTTCCAAATCAAAGCAAAGTATTAAGAAGCAGGAAAGTTTCGTTAGAAACAAAGGAAAGCGTGCTTAAGTGTTATTTAATAAGAATCCTCTTCTACAGCAACGGTTTCTGGACAAATTTCTAACAGACTTGAAGCAATTCATATGCTGTCCTGCAGAAGGGTACCGAGAGTATCAGGGACTGAACATGTGTAACGAGAAAGTTTTAAGGAAACTGAATGCACAAAGGACGATTATCCTTAGAATCACAGATAAAGCTGAAATTTCTAGGACACATAACAAGGAAAGTCGGTATGTAGAATTTGACACTCACGGGACATATTGGGGGACAGAAGAAAGCCGTGAGTAACCTACCTAACGAGTTTATGTAAATGGATTTTTAAAACAGGGTCTTGGAGGGATGGTAAAAAAAACAAAGCTTGCTGAGAGCTACAAAGGAAGTTGTGGAGAGCCATGATCGCTTATGTCATGAAGGAACACGGCACATATAACGTGCGGATCATCGAAAGAGTTAAAAAATATCAGTATAGACCCTCATATCTTGTGGAGGAATCAATTTGACAGTAACAGAAAACAAATTTGTTTAGGTTAGCAAGCTCATCTGATGCTACATCAAGAGGAAAGAAAGCTTGGAGAATTTAATACTCACGAGACAAGGGAAGCAGGATAAAACAGTGAGTAATCTACTTAACGAGACAGTAAATGCATAGAACAAAAATCATACGGAGAATGAGGGATATTAAAGACAAGCGTTAATCAGAGAATTAAATAACAGGAAGCTGTGGAGATCCATAATTGCCCACTCTTAGAAAAATATGATATTTATAAGTATTGATTGGTATAATCTCCTATATGGCGATGAAAGCTTGACGCACTGATGAAGAAGAGATTAGAAGCAACAGAGATGACGAATTCTAAGAATATATTTGAGA
Source organism: Acanthosepion pharaonis (assembly GCA_903632075.3). Lineage (NCBI taxonomy): Eukaryota > Metazoa > Mollusca > Cephalopoda > Sepiida > Sepiidae > Acanthosepion > Acanthosepion pharaonis. The sequence continues at coordinate 419,512 of CAHIKZ030000822.1, forward strand.
GAAATTGAAACAAATAAATTTATTAAAAAAATCAGAACTACAAGATTTTTTTTTTAATTTCCCTCCAAGCAAGGCGATAAAGTCACTAAGTTGCAAAGGGTTACTGAGTATGAAAGATAATAGAATGAAGAAAACTAAGAAAACCCTACCGAGGAGAAAAGATAATAAAAAGAACAGGATTCAGGGAGACAGAAGATGACGGTTGACGTTGCATTTATTTTTTTATAGAAACCTATCGTATTTCGTTACTTATAAGACGCTCCCATGCATTAGACGCCCCTAAATTCTGAATGAAGAAATCGGAAAAAAATGTTTTTCCTTGTCTTTCATAACCCCCCTATCACACCCAATTTTACCCACTGAATGGCATATTTCAGCATGAAAACTAAAAGTACTAAATTAATGGTAACTATTTAGAATTCAATAATCAAAATAGAAATTAACTTCTGTCACCGAACTTCGATTAATAGGACGCAGGGTGTTTATTGGAAATATTTCATAGAAAAAAATGCATCTTATAAGCAGTAAAATACAGTACTTACACTCAGAAAGAGGTAATTTAAAGGGGGCCAAGAAAATTTAACACGTACAGGTTATATTCAAAGCAAAAAAAGCAAAGCTATAAAGCGAGTAGCCTACTTAACGAGTTTGAATGGAATGATAAATAATAGACAACGAGAGATAGGGCCTTGTGCCACATCTAAGCTATTGCTAGATAATCACCATAGACAACGAGAGATGGGGCCTTGTGCCACATCTAACCCTACGTTGAGATAATCACCATAGACAACGAGACATGTAGTTTGTGCCACATCTAAGCTGTGCTTAGATAATCACCATAGACAACGAGGGATGGGGCCTTGTGCCACATCTAACCTACCTTTAGATAATCACCATAGACAACGAGATATGTAGCCTTGTGCTACATCTAAGCTACGCTTAGACAATCACCATAGACAACGAGAGATGGGGCCTTGTGCCACATCTAACCTACGTTTAGATAATCATCATAGACAACGAGACATGTAGCATTGTGCCACATCTAAGCTGTGCTTAGATAATCACCATAGACAACGAGAGATGGGGCCTTGTGCCACATCTAACCTACGTTTAGATAATCATCATAGACAACGAGACATGTAGCCTTGTGCCACATCTAAGCTGTGCTTAGATAATCACCATAGACAACGAGAGATGGGGCCTTGTGACACATCTAACCTACGTTTAGATAATCACCATAGACAACGAGACATGTAGCCTTGTGCCACATCCTAGCTGTGCTTAGATAATCACCATAGACAACAAGAGATGGGGCCTTGTGCCACATCTAACCTACGTTTAGATAATCACCATAGACAACGAGATATGTAGCCTTGTGCTACATCTAAGCTACGCTTAGACAATCACCATAGACAACGAGAGATGGGGCCTTGTGCCACATCTAACCTGCGTTAAGATAATCATCATAGACAACGAGAGATGTAGACTTGTGCCACATCTAAGCTGTGCTTAGATAATCACCATAGACAACGAGAGATGGGGCCTTGTGCCACATCTAACCCATTTAGATAATCACCATAGACAACGAGACATATAGCCTTGTGCCACATCTAACTTTAGATAATCACCATAGACAACGAGAGATGGGGCCTTGTGCCACATCTAACCTACGTTTAGATAATCACCATAGACAACGAGACATGTAGCCTTGTGCCACATCTAAGCTGTGCTTGGATAATCACCATAGACAACGAGAGATGGGGCCTTGTGCCACATCTAACCTACGTTTAGATAATCACCATAGACAACGAGACATGTAGCCTTGTGCCACATCTAAGCTGTGCTTAGATAATCACCATAGACAACGAGAGATGGGGCCTTGTGCCACATCTAACCTACGTTTAGATAATCACCATAGACAACGAGACATGTAGCCTTGTGCCACATCTAAGCTGTGCTTAGATAATCACCATAGACAAGGAGAGATGGGGCCGTGTGCCACATCTAACCTACGTTTAGATAATCACCATAGACAACGAGACATGTAGCCTTGTGCCACATCTAAGCTGTGCTTAGATAATCACCATAGACAACGAGAGATGGGGCCTTGTGCCACATCTAACCTACGTTTAGATAATCACCATAGACAACGAGACATGGGCCTTTGCACATCTAAGCTACGCTTAGACAATCACCATAGACAACGAGAGAACATCTAACCTATGTTTAGATAATCATCATACACAACGAGACATGTAGCCTTGTGCTACATCTAAGCTACGCTTAGACAATCACCATAGACAACGAGAGATGGGGCCTTGTGCCATCTAACCTATGTTTAGATAATCATCATAGACAACGAGAGATAGGGGTGTTTAGGATACATTGTGAGACATCAAGCTTTAGACAATCACCATAGACAACGAGAGATGGGGCCTTGTGCCACATCTAACCTACGTTTAGATAATCATCATAGACAACGAGACATGTAGCCTTGTGCTACATCTAAGCTACGCTTAGACAATCAACATTGACAACGAGAGATGGGGCCTTGTGCCACATCTAAGCTGTGCTTAGATAATCACCATAGACAAGGAGAGATGGGGCCTTGTGCCACATCTAACCTACGTTTAGATAATCACCATAGACTACGAGACATGTAGCCTTGTGCCACATCTAAGCTGTGCTTAGATAATCACCATAGACAAGGAGAGATGGGGCCTTGTGCCACATCTAACCTACGTTTAGATAATCACCATAGACAACGAGACATGTAGCCTTGTGCTACATCTAAGCTACGCTTAGACAATCACCATAGACAACGAGAGATGGGGCCTTGTGCCACATCTAACCTACGTTTAGATAATCACCATAGACAACGAGATATCTAGACCTTGTGCCACATCTAAGCTACGTTTAGATAATCACCATAGACAACGAGAGATGGGGGTTTGTGCCACATCTAACCTACGTTTAGATAATCACCATAGACAACGAGACATGTAGCCTTGTGCTACATCTAAGCTACGCTAGACAATCACCATAGACAAGGAGAGATGGGGCCTTGTGCACATCTAACCTACGTTTCGATAATCATAGACAACGAGACATGTAGCCTCAACATCTAAGCTACTCTTAGACAATCACCATAGACAACGAGAGATGGGGCCTTGTGCCACATCTAACCTACGTTTAGACCACACAACGAGACATGTAACCTTGTGCCACATCTTAGCTGTGCTTAGATAATCACCATAGAAAACGAGAGATGGGGCCTTGTGCCACATCTAACCTACGTTTAGATAATCACCATAGACAACGAGACATGTAGCCTTGTGCTACATCTAAGCTACGCTTAGACAATCACCATTGACAACGAGAGATGGGGCCTTGTGCCACATCTAACCTACGTTTAGATAATCATCATAGACAACGAGACATGTAGCTCATAGACAATCACCATAGGCTACATCTAAGCTACGCTTAGACAATCACCATAGACAACGAGAGATGGGGTTTGTGCCACATCTAACCTACGTTTAGATAATCACCATAGACAACGGGACTAATGGGCCTTGTGCCACATCTACGTTTAGATAATCATAGACAACGAGACATGGGGCCTTGTGCCCATCTAGCTGTGCTTAGAAAATCACCATAGACAAGGAGAGATGGGGCTTTTGTGCCACATCTAACCTACGTTTAGATAATCACCATAGACTACGAGACATGTAGCCTTGTGCTACATCTAAGCTTAGATAATCACCATAGACAAGGAGAGAGATGGGATTTTGTGCCACATCTAACCTACGTTTAGATAATCACCATAGACAACGAGACATGTAGCCTTGTGCTACATCTAAGCTACGGAGAGATGGGGCCTTGTGCCACATCTAACCTACGTTTAGATAATCACCATAGACAACGAGACATGGGCCTTGTGCCACATCTAACCTACGTTTAGATAATCACCATAGACAACGAGAGAGATGTAGCCTTGTGCTACATCTGTAGATAATCACCATAGACAACGAGAGATGGGGCCTTGTGCCACATCTAACCTACGTTTAGATAATCACCATAGCCTCAGGGCATCTAAGCTACAGCTTAGACAATCACCATAGACAACGAGAGATGGGGCCTTGTGCCACATCTAACCTACGTTTAGATAATAATAGACAACCATAGACAACGAGATATGTAGACAACGAGAGATGGGGTTTGTGCCACATCTAAGCTGTGCTTAGATAATCACCATAGACAACGAGAGATGGGGCCTTGTGCCACATCTAACCTACGTTTAGATAATCACCATAGACAACGAGACATGTAGCCTTGTGCTACATCTAAGCTACGCTTAGACAATCACCATAGACAACGAGAGATGGGGCCTTGTGCCACATCTAACCTACGTTTAGATAATCATCATAGACAACGAGACATGTAGCCTTGTGCTACATCTAAGCTACTCTTAGACAATCACCATAGACAACGAGAGATGGGGCCTTGTGCCACATCTAACCTACGTTTAGATAATCACCATAGACAACGAGACATGTAGACAAACATAGACAACGAGAGATGGGGCCTTTGTGCCACATCTAGCTGTGCTTAGATAATCACCATAGAAAACGAGAGATGGGGCCTTGTGACACATCTAACTCCACGTTTAGATAATCACCATAGACAACGAGACATGTAGCCTTGTGCTACATCTAAGCTACGCTTAGACAATCACCATTGACAACGAGAGATGGGGCCTTGTGCCACATCTAACCTACGTTTAGATAATCATCATAGACAACGAGACATGTAGCTCTGTGCTACATCTAAGCTACGCATAGACAATCACCATAGACCACGAGAGATGGGGCCTTGTGCCACATCTAAGCTGTGCTTAGATAATCACCATAGACAACGGGAGATGGGGCCTTGTGCCATATCTAACCTACGTTTAGATAATCACCATAGACAACGAGACATGTAGCCTTGTGCCACATCTAAGCTGTGCTTAGAAAATCACCATAGACAACCAGAGATGGGGCCTTGTGCCACATCTAACCTACGTTTAGATAATCACCATAGACAACGAGACATGTAGCCTTGTGCTACATCTAAGCTACGCTTAGACAATCACCTTAGACAACGAGAGATGGGGCCTTAGTAGCGAGACATCTACACCATACGTTTAGATAATCATCATAGACAACGAGACATAGCCTAGCTACTTGTAGATAATCACCATCTAGAGAGCTACGCTTAGACAATCACCATAGACAACGAGAGATGGGGCCTTGTGCCACATCTAAGCTGTGCTTAGATAATCACCATAGACAACGAGAGATGGGGCCTTGTGCCACATCTAACCTACGTTTAGATAATCACCATAGACAACGAGACATGTAGCCTTGTGCCACATCTAACCTACGTTTAGATAATCATCATAAGCTGTGCTTAGATAATCACCATAGACAACGAGAGATGGGGCCTTGTGCCACATCTAACCTACGTTTAGATAATCACCATAGACAACGAAACATGTAGCTCAGGTTACATCTAAGCTACGCTTAGACAATCACCATAGACAACGAGAGATGGGGCCTTGTGCCACATCTAAGCTGTGCTTAGATAATCACATATACAACAACATGAGAGATGGGGACAATCACCATTGTGCCACATCTAACCTACGTTTAGATAATCACCATAGACAACGAGACATGTAGCCTTGTGCCACATCTAAGCTGTGCTTAGATAATCACCATAGACAACGAGAGATGGGGCCTTGTGCCACATCTAACCTACGTTTAGATAATCAACATAGACAACGAGACATGTAGCCTTGTGCTACATCTAAGCTACGCTTAGACAATCACCATAGACAACGAGAGATGGGGCCTTGTGCCACATCTAACCTACGTTTAGATAATCATCATAGACAACGAGACATGTAGCCTTGTGCTACATCTAAGCTACGCTTAGACAATCACCATAGACAACGAGAGATGGGGCCTTGTGCCACATCTAACCTACGTTTAGATAATCACCATAGACAACGAGACATGTAGCTACATCTAAGCTACGCTTAGACAATCACCATAGACAACATCTAAGCTACGCTTAGACAATCACCATAGACAACGAGAGATGGGGCCTTGTGCCACATCTAACCTACGTTTAGATAATCACCATAGACAACGAGATATGTAGCCTTGTGCCACATCTAAGCTGTGCTTAGATAATCACCATAGACAACGAGAGATGGGGCTTTGTGACACATCTAACCTACGCTTAGATAATCACCATAGACAACGAGACATGGGGTTTGTGCGAGAGACATCTAAGCTACGCTTAGATAATCACCATAGACAACGAGAGATGGGGCTTGTGCCACATCTAACCTACGTTTAGATAATCACCATAGACAACGAGACATGTAGCCTTGTGTTACATCTAAGCTACGCTTAGACAATCACCATAGACAACGAGAGATGGGGTTTGTGCCACATCTAACCTGTGTTTAGATAATCACCATAGACAACGAGACATGTAGGGTTACATCTAAGCTACGCTAGACAATCACCATAGACAACGAGAGATGGGGGGCCCATCTAACCCACGTTAGATAATCACCATAGACATCGAGATAACCTACGTTTAGATAATCACCATAGACAACGAGACATGTAGCCTTGTTTGCATAGACAACATCTAAGCTACGCTTAGACAATCACCATAGACAACGAGAGATGGGGTTTGTGCCACATCTAACCTACGTTTAGATAATCATCATAGACAACGAGACATGTAGCCTTCAGGTTACATCTAAGCTACGCTTAGACAATCACCATAGACAACGAGAGATGGGGCTTGTGCCACATCTAACCCATGTTTAGATAATCACCATAGACAACGAGACATGGGGCTTTGTAAGCTGCGCTTAGATAATCACATCTAACATCTAACGTTTAGATAATCACCATAGACAACGAGACATGTAGCCTTGTGTTACATCTAAGCTACGCTTAGATAATCACCATAGACAACGAGAGATGGGGCCTTGTGCCACATCTAACCTACGTTTAGATAATCACCATAGACAACGAGACATGTAGCTCAGGCCACATCTAAGCTACGCTTAGACAATCACCATAGACAACGAGAGATGGGGCCTTGTGCCACATCTAACCTACGTTTAGATAATCACCATAGACAACGAGACATGTAGTTTTGTGCCACATCTAAGCTTTCACGCTTGATAATGCTGGGGCCTTGTAACCCACATCTAACCAACGAGCATTAGATAATCACCATAGACAACGAGAGATGGGATAATCACCATTTGTGCCACATCTAACCTACGTTTAGATAATCACCATAGACAACGAGACATGTAGCTTGTGCCACATCTAAGCTACGCTTAGACAATCACCATAGACAAGGAGAGATGGGGCCTTGTGCCACATCTAACCTACGTTTAGATAATCACCATAGACAACGAGACATGTAGCTCAGGTTAGACAACGCATCTGGGGCTTGCCACATCGCATGCTTAGACAATCACCATAGACAACGAGAGATGGGGCTTGTGCCACATCTAAGCTGTGCTTAGATAATCACCATAGACAACGAGAGATGGGGCCTTGTGCCACATCTAACCTACGTTTAGATAATCACCATAGACAACGAGACATGTAGTTTGTGCCACATCTAAGCTGTGCTTAGATAATCACCATAGACAACGAGATGGGGCCTTGTGCCACATCTAACCTACGTTTAGATAATCACCATAGACAACGAAACATGTAGCCTTTGGGCACATCTAAGCTACGCTTAGACAATCACCAAAGACAACGAGATGGGGTTTGTGCCACATCTAAGTTGTGCTTAGATAATCACCATAGACAACGAGAGATGGGCCTTGTGCCACATCTAACCTACGTTTAGATAATAAACATAGACAACGAGACATGTAGCCTTGTGCCACATCTAAGCTGTGCTTAGATAATCACCATAGACAACGAGAGATGGGGCCTTGTGCCACATCTAACCCACATGTTTAGATAATCACATAGACAACGAGACATGTAGCTAGACAGAGAGATGGGGTTTGTGCCACATCTAAGCTACGCTTAGATAATCACCATAGACAACGAGATGGGGGCCTTGTGCCACATCTAACCTACGTTTAGATAATCATCATAGACAACGAGACATGTAGCTTTGTGTTACATCTAAGCTTACGCTTAGACAATCACCATAGACAACGAGAGATGGGGCCTTGTGCCACATCTAACCTACGTTTAGATAATCATCATAGACAACGAGACATGTAGCTCAGGTTACATCTAAGCTACGCTTAGACAATCACCATAGACAACGAGAGATGGGGCCTTTGTGCCACATCTAAGCTGTGTTTAGATAATCATCATAGACAACGAGAGATGTAGCTTGTGACACATCTAACCTACGCTTAGATAATCACCATAGACAACGAGAGATGGGGCCTGTTAGACATCCAAGCTGTGCTTAGATAATCACCTATAGACAACGAGAGATGGGGCCTTGTGCCACATCTAACCTACGTTTAGATAATCATCATAGACAACGAGACATGTAGCCTTAGGTTACATCTAAGCTACGCTTAGACAATCACCATAGACAACGAGAGATGGGGTGCCACATTTGTTTAGCCATAGACAACGAGACATGTAGCTACAGCTCATGCTTAGACAATCACCTAGAGTGTGCCACATCTAACCCATGCTTAGATAATCACCATAGATCAGCCATATCTAACCCATGTTTAGATAATAGACAACGAGACATGGGGCCACATCTAACCTACGTTTAGATAATCACCATAGACAACGAGACATGTAGCTCAGGCTACATCTAAGCTACGCTTAGACAATCACCATAGACAACGAGAGATGGGGCTTGTGCCACATCTAACCCACGTTTAGATAATCATCATAGACAACGAGACATGTAGCTCAGGCTACATCTAAGCTACGCTTAGACAATCACCAAAGACAACGAGAGATGGGGTTTGTGCCACATCTAAGCTACGTTTGATAATCACCATATAGACAACGAGATAATCACCATAGACAACGAGAGATGGGGCTTTGTGCCACATCTAACCTACGTTTAGATAATCACCATAGACAACGAGACATGTAGCTCAGGCTACATCTAAGCTACGCTTAGACAATCACCATAGACAACGAGAGATGGGGTTTTGTGCCACATCTAACCCACGTTTAGATAATCATCATAGACAACGAGACATGTAGCTCAGGCTACATCTAAGCTACGCTTAGACAATCACCATAGACAACGAGAGATGGGGCCTTGTGCCACATCTAAGCTGTATAATCACCATGCTTAGATAATCACCATAGACAACGAGAGATGGGGCCTTGTGACACATCTAATCTACGTTTAGATAATCACCATAGACAACGAGACATGTAACTTCAGCCACATCTAAGCTGTGCTTAGACAATCACCATAGACAACGAGAGATGGGGCCAGCCACATCTAACCTACCTTTTAGATAATCACCATAGACAACGAGACATGTAGTCAGGTTACATCTAAGCTACGCTTAGACAATCACCATAGACAACGAGAGATGGGGCCTTGTGCCACATCTAACCCTACGTTTATATAATCATCATAGACAACGAGACAAGTAGCCTTAGGCTACATCTAAGCTTACGCATAGACAATCACCATAGACAACGAGAGATGGGGGACACCTTGTGCCACATCTAACCTACGTTTAGATAATCATCATAGACAACGAGACATGTAGCCTTAACCACCTTTGATAATACATCTAAGCATCTACGCTTAGACAATCACCATAGACAACGAGAGATGGGGCCTTGTGCCACATCTAACCTACGTTTAGATAATCATCATAGACAACGAGACATGTAGCTCAGGTTACATCTAAGCTACGCTTAGACAATCACCATAGACAACGAGAGATGGGGCCTTGTGCCACATCTAACCTACGTTTAGATAATCATCATAGACAACGAGACATGTACCTTCAGGCTACATCTAAGCTACGCTTAGACAATCACCATAGACAACGAGAGATGGGGTTTTGTGCCACATCTAACCCACGTTTAGATAATCACCATAGACAACGAGACCTGTAGTTTTGTGTTACATCTAAGCTGTGCTTAGATAATCACCATAGAAACGAGAGATGGGGCCTGTGCCACATCTAACCTACGTTTAGATAATCACCATAGACAACGAGACATGTAGCCTTTGTGCTACATCTAAGCTACGCTTAGACAATCACCATAGACAACGAGAGATGGGCCTTGTGCCACATCTAACCTAATACGATTAGATAATCACCATAGACAACGAGACATGTAGCTCAGGTTACATCTAAGCTACGCTTAGACAATCACCATAGACAACGAGAGATGGGGTTTTGTGCCACATCTAAGCTGTGCTTAGATAATCACCATAGACAACGAGAGATGGGGCCTTGTGCCACATCTAACCTACGTTTAGATAATCACCATAGACAACGAGACCTGTAGCCTTGTGCCACATCTAAGCTGTGCTTAGATAATCACCATAGAAACGAGAGATGGGGCCTTGTGCCACATCTAACCTACCTTTAGATAATCACCATAGACAACGAGACATGTAGCCTTGTGCCACATCTTAGCTGTGCTTAGATAATCACCATAGAAACGAGAGATGGGCCCTTGTGCCACATCTAACCTACGTTTAGATAATCACCATAGACAACGAGACATGTAGCCTTGTGCCACATCTAAGCTACGCTTAGACAATCACCATAGACAACGAGAGATGGGGCCTTGTGCCACATCTAACCTACCTTTAGATAATCACCATAGACAACGAGACATGTAGCCTTGTGCCACATCTAACCTACGTTTAGATAATCACCATCGATAACGAGAGATGGTTGAGTGTCGACAAAAGACAGAAATTTAGGAAGAGCCATGATCAAACCAAAAAATAAGAAGCCATGATTACCCAGCAGCTAAAATGGACATGGCACACAAAAGAAGGGAGTTGGATACTCGCGAGTGTCTTACTTTGTAAGGAGTCTCATACTCACTGGTTCTTTTTTACTATATTCCAGATCAAATTAAGTTTAATAAATACCTAAGACGCCAACATCAGTGTAGCGAGATCGAATCTCACGAGTGTCACTGTAAAAATGAGTACCTCGCAATGTGTAATGAGTTTGAACCTCACATCGTGCTCAACGTTTCTGATCTTGTGCCAAATTAAGCTGAGCATAATAAATACCTGGGAACCTGCCGTAGCGCGATGGTTTGCAAGCGAGAACCTCTCTTTCTTTATCTCTCTCTCTCTCTCGATCTCACTCTCTCTCTATCTCCCCAGATATATATATAACGTTTGCAAGCGAGAACCTCTCTTTTTTCATCTATCTCTATCTCTCTAACTCTCCCCAGATATATATAGCATTTGCAAGCAAGAACCTCCCTTTCTTTATCTTTCTCTCTCACTCTCTTTCTCCAGGTATATATAACGTTTGCAAGTGAGAACCTCTCTTTCTTTATCTGACTTTCTCTCACTAACTCTCTATCTCTCTCTCTCTCTCTCTCTCTATATATATATATATATATATATATATATATATAGCGTTTGTAAGCGAAAAACTCAGACCAATTCATCAATGCTGTGGGATAGATCCTCACGAGCGCATCACATCTCTGGCCCTATGCTTGTAAATAATTGAAAATCTCCTCTCTCTCTCTCTCTCTCTCTCCCTCCCTCTCTCTCTCTCTCTCCCTCTCTCCCTCTCTCTCTCCAGATATATATAGCGTTCCTTTATCTGTCATTCGGTAAATGTTAATTAGCCTCATACTATTAAGATGACGCAACGAGATCAGTTTCCAGTCTTGCCACAAAAAAAAAAGCGGATGCCACACTTGTTTCAAATATACGCTCGATAAAAGGTTGTATCAACAGACCAACTATCTAAGTAATAGTGGTCAAATTATATTTATAAGTAAATTATAACATCTGTATTTTTTCATAGATGAGCAAAAACACCATCAGTTTCATGTGTGGACTGTGAGAATTAGCATACTCAAAACATGTATGTGAATTCTTGCACAGAGATAATCAGATTGCTCTGTTTTTCAGACTGGCAACCAATAAAACAATAGGTCTTTGGTGACTGCTGATCCATCAACCAGACAGCACCTCACCATTACATTTATGTTGGATGAGATGAGTATATCCTGACGTCTGTTGCAAAACCGACGGAAATACATCTAGTGGGTTGGTGCATAATTATCAGGCATTTTTGAAACAATATTTATTATTAAAAAAGAATCATAATAATTCAACAATGACATTTTTAAATGATTATTCCGAAGCGTAGAATTATCGACATGCATTTTTGTAACCTGAAAATAAAATAATATTTTTATCAAAAAAAATAAACAAAATAGCAATTTTTATTAACAAATAACTTGCCTACAAAAACGCCTGATAATTATGTACCAACCCAATATATTATTACTTCAAATTTTATTATATTTGATGTTCCTTTTTTTAAATAATTAAAATTCCGGATTAAAAATAAATTTATTAATTATTTAGAAAATCCATTCTTGGTAGGCCGTATTTTCTTTAATAAGATTTCTCGAATGTTCAAGTCGGTAGACGAAATAAAATACTACTTGCATATGAGTATCCACTAAAAACCGATTAAATAATAAAAATGTCAGATTAATAAATAAAATCCATTTATTTTTTAGAAATTGGTTTGTTTACCTTTCGTATATAAAAATGAGTGGATATGACTTTCGAAGAAATATGAACAAGCGAAATGTGCTTCAAAGGCAGATAGAACAATGCTTGATTTTGAAGCTCTTCGTAGCCGAGTGGTCAAGAGTACGTCGGATCAAACGATGGTTTCCCCGACAAAGAAGGAGGCAGGTTTCAAATCTCACCGGGAGACGCATATATATATATATATATATATATATATATATATATATATATATATGAGTATTGATAGATGAGTTTGTGACCCTGGGTTTCACGCTTTGTCTGACGATCGCTATAGCGTGAAACCCAGGGTCACAAACTCACATCTATCCAACCAAATATGTTAGCTCTATCTCTGATATTGAGCGCTTTTAATAAGTACTGCATATATAATATATAAATAATATATATATATATTTATTTATATTTATATACACTTTTCACATATATATATATATATATATATATATATATATATATATATATATATATATATATAGACAAGAAATAAATTGAATTACTAGCACAAAAAACAGAGAATGTCTCATATCGAGAATGTTTAACATTGAAAAACCCAAAGGAGAAAACTTAATTATTTTTAATAATATGTGTAAATCTCCGCCTTTTACTTGAAGACGGTCGTGAGACCAGAAACCCGTGTAGTAAAATTATGGAAAATAAAGCATAATATTTTTAAAAATCCACATAACAATCCGAAACGTTTGCGGTACATCTCTTTTTTAATATACACACTTTTCTCTCACAAAACCACATTATAACCTTTTTATTATATATATATATATATATATATATATATATATATATATATATATATAAGGCTCAAACACTAATATTCCTTGGTTGTAATTCATCAGACCTACAAATTCAAAAAGCTTTTTGAATTTTTAAGTTTGATTAATTGGACCGTGATTACGATTCCAATGTAATAAATATTAGTGTTTGAACCTTTTATGTTATATTCTTGCTCTGTCCCGGACACTGAGCTCTACCTGAATTCTATCCTCTTGGAAATTTATATATATATATATATATATATATATTAGAAGTGTTATTAAAGAAAATATTAATATTCAGATCTTTAATAAATATGCGCAGCGTCTACTCAGTTATGAGTATCTACTAAAAAAATAACGTTTAAAGTCATAAGTGAACGCTGACGTCAACACTGAGTAACGATAATCTGTTTCATGATTGAACGTAATCTTCAAAAACGATCTTGAATTAGATCAGCAATAATCTTCATCGATCACCTCATAGATGACAACAATAAATAAGGGTGAACTGAGTAGAGCTATCCATCATGGAAATAATTGAAAACAATTGGTCAGAGGTATGCGTTCGAGGATGAGCATATAGATAGATAATGAACTAAGAGAGATTGACAACACATAAAAAAACGTTGTATCATATTTGGTATCTGTGAATGTACAAAATAGTACGCTCTGTTTCCGTCAATTTGTCACGGCATAAAATAACCCACAAAGGGTTGATAAACCGTAAAAAACAAAAAAATCTGTCTGCCGAAACTCTATGTTTAATTACTAACTCGCATTTTATCCCTTCGTCACTTGTTCTGAAAATTGAACGCCAATGAAACGAAAGGCACCTCTCTAAAAAAAATCATTCTCTCCTCTTTCATTCTTTGTCTGTCTGTCTGTCTGTCTCTCTCTCTCTATATATATATATTTCTAAAGATTGTTTTTATTGTTAATCCGATATTTTATTATAGTGGATACTTGTACTTGAAATAGACATAATTATATATATATATATATATATATATATATATATATATATATATATATATATTAAAATATTGTTTTGTTCTCCATCTTCAAGCGAAATCATTTTTGGTTCAAAAAAAATTTCGCTTGAAGATGGAACAGAGCTTGGTACTTTTAATTCAAATATTTAATTCAAATATTTAATTCAAATAATTATATCGAAGTTTTTGCTCTTGTTTTGAAACATGAGAACTCTTATGTAGCGATGGAATAATATTTTTAAATAAATAATTATATATATATATATATATTTATATATATATATATATATATATATATATATATATATATATATATATTAGAACTCATTGATGGTAGTCGCTGCAACTGAATGCTTACAAAATCTTCGCTTTCTTCATTTGAAGATTCCAAAAGATATCAGCCGAACAGAATTGCCAAACTGTAGCTAGATTCTCTTGCTACAGTTTTGTGCTTGTAAAATCCGCCACAGACATCCTTTTCCTCATCTGCTAAGCCACGATACGAAATGCTGCCATAACTCGATATGTGCTTCGCTGGAATGTCGTTCTTGTTTTCAAAATGGGATGACGAGAAGAATCGTAAAAAAAAAAAAAAAGGAAACACAGGCACTCGAGTATTTCTCAAGAGGGATTTCTTGAAAACTAGGCAATGTTCGAGAATCAATTACTGCCTGAAAGGAATAAAAAAAAATGGTATTTCAAGGACCAACCTTTTTTGTTGAAATCCGAAGGACCGGATGTACACTTCATGTTTAACTCGTAATAGAAAACAAATCAATGGTTAACACTTGGGTCTTAAGGTTCAAAATCTATTAACTAGAAATTAAGATATAAACATGCTAAAATTTATAACAATTTTGCCTATTTTTAAATCATCAGTTAAGATGGTGTCATTCCCATGAAAGCATCTTATCTACAATATTTAAGGAATTAGAAATTTAGACCGAATTCTTAGATTTTAAGAACTGTAAATTGCATTTGTTTTAAGTATATTATGTGCTATATATATATATATATATATATATATATATATATATATATATATATATATATATATATATATATAATAAGTAAACGGTTTGTCACCTAGCTCATTGATGTTACCTTCAGTATCAGAGTTAGCTGATGATCAGTTACCTTCAGCATCCAAGTTTCGTAGACGGACGCTCCAGGAATCACTCTGTCCGCTCGTCAGGAGGTATCAGCAGTTGATTGCGTGTTTGAATGTCTCTGTGTGTGTGTGTGTGTGTGTGAGAGAGAGAGAGAGAGAGAGAGAGAGTTTGTGTGTGTGTGTGCGCGCGCGCATGCGCCCATGAGCCCGTCTGCGCGCATATGCGTACGTGTAGAATGTCGTGATTATTTGTACTTTTCATCGTTTTATTGCCTTTACACTCACTCCTTAACCTCTTCTTTCCTTTTCTCTTCTTCTTTTCTTTCATTTGTTGCTCTTTTGACTTCCGGTTTGCTAGGCATATGCAGTCGTTAATTCTAGATAGATAGATAGATAGATAGATAGATAGATAGATAGATAGATAGATAGATAGATCATTGCCATAAGATATTTTAATCCGCCCTTAAAATATTGCCTTTAAAAAGACATCAAATCTAAGGAGTAGGGCTTATTGAAAATCTCGTGAACTCATTAAAACAAAAATAGCAAATGTTTCCAATAATTGGTTGATACTTCTTTCTCTAATTATTAACTAAATTTTCATTAAATATTTCTTTTAAAACATCTTATCTTGCCTGGACAATTTCCTCGCTGGTGAAGAAGAGACTTGAGGCAATATAGAGGCGGTTCTACTGAAGGATACTGAGCATACCAATAAAACAGGATCTGATTTTGCAGCTGCTTCAACACTGAGGTTATTTTTTGATGCTGGTATTTAGTTAGTCAAATTTACTTACGACAAATCGTCCTGGGTATGACCATAAATTACGTCCAAGAGCAAGGCCTGTGATCAGGGGGTTTTGAGGAATGGAACCATCTCTTAATTCCTGGTGTTCCCAGGTCAGTCCTGACCCGGGTGGTAGCACCTGTTAGGGTCCCAGCTATAGGCAAATAGTTAACCTCGAAATTGGGACAAAAAACACTATGAAAGTCTAAAAAATAGGTTTACTACCAGAAATACTTTGTAAAAAATTATTCCCATCATATAATTTTTGAAGAAAAAAAAATATTACCAGCTAAACATTTTTCAGGAAAAAAAATATTGCCAGCAATAGTTTATTTGAAAAAAAATATTATCAGCAACACATTTAAAAAAAAATTATTACCAGAAATAGATTTTTGACAAAACAAAATATTACCAGCTGTAAAAATGTTGTCGGCATTAAATAACCCATTGAGGTTGATATGCCGTAAAACAGAACAAACCAAACCAGACCAAATTATGACACAAATCCAAATGGGAGAGTACAAATAGAGATTGGGAAGAAAGCCTGCCTGCTTACCTAGAAAATCAGCGTCCGAACATGAAATCACGAATATCTCAGCCAGCGAGCAGTTGGAGAATATTTTCACTGTTTTAAATTTTCTTAACTGAGTTTAATATGCTATAAAACACGCAAAGCAGAAGAATAAGAGTCTAAACTTTCATGCCTGCCTGCCTGCTTGCTTGCCTTTTTTCAATATCTGCTTTCGAAATTCATCCATTTAACTGGTCTTCTAACGTCTACCACTAGAACCAACGGGTAACATTCAACTCTCTCGCATCATAATAGTTGCCTGCATTACGGGAGTCGGTCAGTTAGGCGCCGTATATGAGAACATTACTTGGGCAATCATGTGTCTTTCGATTCATGACTAACTCGGCAGATGATTTTCTCGCAGTAGGCAACCGTTTCTTCCTGCAGTTGACTGATTGCCAACGAAGGCTGTAGGGCTTAGTCTGTTCTACTATTTAACCCATAGTTTGGGGGGATAAGAGATGAATTCATACCTTTCCGGAGATTAGTTGCGTATAAGCAAACATAACGAACCCGACTGGAATTCAAACTCGGCTCCCCGAGTCTGATGACCGACTACAATCATCTTTTACTAACACTGATTTTACTATGCGAAATTTTTTGCTAAAATAGAATAAATTAACTCACTATTAAAACAAGAAAAACGAAAACATTTTTGCTCAGTTCCCTTACTGGCTAGAAACAAGCAAAAGAAAAAAAATATAAATATTAAACATTTGACAAACATGGACAAACTTACCTGAAACACGACTTAGTATCAAAAGAACGTTTTTTACCATGGCACCGCCTTTTTGTTTAAATACCTACACTCTTCGGCAATGTTGATTGTTTTAAAAAGCGATTATTAGAATTTTAATAAAGCCTAAACATATGATGAAAGTGAATTTATACACTTTTTTTGTTCTTGAGAATTTACAACACAAATATTAAACATTATTTATTTATTAAATAAACACCTTTATCCGCTGTGCTATGTGTCCTCGAGGACACATGGTACAGTAGATAAAGACGTTGTTTAGATCCAGTGACAGGACCAAAAGAGTGTGAGTTCAATACCCGGTTAAGGCAGTGAAGAACTTGGACAGGGGAATTAACAGGAGATAACTGATAACTGACATCCATGACACGTAGAACTAGAACAATCTACCCCAGTGAGAAAAATAAAGGGTTCAGTTTGACATTCCAACCACCTGAAGAAGGCCGGAGCGTACAAGGGCCGAAACTTTGTAATAAAGATGAGGACAATAGTCCGAATAATGTAAATATTGCACTATTTATTTATTAGATTGTTTTGTGCTGTCAACGAATACTCGTTGTCACTTTCACTGTAGTAGTAGAGATTTTGTAATCGCAGATGCAACTATAGTACACCGTTGAACAATGCTGGTTTTAGACGCCTTCGACTAGCACTCGCACTAATAGTACTTGCTCGATAATACTCTCCCGAATAGTAATCCGTATAGTGAACCGAATAGAGAAATAGTATAATGGATAGAGTAGAGAATAGCGGTCCGTATAGTAATAAAGGATAGACTAGAAATGTCGATCCGTATAGTAATAGAGGATAGAATAAAAATAGCGATCATTTAGACGTCACGTGACTACCTATATATGCGTTTTCTCTATGGTCACGTGATCCACTTAATTCAATAATGGGATCGCCTGTGTTTAATCTCTGGCGATCTATGTTCAGACTCAAGTGTCGGCAGCGACGCTTTATTCTCATATAACAGATTGTTTATCTACGCTATTTATTTATTTATTATATTATATTATATAGTGGAATGGTTGGCAAAACATAGGCCAATTGATTCGAACTTTATAAAATGGTAAATTATGAGGATTTCCTTATAGTTGTGTCTCATATTTTAATAATTTAGTAAATGTCTATAAATTTATGAACAAAAATTTGTTTTCAAATTTATTTCTTAATAACTTGGTAAATGATAAAAATTATATTGCATTAGTTCTAATTTTGTTAGTTTTTCATAATGTTATAAATATATTTTTTTTCTTGTAAATAAACAATCTAAAAAATAGTGTTTAATATTTTTGTTGTAAATTCTCAAAAACAAAAAAAATGTCTAAATTCACTTTCATCATATGTTATTCCAATTCACATTTCAAAACAAAAAACATTTCCCGAGGAATAGAGGGAGTTAAAAAGAAAAGCGGAGTCATGGGAAAAACCGTCCTTTTCATACTACGCCTTATTGCGGGCACGTTTGTCCATATTTGCCAAAGATTTTTCCTCGGATATCATATCGCAGTTTTCAAATTGTTCTTCTTTAATTCTCAAGGAAAAAGTATTTTAAAAAGCTATCTTCGAAATATGAGGCTGTATAAAAAAAAATTAGTCAAGGAACCATGTATCCTACTTGTAATCATGCTGATAGGAACCAACCACATTTCCCATAATCCCCTTCCTGTCATTCGTACTGTACATCCGGTTTATATCTGCAATAAACATTTGGAAAACATTTATTCTAAACGGAAACGAGGCAACAGAGAGCTTTAACTATCCAACCAACTAAGTTAGACACAAGGCTTTAATAGAAGAATTCAAGAATAAAATTAAGTCCGGCACAAGATCTCAAAATTCGGGCACCAGCAGGTTTTGGAGTCACTACATTTACAGTAGTTAATGGCCTACTAACTTTCCAACCTTTCTTTCTTTTTTTATGTGCTGTGTCCCTTC
Source organism: Acanthosepion pharaonis (assembly GCA_903632075.3). Lineage (NCBI taxonomy): Eukaryota > Metazoa > Mollusca > Cephalopoda > Sepiida > Sepiidae > Acanthosepion > Acanthosepion pharaonis. The sequence goes on from CAHIKZ030000822.1 coordinate 439,284, forward strand.
AGGACGTAGGCGAACATGGCTCTCCACTCCCTCCTATCCCTTGTAGTTGTCAATATGTTTTGTCCCTTTGCTACTTCTCCCAGACCCTGTTTTGTCATGCACTTGCTTAAGCCCGTCAGGTATGTCATCCGTTTCTCTTCGTTCTTTTTCCCTCTATTCGACCTGTGAGATTCTCCATGCCCTCCTTTCTCATTCCGTGTCCTAGAAATTTCATCTGCCTCTTCCTGATCTTAAATATAAGCTTCATCCTTGTTTGCAACCTCATCGTTGCTCACACGCTCGTTTCATATTATCCTTAGCATCCTTTTGTAGAACTATATTGCTGTTGCCTCGTGTCTCCCCTTCATCTTTCGCTGCCGTAAAAGAGGATAGATGTCACGTAGCAACTCAATACTCTTTTTTTTTCTTTTTGTTACCAAAGAAATCCTTCTATCTCGTAATACTCTGCCTAGCTTTTGGAATGCGTCTTTGGCCATCCCAATAGGTACTTCGGATCTCAGTGTCGCACTTACCGTCCTCCGTCAAAATACTTCCTAGATATTCAAACTTCTGCACCTGATTGATTGTATTGTCCCCGACCTGTAAATCGCATTTTGGGCTCATCCTTTTACTGATAACCATTCATTCTGTCTTCTTGTAGTTTTTGCTTAGTCCTTTCTTCTCGCTCTCCTTCGCTACATTCTGTAGACGATTTTGTAAATTCTTTTCCGTGTCTGCTATCAGTATTCTGTCATCTGCGTATCTTATTAGCGTGTCAATATTTTGTATTGTCTGATTAAACCATCACAGATCCAAAATGTGGTTTTCCCGTGGAAAACGAAATCTAGGTAGATTTTTAAAATCTCATAGCTTGTTCACAAGGTAATCTATGAGATTTTGAAAATTACCTCAATGGCGATGTAGTTATTATTCTTTATTAGAAGACAAAGCTGAAATCCAATTCTAGTCTTTTGGAAGCTACGGAAATAAATAAGAAAAATGGAATAGTCCGATTCAGCCAGTAGGGGAAAGAAGGACTCTTAGGAAAGAGAAGCGTGGTAGCAGGTGTCGAAGGCGCCCTGGCATCAAGGATACACATCTGGCACTTGTAAAGATAGGGAAAGCATGAGGAATCAGGTACTTTCTGGAGCGGTACAGAGAACCGACTATATATATATATATATATATATATATATATATATGTTATAATTATTTTTTTAAAATATGATTCCTTCGCTATATAAGTGTTCTCATGTTTCAAAAACGAGATCCGAAACCATCAATATAATTATTAAAAATTAAATCAAATTAAAGTAACAAGCCCTGTTTCATCCTCAAGCGAAAATTTAGGAATAACCAATTTTGAAATTTACGTATCGTTATAAGCGTATTCATTCGTTACTATGGAAACGGCTGGGGCGACCATTATTATCCACATATCAATCACCTTCAGGGAGAGGTCAAGCTGAGGTAGGGTGGGGTGTCTATTTCAAAGCGAATTATGTTTTTCTTGTACGCGCATCGTCTGTTCATTCACAGAGAAAGATAGATTTTGACACCATAGAATGTTGTTAAGTGTCTGGATAATTTTGTTTATTTTATTTGTTTATTTATTTATCTATCTATTTTCAACGGGCTGTTTCATATATGAATGCGTCGCACTGAACTACAATTTGTTTTTTGGACGACTTCATAAAGGGTTTTTTCCTTTAATGATTGGGTGAAGCATTATTTTTCGGCTCTCGTTTTTGAAACATGAGAACTCTTATGTACCGAAGAAATCATATTTTTAAAAAAATAATTATAATCTAGGCTCTACTTTGTATTGAGCACTGTATTGTAAAAATAAAACAAAAATACTAAGGAACCCTGGATTATTTACCTAACGTGTTTTTTTCCTTTTTTTACCTATACACACACACACACACATATATATATATATATATATATATATATATATATATATATATATATATATATATATATATATTATATATATATGTGTGTGTGTGTGTGTGGTTAAATTTCAGAATAATTTTCAAGATAAGGCAAATTGATTTAAAAATAACAATTGTAAAAACTCTTAGTTCTTGCCGACGCGTTTCGCCTTCCGACTTTATCAAGGCAAGTAATGAAAGCGAAATGTTTTGTAGCCATAGTTACATCAAATCCAAAATTTAAAGAAAGAGATGCTTCAACGTAAGCCTCTTTCTGGATATTGGCAACTTCTTTTTTATTAAAGGTTTGTTTTTTCTTTTTTTTTTTTTTTTTTGCTTTCCATCTCAACAATATAGTTAAATATCATATATATTTCTTCATATATATATATATATATATATATTTGTATTCAGCCAGTAGGGAAGAAAAGGACTATTAGGAAAGAGAAGCGTAGAAGTAGGTGCCGAGGGCGCCCTGTTATCAAGAATACAAATTAACTTTGACTTAATTAACAATTTGAGAATAAATGCAGTGTAATTGCCATAGCGAGATCTGGCCGTGAAGGTCAGAAATGGTGAAACCAAGGAACGCAGCTCGTCCGAGCACTTTACATGAAAGTAGCCATAGAGCATGGAGAGGCTTGTCACATCCTGTCCTTGGGAGAGAGGTTGAAGGGTGGAAAATAATTTATCACCTACAAGGACCCTGAGACGCTTCCGGACTCTATCGAGAGGTCAGCTCCCGCCCATATATGACAACAGTACTCCATTTTAGGCCTGATCTGGCTCTTGTAAAGACAGAGGATAGCACGAGGGGTCAGATAATTACATCAACAGTACAGGGAACCGGTCATATATATATATATATATATATATATATATATATATATATATATATATATATATATATATATAGTTAAATTCTCAGAATAATTTTGAATATAAGGCAAATTGGTTTAAAAAAAATCACAATTGGAAAAATTTTAGTTCTTCCCGAAGTGTTTCGTCTCCCGACTTTATTAAGGCTAGTAATGAAAGCGAAAAATTTTGTAGCCATAGTTACATCAAATCCAAAATTTAAAGAAAGGTATGCGCCTGCGTAAGCCTCTTTTTTATATATTGGTAACTTCCTTTTAAGTAAGACTTTGTTCTTTGGGTTTTTTTTTTCCATGTCGACAATATAGTTAAATTTCCCACAATATATATATATATATATATATATATATATATATATATATATATATGTGTGTGTGTGTGTGTGTGTGTGTGTGTGTGTGTGTGTGTCTGTGGTTCTATTCTGTCAAAAATCCCTGCATTAATTTGTGAACAAAAACAATCCATTTTCTAGTCTTCACTATATAACTGTTTTCATTTATTTATTTTGGTCTGCTTTATGCCGATTTTCTAAGCGTAGCTTAGATGTGGCACAAGGCCGAAAGTTAGGCGCTCCCAGTGAAGTTTGAACTCACTACTCAGTCGTAATTGTTCTAGCAAGACAAGCTTGCTAGCCATAACACTAGGTCGAGGTACCTATTTTGGTCTTGGGTATGGCCTAAAACTATATGTGACAATGGACTCTCGACTAAGAGGCAGAAGTAGTGTACCCCGAACCATTGATACCTACAGGTGACGTTTGGCTAAGATATAGCACTTGTTTGCCCCCTTATCAGGGATATGTTGTTTTTTTTTTTTTTTGTTTTGTTTTTTCGTGTTGGTTGAATGATTAGTATGAATGAAAACAGGATAAAAGGAATTAGCATTGGGGCAGAATTGGTTATTTATATGTGTATATATATCTCAGTGTGTGAAGCGACAGATGGTTACTTACCCCTTCAAATCGAGAGTGACGCCATACTTCCTGCGAGAGCGAAACGGTTACTGCGTTCGCTTCCTTCTTTACAGAAGAGCGCAGAAGCTGATGAACCGGAAGTTGTTCAAGTTTGGACTATAAAATGCCAGAAGGGATCGCTGTGTGTTATGTACATTATGAGAACAGTTGTAGCTGGCGGATGGCACACAAATCGATATCGGCTGGGTCACCGTAGATATGGGCGGTATGATGTTGAAAGACCCGAAACCCCTATTGACCTTCGGCAAAAATAAACATCAGTGATAAATGTAACAAAAGTTTAGAAATACGTATTTTGCACTCGAAAGACCGAAGGTAAAATCATGCGACTGGATATAGATGTCTGCAAGACAATAAAACCTTGCATCACAAGAATTTATCTATGTATGTATTTTTCAGACGGCAGACTGGTTTAAAATTAGACCCCTCCGGTGTTACGGTCTTTCGAACAGCAGTAAAAGACGGGTCTTTTTAGCTACACCTGCTTAAAATTAGACCCCTCCGGTGTTACGGTCTTTCGAACAGCAGTAAAAGACGGGTCTTTTTAGCTACACCTGCTTAAAATTAGACCCCTCCGGTGTTACGGTCTTTCGAACAGCAGTAAAAGACGGGTCTTTTTAGCTACACCTGCTTAAAATTAGACCCCTCCGGTGTTACGGTCTTTCGAACAGCAGTAAAAAACGAGAGTCCTTTTAGCTATACCTGCTTAAAATTATTTGAATTTCATTTCTTGTGCAATATGTACACAATATATAAATGTATGTCAGATCACTCTACGATTATTATCTGCTGCATTGTCGAGTCATCAGCGACTAAATCGGTTCCCTTGTCAGGCTTTCCTGGTAAGGACGTTGGCTGGACACCCAGCGTGATTTAAAATTATACCTATCATAGGATGAAGGAACCTTTTTGAATCAATTTACATCTTTCACAATGGGGAAAACTAGTCTCCATAGCGATGTATTCAGTGATGAAATGGCGTCGCTGAATGACGACCTTCCGAGACTAAACTCAACGCCTCGGGCGGATGATTGTCCCGACTGAATCAACGGCCACATGTTCGGTGATATGGCGAACCTTGAGAGTGAAGGAAATCGACTGAGAGCTTTCAAGTGGGAGGACATCCCGGAGAGCGATGGGCTCCGCCAGGTTTACTTGTCTCCACGTGAATGACTATCTCTCCGGCTTTCCACCCTGATATCTGGAAGGAATTGATTAGACGCTTAGCTGCACAGCGACCCCAGGACCACATCCAGTCATTGGATTGATGATGAGGATTGTGTAATAGTCTTAATAATATACATATATCCTGTCAGTAACACTTAAATCCTCATCATAGGCAATCCCTTTTTCCAAATTAGTCTTTGCTTTGCTTTAATAAAAGCATTAACAATACGTTTCGAGAGAAATCATTATTAATTCATTTAAATTTTATGCCCATTCCCAGGGCTCTTCTATCCACGGACCGACTATGTTTCTGATATTTATCAATGACACCTCTTGATGTCATCGGTTTACGACTCTGTATCTGGTGACAACATTTATTCTTGCCTCAATGCTAAGTCTAATAGATGAGTGTCAAATTTGTAACTAATCTCGAAATTGACCTTCACTCTGATGTTAAATGTGGCAAGAAATCGTTTTATAATTTTAACGCCTCCAAAGCAAAACTGTTCATTTGTCTGTGCATTAAATACTGTTGCCACATCTGGTTTCGTGCTTCTGAAACATATATATATATATATATATATATATATATATATATATACGGAATAAATTTCAATAACAATATCATCACTTGATAAGACACCAGAAGTGTTGAAACAAAAATGGCTATTTTGGTAGTGATTTTATAACATATTTATGTTATAATTTTCGAATAATTATATATATATATATATATATATATATGTGTGTGTGTGTGTGTGTGTGTGTGTGTGTGTGTGTGAAAAGTGTGTGTATATAAATATAAATATATATATATATGTAATATATTATATATATTATTATTTATATATTATTTATATTATATATTATTTATTTATATATATATATATATACAGAGATATATATTCATATATATATATATATATATATATATATATACAGAGAGAGAGAGAGAGAGAAGAAAGAGAGATTCTTGACAAAATCCACAGAAGAATCTGAATATTATCCTTCTTGACCTGGTATATCAGTTTAAATCATTTCCTCACTGTCGTAACGTGGCTTCCCTGTGCCTTTTCCATAAATACTTCCATGCCAATTTGTTGCGATGGGTTCTTCTCTTTGGTAACTCAACTTCATGAAAATTAAGCGTTAGATTTCCAGTTAGAGCTCATCATCTATCTCCCGGTTCACACTCATCTCCGGTCTTTTGAACGGAAGTAGAGGTTTATCAATCATCGACAATTTTTAAGCCTTTTCGCTGCTGCGGAATTTGATTATTTCATGTCTTCGTCGAATACCGACTCCTGATAAGAAATGGATCCTTTTTTTTACAATTGTAAACGGTTTGCTCAATCACTTGATCATGACACAGGAACCAAATATTTTCCAAATCTGGAATTGCACCAAGAGATTATGGTGACTGTTTGGTGGTCCACCATTTACGCCATCCATTTCAGCTTTCTGGAAAGTAATCAGAGCATCACTACCGAAGTTTATTGTAAGCATTTGGATGAAAAACACATTCAGTTAAGCAAAATGCAAAAGAGGTGTTTGTTAGTCGACGAGAGACAATTCTGCTTCCTGACAAGGCTCGGCCACCTGTTTCCTTGTGTTGTGCTCCCTCTAATGAGGCTATTGTGGACTTTTCCACTTACTATAAAGTAGTAGGAAAGTAAGCCTCGAAGGGCAAAATTTCGTCCGGGGAGGTAGATAGGCCCTGAACCAGTTTATACGGGTTCGAAGGGAATATTTTTGATCGAGCCTACGGGATCAGAGAACCCACGATAAACTCGGCTTTGTGCCACATACGACCCACGTGGGGGCTTCGTTAACTATAACGATGCCACAGCCCGTTCAACTGTCAAACTCTCTGCCTCGGCGGAGAGGAAATCCGGACGAGGCTTTGCCGCAGGGAAAAGTTTCGTCCGGAGAGGTAGACAGACCCTGAACCCATTTATGCGCGTTCTAAAAATATTTTTGGCCGAGCCTACGGGCTCGGAGTACACACTGTAAACTCGGTCTTGTGCCACATACATCTCTCATTGGGGGGGGCTGTTAAATATAATAATGACACAGACTGTTCTATTGAGGCTGTTTGCAGCTCCTGTCGAACTCTCTTTTTTTTTGGCAGAGAGGAACCCGGACGCAATAAGGTATAGCTATAGAATCACTATTTTCTACAATCATGGCGAACATATACATGGAATGTTTTCACGCCACACTACTGAGACTAACCATCCAGCAATAATGCGCGGAGGACACTTTATACGATGGAGTCGCCAAAAAGATGTGCAAGCACTTTTGGAATACAGGCGCTTCGTAATGGAGAAAAGGCGCGCCTATAGTTTAATGGTTGCAGGTGCCGAATGCAGATACGGCAAACCGAGCACGAATTGAGGCCTTGCCTGTTGCATTCACTGGTATTTTTGGAAAAGGACATAAATCTATTTCGTTTTCCCTACAGGCTAAATTGCAGGGTAGACTGGATTCTCTAGTATTGTACGGTAGCCATTTTAAGAGGATGAAAAAAACTCAATTGCTTATATTGGCAATACAAATAATTTTATTTTAACGCAATGTGTCTACTTTTGTTTCCCGCTGATACTTTGTTGTTCCATTTGTACTTGTGCAACCATACACACGCATCAACATTCAGGCCTTACCGGCTCTCTTCATCCTCCAGGTCGCTTCCCTCGCCCACAGAGATATTGCAATTAATCCTCTATATTAGCAATACAAAGAATTTCATTTTAACGCAATGTCTTCTTTTCTTTTCTGTCTCACCGGCGGTACTTTGTTTCATTTGTTTCCCTGAGTTTATAGCCACATTGAATGTACTATCCTACAAGCATATAAGGAAGAACATAAAATAAAGGCGCATTGATGTTATATGTAGATTTATATTTTAGCGATGTGTGACTACAGGTTTGAAATGGACGAAGTTGTTGGTCACCAGTTCATTCTATAACGGATCAGGCTGAAAACTTTCAAAGTAAATGAATTCAACCTTTTCGAGGCTTTTAGCTCAAAATTCTGAGTTCGGCCTATAACTGTCTTATAGTCCGATCCCCAAACATACGCTAGGCTAAGAATGGCCCAAAACCTACCACTAGATAATCTTAAGTTCGGCATTAAATGACCCATAGATATTGATATGCCGCTAAAGAATATCCAACAAAAATACCCGTAAAGTTTGGCTACGAAAACCTATGCCCACACCACATAAAGTCACATCACTTACCTGTATATTGAGACACTAACTTTAATATCTTTCTATATGCTTGTATAGCAAACAATCTACAACACACACCGCTAGATACCGTATATTGTAGCTGTATAACTTAACGGACATTTTCACTTAGTGTATCAACTGTTGGACTCGATTAGTAGAATACTGAATTTGTATTACTGTTTTATTATTTAATATTAATTTCTGAGGGGGCACGGTCGAGTAATGGCTCGGATTGAGAAATCGGAGAGCCGAGTTCGAATTCCAGTCAGATTCACTACATTCACTTACGTGCTAATACCCTTGGAAAAGGTATGAATCCTCTTCTTCTCCCCCCGCTGCTATGAGTAAATAGCAATACAAACCGTCTTCTATAGCCTTGGATGGCAACTAATCTATCGCAGAAAGAAATGGCAACCTACTACGGGAAAAAATCTGCCTTGTCAGTCATGTATCAAAAGATACATGATCGCCTAAACGTGTATCACGCATGGCATATAAATGACTGACTGATATTAATTTCTGTGTTAATATGCCAAATATGTTCATCAAACACAAGTTTTAGTGAGATATATTTATGGTAGACTGATGGAGGTACTATAAGTGGTGTACAGTAATTGCTAATGGTGCTGTCCCACTTGTTGACAAATCGGTGGTAACGATTTGCATTTAATACACGCCATATAAGTCGACTCCTAGTTTTGGAAAGGTTTTTAGGCTTGAAATCTCGACTTGTACGCCGCAGTTTACGGTATAGGTTTTCTATTCAATAGATCGATAAATATTCAATGGATTTATCTCATTGGCCGGCATGAGAGCTTCACGTCAAATTGCTCCTCAGAGTCAGATGTTCGATAAATCTATAAAATATAAGTTAAATATGATAAATCTGACAAAGATAATTTTTTTTCAATATATTTATGACATATTTCTTAGAAATTGTTTACATATTTTTCATATACTTATTATAATTAATATTATGATAGATGAATGGATATATATTATACATTATTATATGTTTCTCTCTAATATATTTATATATATTATTATTTACTATATATTTACAATGCGTTTATTATACATGTAGTAAATATTTATTATATAGAGCCAAGGCGATCTTTATTCCAGACCTTGGAACTATGCAACTGCGGTCAACATCTGAAGGCCTAAATTACTACTAAATAAGAACATTTTTAGCAAAAAAACTTGTTAGTAGTGTCCAGTAATTAGTTAGTTAATAGTCATACATAATATTAGGAAACAGCTTACAATTAGTGACTTATTTCCATAAATGCAAATGTACAAAGAAAGAACAAAATTAACCAACTCGACCATAAAATAACTAAATGCACAAAAATCACTTTATTTACCATAAATTAGGGACAATATTAGATGATAAAGAAAAATAATGAGTTAATTTGTTAATACAAGTTGATCACAGAAAATATAATTATATAATGAAATGAGAAAGCAATTTCAACATTTAAAAATCTGGTATTAATAAAACCTGAAAATATTTTACAAAAAATATGAATTTCAAAAAAACAATAATTTTAATAATACTTACATTTATTGTGATTTTTGTGACATGTACAATAAATATTAAAATTATTGTTATTCTGAAATTCATATTTTTTGTAAAATATTTTCAGATTTTATTAATACCCGATTTTTTAAATTGCTTTCTGATTTCACTATACAGTTATAGGAGGCACATTGGAGGAATCGGAGAGCCGAGTTCGAATCCTAGTCGATTCCATTGTATTCACTTACGTGCTAATACCGTTTGAAAGGTATGGATCCTATTCTTCTCCCCGCACCCAGCTATGGGTAAATAGCAGGGGCCTAAATTACAACTAAATAACAATTACTGAAAACATTTTTTAGCAAAAAAAAACGTGTTAGTAATGTCCAGTAATTAGTTAATTAACAGTCATATATAATATTAGGAAGCAGCTTACAATTATTCCATAAATGCAAATGTAGAAAGAACAAAAATGGGTGGCAACTGGTCTACCGTAGAAAGAAAAGGCAACCTACTGCGGGAAAAAAATCTTCCTCTTCAGTCATGTATCGAAAGATACATGATCGTCTAAGCGTGTGTCATGCATGGCACATAACTGACTGACTGACAATTTGTTTCACAGAAGAAGAAGAAATTATTCTTTCCACTATGATGCAATAATATATATTTCAAGTATATATAGTTTTAATAATTAAAATTAATGAATAAAATTAATTAAGAGGATAATTTGGGGAGCGAACCAATTAAATATATGCAAAATAGGAAAATAGAAAATAAAATATATCTGGTAAATATTTCACTGAATGGATAAGTCCGTCTTTTTAATGCAGCTTCATCAACGTATTTTTACGACTTGAAAAAGTATGACTTTAATACAGACTAGCGGTAGAGCCCGGTGTTGCCCGGGGATGTAACAGTAAGAGATAGATCAAGTATCGACCATCATAAAGACTGAAAAATAAAATTAACAAAGATTATTGTTTATGGTTGACGGACACGCATGTCTTAATTAGTTTTTTTTTTTTGTGTGTGTGTGTGTGTGTGTGTGGTTTTTTTTGTTACGAATTGGTCAAACTCAAACAAAAACATTGTTTTCAATCGTTATGAGTCTATAGATTGAATAGAATTTTATTATAAACAATTGTCTTGTAAATGGAATTTTTAAAGCATTCTGAATGTAAAAATAAAGAAAAAACTGAGCAAGACAATAAGAAACACTACCTGCCAAAAAAAGTGATGTTTTGTTGAAATCGGTTGAAAATGTAGGAAATCCGATCCCATATATAAACGAACACACACACACACACACACACACACACACACACACACAAACAACCTGGGTTTTATAAGTATAACTCGATATAAGTTGTCCCGCTTTCATTCTGGTGACAGAATCGTGTTTTCAAATTGCTTTCGTGCAAAAATAATTGTGTTTTTCCAATTTTTGGCGCTGTCAGAACCACGCAAGGTAATTTTACGTAGTCCTGTGAAGTTTTGTTGAAAAATGTAGGAAATCCGATCCAATATATAAACAAACAGACACACACACACACAACCTGGGTTTTATAATAAGTATGATTATGTAGTCTTAAAGAGAATTGTATAAATATTTCTATCTTATAAATAGAATGTTAAGATAATTTCAAAATTTACTTGCATTATTCGGGACTGTTATCCTCATCTTCATTGCAATATTCACAACGTTTCGGCCGTTGTAGGTTCCGGCTCGCTTCTGGTGATTGGAATTTCGATCCGAACCCTTTATTTCGTCATCCGGGATAGATTATTCTAGTTTTACGTGCCATGCATCTTTCGGGTGTCTCAGTTATTTCCTTTTAATTGAACTCTCCAAGTTTTGGTTCACCACTGCTGTCGCCTGGTATTGAACTCACAACTCTTTGGGTCTAGTCACTGGCTCTAACCAATGTCTGTATCCACTGGGCCATGTGTCCTTTAGTGCTGGGGGTTTGGGTTGTCTTAGGTGAATCAAACAAACAATAATTTTTGAAAAATGTATTTGACAATATTATCCCACGTTCTCTTTTCATATTGAAATGATACATATCAGAAACTATTTTGCCAACTTTGACACTGACATTTTTCCAAATTTTGAAAACTTTTTAATAAAATGAACTATTTCTGCAGTATCCTTCCCATTTAATAATGGGCGTGTTTTAATGGTTGCTACAGTTTGATCACAAGAACCTTAAAGAATGGGAAACATGTCCTTTTGCTGTCACATACAATTGCATTTAATTGACTGTTTAATTGTTTGGTAGCATCCACAATGTATAAAACTTTTTACATATAAAAAGTTGCTTCTAATTTTGAAACTGGGATTATTTTAAGCAAAATTTTTAGTTTACCATTTAAACATTTTACTATGATAACCAATACTATAATCCCTCGAAATTATCAGCCAAACGAAACAAATTTCCTCAATGTTATTGTAGAGCAACTTTGACATACACTTCATCAAGTAAAAGAATACAGCTTTTTTTTCTGATTTTCGGAATTTACTAACAATATCACCAAGAAAATTAAAGTAATCTAATTTTGAGACTTTTGATAACAAAGCAGATAATGTTCTCACACTGGATAACTTTAAATCATCTTGAAGACTATTATATATTGACTGAAATGTAACAAAATATTCAAATGCCCTGATAAGAATATTAGAATCACAATGTTTTGTCTCAATCCTTTGTGGTAACTTAACCATAATATATGTTCTTTTACATTTTTTCTCATTACCAATTTTCAAGTTACTAATTGTTTCATTAATTTGAAACATTGATATTCGACTTTTTGAAGGAGAAAAAAAATTGATGTATATATACTAGCATGATAGAATTCAAATCTCAAGCTTTAAAAGATTTTAATTAAAAACATTGGAATACCTCCAGTGAAAGAAGTCAACAGATTTGATGAACAGTTGATTCTTTGATTTATAGCGTAAAACTGCTGACACAAAATCCTTCTAAAAATCGTATGAACCTTATATTCTATTTTGGAGGACTTGGACTTCGGAATTTAGGATTCAGAACTGAGAATTTAAATTTTGTATAAATATAGAAATTTGTCATCTTTTAAAGACTAAAATAGTTTAAATGCCAGGATGAAGGAATTAATGGTTCAGACAAGAGGATTTTACATTTATGATACCAGGCCCGACGATCTGTACCGCCGATTCTCAGCTAACAGTTGTAGAGTTAGCCGTGTTGTGAGCCGATGTATGCGTTGAGAGTTAAACACGTGTGTCTCCTGAAATACCCACAACAAACATGGAAGACTCGGGATGTGAGTCCACATAAATGTTGAAACTTGACTAATGCATGGAATAATAATGCAACACAAAATGTACTTAGAACAAAATGTATTGAACAAGAAAGTGTACACAATATTTACATATAGTCTTTTGTATATTGCTGGTAAGACCGTTCCTGGAGAATGTGTTGACTGAGTCGCAGTCGGGCAGAGTCTCTGGTTGAATCTCTTGATTCCTCTTCTCTCTTCCCGGTACCAACCATA
>CAHIKZ030000822.1:457500-472500 GCA_903632075.3 Acanthosepion pharaonis
TGGTCTAGACAAACACCGAATCTATCAGTGGTTTCGTAGGGCAGGGTTAAAAGCTGAAACCGAAGGTTTTATTCGTGCTGCATAAGACCAATGCTCCTTGGTCGGGAGGCTAGGATCAAAGGTACGCTGCCTTTGTGAGTTTCTGAGTCGGCGTCTGTCGAACTCTCTGCATTAGCACGAACGAAAGGCAAGGTTTCGTTCGGGGAGGTAGACAAGGCCTGAATCCGTCTAGGCGGGTTCAAAAAGGCTTATTTTTGGCCGAGCCTACGGGCTCGGTGATACCCACATTAAACCGGCCTTGTGCCACATTCTATCCTCGTGGGTGGATCGATAAATACTAAGACCAATGCTTGCTAACTAGAAATTACCAAACACACATCCTGAAAAATTGTGTTAACCTGAAATGCAGATTCTGTGATAAATATCCAGAAACAATTGGCCATCTTCTATCAGGTTGCATGGTGTTATAAGACCTATAAAACTCGGTATGATAACATCGGCAAATATCTGCACTGGAAATATACAACTTTTACTGGCAGGAAACTGCAAGAAACTGGTATGAACATCACCCAGACCCGGTTACAGAGATGGGACCTGTAACAATTTTATATGGCTTTATAACATACACAGAATACAATCAAAGCTAATAGCCCAGACATTGTGATCATAGACCACAAAAACAGAATGTGCTTTCTTATCGACATGGCAGTCCCTGCAGATGGTAACGTATCCTTGAAGTTCTTCAAGCAGCTATCAAAATACAAGAAAAATGGAAATCTAAAAAATGTGGCACATGAGGACATCAGTAATTCCAGTTGTAGTTAGAGCCCTCGGATTGATTGTAAAAGTTTCAGATAGACTGAATAAAGGAATTTCTGGTAGCCCATGTTTTAAACAAATGCAAAAAAATGTGCTCACAAGTATAGCTCACACATTACGAAGAGCTGTCAATGTGAAATGTGTGTGATCTCAGGTTTTGTTCTTTTTTTTACAAAAATGATCAGTGGAAAATGTAATGTACCCCTTTCTGACCGTAGGTCTTTAGTTGGAACCCTGAAGGAAATGTGTATACAATAAAAATCATTGGAAATAATAATAAACAATAATAGCAATACTACTACTAATAATAATAATAATAATAGTAACAGGGAAATAAAAACCAACAGGCCTGATATTATCATAAAAGGAAAGAAATTCAGGAAGAGTATTCTTATTGACATAGCAGTACCATCTGAGAGAAACATCTTCATAAAAATTATCGAGAAATTGTCCAAATACTAGGACCTGAAGATCGATTAACAGGATGTGGGGAATGAAGACCGAGATTGTACCATTAATAATCGGAGCTCTGAGCCTCCTTAGAAAAGGAATGGACAACTTTAGTAACACTGAACCAGGTAACATCAACATACCAGTTGCCCAGAAAATCGCCCGACAAGGAACATCGCATATACTAAGGAAAGTGCTATCAATTAAATGACAATTCTTCTATCGGGACTAAGGAACATAGTTTGAACCCGGCTCTACAGGATGCAAAGGAGGAAACATAACATACATAAATGATACTACTACTACTACTACTACTAATAATAATAATAATAATATTAATAATAATAATATTAATAATAATATTAATAATATTAATATTAATAATAATAATGGTAATGATGGAATGCGTGGTTAGCGTAATCGTTATCGGCGTTGAAAGTAGAATCGGGACACCGTATTCAAACCCAGTTTAGTCTGTTGCGTTCACTTTCATACTGATGCCCTTGCTAAAGGCATGAACCCATCTCTCCTTGCCCCAACTATGGGTTGAACAGCGGGTTATACTTATCTCTCTAGTCTAGGTTAGAAACCAGTCTAAGAGATGAACTACACTAAATTCAAAACCATGGAAAATTGTAACGTAAAAACACACCACCGTCTTTCCCAAGACATTATAGCAATAACAGATAATCTAAAAAATGGATTCTGTGGTCAACCATGATCGCTTACGTCTTGAATGAATATGAATTTTTTAAGTGTTTCCCTAGATCAATAATCTATCGAATAATTAAACGCTTAAACGTTAAACATTTTTTTTTGTCAGTCAAAGGAGTGCAATAATAATGATAGTGGGAATAGTGAGATTATCTTATAAGGAAACATTTGGCATTCATTGGCCGAACGGTTAGCGTTACTATCGTTTGACATTTATAAAAATGTTTCTATTAAAACAGTATTTTCTGGAAATTATTCTCAAGTTCAATAACTGATATCGCTCTTTCCAATATTGATGGGAGCTTTTTTCACAACCTTTTGCTGATAGTAGTGTGGAAGCTGAAATTATTTAACCGTTGCTTGAAGGAGAAATCCTTCCTAAGTCTGTGAAAAGTGTCAAACATATCCTCAGTTTTCAAGAACACGGGCGAAGGCTTACCCGTCTCAGTATAACCCCATCAGTCCCCTCAGTGTTATTAGCAAACTTTTTGAGACTATAACCATCAACAAGTTTGTTGAGCACCTCAGTAAGAACAGTCGCTTGAGCGACAAGCAGTACGGATTTCGACCGGTCGGGTCCACTGCTGATGGATATATCCACTTCCATTGCTCGCAGAATTAATGGGACACTAGACAACAAATATAACTTAAGGGCTATAGCATTAGATATTTCAAATGCCTTTGACAAGATGTGGCACAAAAATAAACTGCTAGTCAAGCTCTCTAGCGATATAATCACCAGAAGAGTGTTAATAATAAATTCCTTCCTAACTGGAAGATGCCTGAAAGAAGTTGTTCCCGGCCAGTTCGCCGGGGTCTTAGCAATCAACACAGGCGTCCCCAGGAGCCACTTCTCAATCCTCTTTTTACTTTATAAATGATCTGCCTAAGAGTATACTCCGATCATTTGGGGATATCTATGCTGATGATGCAACGATATATGGCTACACTTCCCAAACTCATGATGAAAAGAGTCTAGCAGCTGATCACTCCTCTGATGTAGGTCTAACATCCCAATTAGGGAAAAAAAAATGGCTGGTTGTTGCGAAAACCAAAGTAGTTACATTACATCATCGCCGATCCGACTCTGAACCAGTCACGATGAATGGATGTTCCGTCGGGGAGTTCTCGTGTCTTGAGCGACTATTGGCCCTCAAACTGAACCCAGATCTCAAGTGGAACTCATACATACGATTCATCGCTAAAGATACTAGACAAATAATCGATTCCTTGTACTGCTCCAGTACCTAACTCTTCACGCTATCCTCTAACTTTACAAAAGCCAGCTCAGGCCTAAAATGGAGTACTGCTGTGATATTTAGGCAGGAGCTGTCCAGTCCTCACGATGGAGTCAAAAAAGCATCTCCGCTTCCTTGTGGGTAGTAACAATATTCCACAATGCAACCTTTCTCTCACAGACAAGATGTAGTAAGCCTCTCACTGCTCTACTGCTATTTCCGTGGAAAGTGCTCGAATGAACGACATTCCTTAGTCCCATCAATTCTAACCTTCACGGCTAGGATGCGCCCTCCTACGCACTCGAACAGCTTCTTTCCGCGAACCACTGTTCTGTGGAACCGACTCCCAAGAGGATTTTTTCCCAATCACTACAATCCTAAACCGTTCAAGTTTGGAGTTAATCGTAATCTACCCCACCTATCCACATAAACTGCGCCACTTACGCTTTAACCCTCTATATCAAGTGTCTCCCGAACCTTGTACAGAGCAAAGCTAACTCTTATATATATATATATATATATATATATATATTAAGAAATGGACAAGGTCCGACAATTTATTTATTAAAGACATTTTTATGTTTAACGTTCTTTTTTTATAGATACAAGTATTTAAGTAAATGCTCTATTTTATAATAAACAGTATTAAATAACATTTACCGGCCTGAATGTCCGAGAAATTTTCATAGAAAATATTCGTCCTTTGACAGGATTCGAACCTGCATCCTATACGGAACCGTCATTTACGCTGACGTACCTTAACCGTCTCGGCCACAAAGTAGGTAGGCAAGGTCGAATTTACTGCTTATAAACTTCAATCTTCCATGAATCTCGTACATTCATAACTGCTCTGGCGTATCAAATGTAAACAAATGACGTCATATATTAAGAAATGGACAAAGTCTGACAATTTATTTATTAAAGACATTTTATGGTAAACGTTCTTTTTTATAGATACAAGTATTTAAGTAAATGCTCTGTTTATAATAAAAAGTATTAAATAACATTTCCCTTCTAGCTACATGTGCCAGCCGTTTTAGTTGTTGCTTCTATTGAAAGTTTTTAATTGATGTAGTTTTTGTTATTTGGTAAAGTTCTTTCCTTGTGATTAAGTAGCGCCAGTCTCTATAGGTTCTGATGAATTATTGTCTTCTAAAGTATTAATTCGCCTGACGCCATTGTTTTCTAAGAAAATGGTTGGATATTGTTGGTAGTTTAGACATTTCTGGACGAATTGGATGCCATACAATCTAATGAGAGTTTAGAACTGCGGCGGCTATTTAAGAAGATGATTCGATTCAGTATGGTTCACACTGTACAAGGCCCGGAGTCCACTCAAAGTAGAGGCTTACTGTAAGGGGCAAGAATATATTGATAGAAAGGGAAGATAACGGTTAACTCTAGACTTGAACATGCTAAGATTGTAGTGATCGTGGAAACATCCTCTTAGGAGTCTGTTCCACAGAGTAGTGGTTCACGGAAAGAAGCTGTGTGAGTAGAATTTACTTCTCACAAATCGAACACGAAGAGAATGTGTGTGGTTTGCTACTATGTACGTTGCATGGCGGCTCATGCTGTAAAGTTAAACCTGGCAGAACCAAAGAATGTAGTTCGTACGAGCACTTTCTTAATGTTTTGGTTTTGTAGAATCTTGCGGTATTGTGGAAAACTACCTTAAGAGCAGTCTGTTTTATATTCTATTTCCTCTTCTTCTGTACAAAATTTGTTATAACTGATCCATGATTAGATTATATTAATTCTTTTTAATTATTATGATCGATTAAAGGCATTTGCTATAAGTCTTCATATAAGTCATTATTTATTCGAAAAATATTTTCTTTAAGAATCACTGTCTGATTGCTTTTTGTAATTGCAGTTCACTTGCTTATTACATCTACCGGAATTGTAATGAATGTATAATGACCACACATGTACCGAACTTCTCCACACGCGCTGTTTATATCTGTGGTCAGCCAATATGGCGAAACTCACTTCCGGAAGTGCCACACACAATGGCGTCATGAGTACTTTCAGTTCTACTGACTCACTGAGTTACAACAGAATGATACACGAAGAATTGCTGAAAAGTTTTCAGCCCGATCTAAATTTTAATCCTGTCATTTTGATTTTGATTAACTGTTATATTCCGTACTAAGGGAATAAATACTTAACACCAGGTGGATAGTAGAAGAAAGGTTTATTTTACACAAGTACAATATGAAATACTTGTAGAGCCGGATACAAACTATGGCTTCTTTAGGAGCATTGTCATTCAATTGATGGCACTTTCCTTTGAATATGGGATGTTCCTAGTAAGGCTATCTTCTGGGCAACTTGTATTCTAATGTTACCTGGGACACTGTTAGTAAAATTGTCCCTTCCTTTTCTCTCGAGGCCCAGCGCTCCGATTACTATTGGTACGGTATCAGTCTTCATTTCCCACACCCTGTTAATCTCGATCTTCAGGTTCTTGCATTTGGACAATTTCTCGATAATTTTTATGGAGGTGTTTCTCACAGATGGTACCGCTATGTCAATAAGCATGGTATTCTTGAATTTCTTGTCTTTTATGATAATATCAGGTCAGCTGGCTTTTATTACCCTGTCATTTTGAATTTACATATCCCAGAGGATAGTTACATCGTTATTTGGGGTAGCTGTGTCTGGTTGGTGCTCATAATATTTCTCAGTGGTTTCGATTTTGTGCTTCTTGCATACCTTCCAGGGAACATATGTCGCTACATTGTTATGTATGGATATTAATTTTTTTTTTTTTTTTTTTTTTAGTTCCGGACATTCTGAGATAATATGGTCGATAGTTTCATCATATTTTCTGCAGATCCTGCATTTCGAGTTAGTTCCATCCTTGATTGTGTGATATTGATAGGATCTGGTTACGAGGCTTTGGTCCTGAGCTGCCTTCTGTCTCATCTTTCAGCCCGGTGCTCCTCAGCCACTGATGCGTTTTCTGTTGGTCCACATCTGCTTCTTTCGTTCTAATTATTATTATTATTATTATATTTTGTTCTTTCATCTTTAATTTAGTGCTAATTTATATTTCAAGGATAATCACTGAACATCAAGTATGACATATGTATGTCGGATTGATAAAAAAAAAGTAGAAAAGAAACCAAAAACGAATTCCAAAAATGAGAGAACATTTTAGAGAGCAATAATGAGACAATAAGAAAAGAATTAAAATGAATTAAATATTTTTCATTAAAAGTAATACATTGTTATTATTATTAGTAGTAGTAGTAGTAGTAGTAGTAGTAGTAGTAGTAGTAGTAGATATCTTCCCCGACTCTTAGATGTTTAGAACGGGTGTCGAGACACAACACTTTCCTCAGCACATGAGCTGTTCCAAACACCGCAGTCGCTTTCACATACCCAATGATGTCAGGTATCCGCAAAACGTTCCGTTTCGGAAATATTCCCGAGTGCAGCAGCGACAAAAGGTAGCACTTGAGCTGCTACTTTGTACATTTCTCCGATTTGCCCCGCCAGGTACCTCCGTATTGTCGCCTGCTCCGCCTTCACGATGTTCTTTTCCCAAGGATCCATTCATGACTGCTCATGCGCACAAACGCTTTATCAGAGCGATTATTTTGATCTTCGTTTATTTATTTAATACTTATTATAATTTGACAAGTTTAATCTACAGAAGTGATTCCTATTTAAGAAATGTCTGTCAGTTGTTGGTTGGAATTTGAGTGCACCGATAGCGTTTGTTTGGATATTTATGATGCTCTCATGGGTAAGCTTGGGATAGTTGATAAAAGGCACTTCCTATACTCCCACACCCAACTACCACTACATCTCTCTCTTGTTCTGTCTCTCTATATATCTATCTCCTTTTCTCTCCATCCCAGTCAAATGCTAATTCTCTAACTCTTTTCCCCCGACCCACTGCCTATCTACTCACAAGCTATCAAATCAAGACGCCATTGTCTTTGATCTGCGCTTCCTCAAGTATAAATGTAATTTCCTTGTAGAGGCTTTTTATACGTTGTCGAATATTAAGTGTCCAGCTTAGAATCCTCTAAATATTTTTTTTTAAATCGGCGGAAATGCATGTGACACATGGATGCTATAACCACTTGAAAAAGCCATGTCTATTCATTAACTTCGCGCGATTAATAACATCGACAATGCAATAATAATTAAAGAGAATAATGATAATATTAATAATAACAATAATCAAAGACCACAAAAACAGAATGTGCTTTCTTATTGACATGGCCGTCCCTGCAGATTGTAATGGATCTTTGAAGATCTTCAAATAATTACCAAAATACAAGGACCATGAAGTTGAAATCTCCAAAATGTAGCACATGACGACATCAGTCTTTCCAGTTGTACTTGGAGCACTCGGATTGATTAAAAAAAAATATTCCAGTAGACTCTTTGAAGGTATTCCTGGTAGCCCATGCCTTAAAGAAATACAAAAAAAATGTACTCACAGTACAGCTCACATATTAGGAAGGCTTTTTTATCAATGTAAAATGTATGCAATCTTTGTTTTTTTGTTTTTGTTTTTTTTTATAACGCTGATCAGCGGAAAATGTCATGAAGCCATTTCTGACCTTAGGTTGAGACCCGGAAGGAAATGTGTATGCAACAGAAATCAAAAGAAATAATAATAATAATAATAATAATAATAATAATAATAAAAGACCACAAAAACAGAATGTGCTTTCTTATTGACAGTCCCTGCAGACTATCATGTATCTTTGAAGATCTTAAAAAAAAACTATCAAAATACAACGATCTCGAAATAGAGATCTTAAAAATGTGGCGCATGAGGACATCAATAATTCCAGTTGTAGTTGGAGCACTCGGATTGACTGGAAAAGGTTTCGATAGACCCATTAAAGTAATTCCTGGTAGCACACTCCTTAAAGAAATACAAAAAATTGTTCTCACAAGTACAGCTCACAGATTACGAAGAGCTTTATCTATGTAAAAATGTGTGCGATGACCAGTGGAAAATTTCATGAATTTATTTTTGACTTTAGGTTTCTGGTTGGAACCCGGAAGGAAATGTGCATACAAGAGAAATGAAAGGAAATAATAATAATAATAATAATAATAATAATAATAATAATAATAATAATTTATATTAGAAAAGAGGAGTTCTCTCTGTCTTTTACGCTTTTTCTGCGTGTGACTTTGCAGGATTATGACTGTATTGTGCATGAGTGACTTAGATATGAGTGTGAGATTTAATGTACACAGACACACACACAAACACAGAATTTTGCATGAGGCATTGAAATAATACATTCCCCACCTCCGCTCAGTCTGGACAACACCTACCGTAGGTAAGCAATAAAATCATAAAGTTGCAGAAACAAAGATAACCTTATCTACAACTGTTCATCAATCTGTCTCTGTATGCATGTGTGCATGACTCTGAAATAAAATAAAATTAAAAACAATCAGCTTTTATTTCTCTTTCCTACAGAGACTGAGGTTTACGGTCGTAGTGATAGGTTCCTGTAAAAAAGCGATACCTAAAGTTTAAAAGGAATTTTTGAAATTAAAAACTCCCTATTGAAGATCTTATTTTAATTAGAAACTAAAAGATTAAACTTAATATGTCCTTTAAGAAAAATACTTTGCTGCATTTCAAATCAAATTTAAATTGATTGGTATGATTTGATTTTAAATCGCTAAAATCCTCCATATTGAAAATATGTCTACACAACATAATTTATTAGAAAACTCTTTCAAAAATAAATTATACTGTTCTGAATTTATTTATTTTTTTTTTTTTTGAGGATGATTAACTGATTTAAATTTTAATTAGTCTGAATTAAAACAGAAATTACTTATTGTTAGTTTGAAATATCGCAGAAAAGCAATTTTTAACACGGGGTGGATGTTTTTATAAGATGTTAATGGATTTATCGATCGTTTGATGTCTGTTTTTTTTTTTTTTAAGTAAAGGACACTTAACTATAACAATTACGTAACGAATACAACGTGAATGCATTTTTATATAATTTTTTTAACTGCCCAGTAATTTTAAATAATTTACGAAAATATTCTAAGTAATCTAATATTTTAGGTGCTTTATAGTCTTGCTTACGAATACGCTTATGAAGACGATGGGGGTTCTGTTTGACAAATAAAAAAATGATGATTTAAATTCTCCACGGACTTGTGCTTAAGCTGTACAAAAATGAATTTCATGAAATTTCACAAAATTAAATAAGTGGTGGGTAACTAGTGAAAAAAAATATTGTACCAAGATTTTATTAAAAAGAAACATTTCTAAAATAATTTCATTCACTTGTAGGAGAGTTATAACTACGAGGAAATAATTATATATATATATATATATACAAAAATAGCCGTAAAAATGAGAAACAGCAAGACGTGGGAAAAACAAGACGTTCATTCTCGAATTTTTGTTGAGTGCTAAAAGATAAATGTTACTATTATGGCCTGAAAAAGAAAAAGGAGATGAAATTTTCGTTGAGGCACGTGTTAACGATCTGTCCATTTGAACTGCTGTCCAATGGTGAGAAAATCACGTGTTTGCGTGCTTCGAGGAGAAAAGTGGGTTGATTCTCTTTGGTTTAGAATGAGTGAATTAATGATAATTATAATTTTTATAATTAATTTATTATAATTATTTTTCACGCTACGTCAAATTTTTTTTTTGCCGGGGGGGGATGACACTGTGACAGTATAATCAATGTTTTATTTATGTATTTCTTTATGGATAAGACACACTTTTTAATAGTTCCTGAAGGTTTCATTAAGATCTGATAATTATTTTTTGCAAGAATTTCCAAATCAATATGTTTTTCACCACAAAAAGACGCTAGGATTTCCCGGACTAATTTATATTGAAGCAATAACAAAACTTTTAACCAAAATTTCGAACATGCTAAAAAAAGGTAGAAACAGCTTGGATGTGCGGAGGTGTAATGGATAACGTTTCAAAATGAGATTTCGGAAAACTGAGTTGGAATTCCACTCGGATTTCTTATAATGATTTACGTGCAAATACTCTTGAGAAAGGTATGGAACCATATCTTTTTCTCCTAGAACTTGTATTAGAAAATCATTTCAATAATTCAATTTTGCCATAGAATACCGTTACAGACTCGATTAATTTCTTTTTCTTCTTCTTCTTCTTCTTCTACTACTACTACTACTACTACTACTACTACTACCACTACTACTAATAATAATGATAATAATCTGTCGTGGTCAAGATTCTAGACTATGAAATGCTAAAACACCGGCTGGAACATCTGGCACTCGGGATTCCTCGTCTCTGTAATACAATTATAATGTGGGATATGACGAGGTTATGGCAGCCAACTGACCGACCAGACATCATTGTCTATGATAAGAAGGCCAAGATCCTACTGATTGATCTTAGACGATGCAAATCTCTTTAAAGAAAGAAAATAAAATGCACATAATTCCGGCATCTGGATCTAGAGATCTACGGCCGACGAATGTGGAACGCGGAGACGAGGCACTGCCACGTTGCTATTGGTTAGCGGGGGCACCATGAAGACGACACAGTAATGATACGTGAGGCAAATAATAATAATAATGTTTAGCAATTACTTTTTCATATTATTATTATGGCTGTAGATCAAGTGACAACAAATCTTTTTAACTATTCCATCATCACCGTTCATTTCTCTTTCTATAGCTTGATGCTTCACAGCGGGAATAACTGGCGGCTTTCAAAGGAGATCAAGTGCCAACAAGTCCCCCTCCATACCCAGTGATGTATTACACCAGGAATAACTGGTAGTTTTCCATGGAGATCAAGTAACAACAAGATTTCTTAACTACTCCAGCACTCTCTTTAGTATCCGTTATTTTTTTATACTCATGGATGTTTCACAGTAAGAGTATCTAATGTCTTTTATTAGATATCAAGTGACAAAAAATTCTCTTAATTATTCCAGCACCCAAAAGGGTATTCGTTACTCTTTATACTCATTGATGTGCCATACCTGGAATAACTGTCGGATTTCACTGGAGATCAAGTGACAACACGTCTATTTAACTATTCCAGCACCTCCATAGTATTTTTCATTCTTTATACAAATTGATGTTTCGCTCCAGGAGTAATTGGCGGCTTTCATTGGAATTCAAGTGAGAACAAGTGTTCTTAACGGCTCCAGCACTTTGCCCAGTATCCTTTACTCTCTATGCTAATTGATGTTTCACAGCAGAGGGGCAACTAGTGACTTTCATTAGAGATCAGGTGACGGGATGCCTCCTTACTTGACCAAGATTTCTCTCTTCACCGTGTTATGATTAATTATACTGCTTTTAACATCTCAGTGTCTATTTCCTAGCGATTGACAAGCTATTTCATAAACGGGTTTGGTGTCATGTATGAAATCCATATGAAAGTTTTGATCTGATGAGTCTATTGGAAAATATGACTCGAGTTTTCAGGTTTTATAATTACTCTCGAGAGATCAATATTTAGTAAATATATTTCTTTTACTCACTTTCATATTTGAATATATATATATATATATATATATATATATATATATATATATATATATATATATATATAATATAATAAATAGGCTTAAAATAATTTATTCCATTGGAATCGTAAATACGATCCAATTCATCAGACCTAAAATTTACAAATTTACAATTCAATGGAATAAATTATGACCATGGAATATTAGTGTTTAAGCGTTTTTATTATATCCTTACTCTGTCCTAGACATTGAGTTCTACCTGGATTCTATCCTCTTGGATTTATTTATTATACATATATATATATATGTATGTGTATGTATGTATGTATATATATTTATATATTTTAGATATATGATTGCATATGTATGTGTATATTTACCACTAATATTATCTATCTATCTATGTATCTATCTATCTATCTCTCTCTCTCTCTCTCTCTCTATATATATATATATATATATATATATATATATATATATTTATTAAAGACATTTTTTATGTTTAACGTTCTTTTTTATAGATACAAGTATTTAAGTAAATGCTCTGTTTATAATAAACAGTATTAAATAACATTTAACCGACTCGGCCACAAAGGAGCGTTCGGTTAAGGCACGTCAGCGTAAATGACGGTTCCGTATAGGATGCAGGTTCGAATCCTGTCAAAGGACAAATATTTTCTATGAAAATTTCTCGGACATTCAGGCCGGTAAATGTTATTTAATACTGTTTATTATAAACAGATCATTTACTTAAATACTTATATCTATAAAAAGAACGTTAAACATAAAAAATGTCTGTAATAAATAAATTGTCGGACTTTGTCCATTTCTTTATATATATATATAGATAGATAGATAGATAGATAGATAGATTAAGATTTGTGTATTTAGGCAGCAAATTCTCTTTTAGGAATGTCCGACTGAATAAATTACAGACATTATGTCTGCTAATTTTTAACAAAATCTGTTCATATTCACGAATAACCTTCCGTGTACTGATGTTAAAAGATGAGAGAAATGTGCTATAGCTGTTTAAATTTCTTTTATTTTAATTTCCCAAGTACTTTCGATCTTCTTCCAAGATCATCTTCAGGGGTGCAAGTAGTACAAAAATATATGTTGTTCATCAGTAGAAGTATTTATACAAAGTTGTGCGTTGTTATCCATTACAGTATTTTTTTCATTATGCTTTTAAATGCATAACGTAGATAATGTAGATAATCTGCCGATCGTTCACTAGAACGTGAAAAAATTATTAATTATTGAATTTATTCCCTCTATGTTAAAATGTCATGGTTGCGCGCGCATTAAAGCATGAAAATATATGTTCCTTTACAGGCATTTTAGAACATTACTGCAGTATTCATAGTTGATTCTGTTTATTGCCGGCTTCGATTTTTTTTATATAAATTGCTTGCAGCAACTGTAATCTAAATCTGTTGTTTTCATGGTGTAGGATAGTTGTGTTGTCGATTAGTAAATTTTTATATTGTGGATGTGGATAGGAATGTTGTTGTAGATGTCTCGTGATGGACGAATGATCAGATATATGGATTGTAAGTTTTCTTGTTAGTGTATTTGTCGTATACCCAATATATATATATATATATATATATATATATATATATATATATATATATATATATATATTGTCGCAGATACATTCTTTCAAGGGACATTTAAATTGGTATATAATATTGGTTTACGTATACACCAGTTTTTTTATATATATATATATATATATATATATGGATCCAAATACAGGATTGGTGTATAAGAAATAAATTCCAATAACCAGCAAATACTATTCTTAAAAGAGCGCTCAATACAAGTAGAGCAAATATGATAATTTGTTCGAAAATTGCAATATAAATATGTTATAAAATCACTACAATTATAGCCATTTTGTTTCAACACTTCTAATGTATTATCAAGTGTTGGTGTTGGATATTGAATAAAGGGTTTATTCCACATTCAACACCTTCACTTGATAAGACACCAAGTATGAAATAAGAAGAATAAAAATATATATATATATATATATATATATATATATATATATATATATATATATATATAGTAATCGTTTCACCCAAGCAACACAATAATGCCACTAGAACGCAGTGAGTGACAGGGAGTGAAAAAAATTGAAAAGACTTTAGTTGAAAGGATTGAGGAAAAGACAACAAAGGAAGAAGGACAGAGATTGAATTTTGAGGGTTGTAGTTATCAAGGAAGCAAGAAATCGGAAGGGAGTTCAAAACGTGAGAAGTGCAAGAAAAGAAACTATTAGAATAGAACATACGGTTGCATCTAGCTAGTTCAACAGTAAAATGGTGAGACCTAAATGCCAATCTAGCAGCACGCTAAAATTCATGTATTTGGGGCACAGGGAAAAAAACTCATCAGAACAGATGCCATGAAAATAATTGTAGGAAAGGCAGAAGGAAGCAAGGTCACGTCAGTTAAAACGTAACTGAAGTCGAGATGCTAGATCAGGATCGATTACATTACAGACCCTTTGAACCAGAGGAGTACCAGACCCGGTATGGCAGTAGTACAGGGAGTGAAACGGACAGGGAAAGAGAAGACTGAGAGTAGGAAGGATTGGAGAAATAACAAAATATGAATGGGGTTCGAGAGGACAGAAAATGACGATTGATATTGCATTTAAATGTTTGAAAATTGTAGAAGCAAATAAACGGAAGGGAGTTCCACAGGTAGAAGTGCAAGAAAAAAACTGTAGCACTGTAGAAACGGCGGTTGCATTTCTCTAATTCAACAGTAAAACTGTGGGACCTAGATGCTAATCCAGTACCAGACTTACATTCATGAAGTCGGTTCACCAGGAAAAAAAGTTCGTCAGAGCAATTGCCATGAGGATATTTGAAGAAAAGGCAAAGGGAAGCCACGTCACATCGGTGAGAAAGTGACCGAAGCCGAGATGCCAGGTCAGAACCGATAATATTACAGATCCTTCTTCGAACTAGGTCAAGTATCTCGAGATGTTCAGCAGGAGCACCAGACCCGATATGGCAGTAGTATTCAATGCACGGACGAATGGTAGATTTGTAAACGTGCAAGATTGATTCCTGACATGACAGAGCGAGCTAATTTTCTTGGCAAATGATTCGATATAGTCGATCCACTTCTTGTTAGTGGAAAACTTGAGCTCAAGCGGTTTGCTCCTAGTTTAAGTTCTGGATATATAATATTTATAGAAAAGATAGACAGAAGCCTTGTTAAGTCGGTGAAAAAGTGACTGAAGCCGAGATGTCAGGTCAGGACCGATA
>CAHIKZ030000822.1:475000-567500 GCA_903632075.3 Acanthosepion pharaonis
ATGATGAAGGACAGATACAGTTTCTAAGGGATAATTTATCAGTCCAGCACGCTCACACCTCCGGTCACAATGATTTGTGACTTCGTGCATGCACAAGATATATATATATATATATATATATATATATATATTAAGAAATGGACAAGGTCCGACAATTTATTTATTAAAGACATTTTTAGGTAATTTTCTTAATATATGACGTCATTTGTTTACATTCGATACGCCAGAGCAGTTATGAATGTACGAGATTCATGGAAGATTGGAGTTTATAAGCAATAAATTCGACCTTGTCTACTGAACGCTTATCTGTAGCCTAGAGGTAAGGCACGTCAGCGTATATGACGGCTCCGTATAGGATGCGGGTTCGATTACTGTCAAAGAACGAATATTTTCTATGAAAATTTCTCGGACATTCAGGCCGGTAAATGTTATTTAATACTGTTTATCATAAACAGAGCATTTGCTTAAATACTTGTATCTATAAAATAACAACGTTAAACATAAAAATGTCTTTAATGTATATATTAACAGCGTTCCTTTTTGTTTGTTTGTTTTTTTTTATTATTATAGCAACTACAGATATAGTTTTCATCTATTCAAGAAGACTTTGAGGCAACACTGAAGTAATTCTACAGAAGTTCAGTAAAAATACCATAGGCGGAATATGTGAGCAACGATGATGTTTTAAGGGAAATTTAGAACGAAAAAGGGTATTTGTACTTTGAATAAGAAAGAGACAGTTAAAATTTATTGGACACATAATGAGGAAAGAGAGCTGGGAGAAGTTGTCACTCACAGGACACATGGAAATCAAAAATGACAGAGAAAAAAACGAATAACGTGGTATGGCAGAACAGGGAGTAGGTGGATAGTAAGAGAATGAATATTGCAAATGCTCGAAAGGATAAGACATCGTGGAGAGCCATGACTGCCCAGGTCTTGAAAAAACAGTTAATGTGTTATCTAAAAACATTGACACTTTTTTTGGCCCCTTCATTTAATGCAGGAGAGGAAAGGACATTGTCATTCTTATTGCTTTAAAAATGTATTGATGGCCATTTATTTTATATAAAAATGTATTGCTGGTATTTTTACTATAAAAATGAATTTTTATACTTTCATAGTGCTTTGTTATTGTTTGAAAGGTTCCCTATTTGCCCATAGCTGGGACCCTAACAGCTGTTATTCCCAGATCCCAGGGTGATGATACAGAGAAAGTTCCGGAATATCTACTATCCCCTGCCAAACTGATCTTTTTGCAGATCAAACACGATTTTTTGTACAATCCTTGTTCCCAGCCAGTTATATATTTGGTGTTTATATTATCGACAGTTATATTTAAAGATGATTTTCTAAGCCGAAAGTATGGGGCACCCAGTGAGGATCGAACTCATTACTCAGTCGAAATTGCTCTAGCGAGACAAGCTTACTTAACCATTACAACACGTGGCTAGACAATAATTTTATAAGCCTAGCTTAGATATGGCGTAAGGCCGAAGGTATGGGGCACCCAGTGAGGATCCTACTCACTACTCTTTCGTAATTGTTCTTGTGAGACAAGTGCCTCAACAGCTGTATTTAATGATTGCTGTATTTAATACATAATATTTTTATCAGTCATATCGGGGTGGGGGGGTTAATTTCTATTGTCTTAATTGTCTATGATTTAATTGCATTTTTTTAAAAGGAAAATATCATGTTAACTATGGCCGTGATTACTTTTTTCTGTAGAAAGCAGAAAGACACAGAAGAAAAAAAAAAAACATTTGTAAACAAATACTTTTCTACAAATTCCAGAAGTAGCGGAAAATGTTAAACGTTATTTATCGTTAACATTTGTGGTACTTGTTGGATTTGTTCGTGCTTAAATTTAAAATGGAAGAGGCGATGGCGATGGCGAAAAAGCAGAGGAGGAAAAAAAAAATGTATTCTTCCCACCCGAAGAAAAAAAAAAAAATTCAAATAAACAGATAAAAAATTAAATGATTATGATGATGATGATGATAATAATGATGATCGAGAAGAAAGAAAAAAAAAAAAAACTTAACGAATGTGAAAAACGAAAAAAAAAAAAAAAAAGAAAAAGAAAGAAAGAAATCTCAGACCACCAAGGTTTAGCAATTCATCCCAGAGCTTATATCAAGATGAAGATATCGCAATGAGCAAAGTGTCCGGGAGAGACATAGAATGACACCCACCCCACCAACAAGAAACACATGAATAAAAACTTAAAAAATGTATAATAAAACTACCATTGTAAATTATACGCATTTAAAAAAATATTTATACACATATTCGTACAGCTACCGGTAGACACCTACGCAAATTAAACACACACAAACATATATATATATATATATATATATATATATATATATATATATATATATATTTAAATATTCTCAGATAAAGTGTATCTGTAGAATAAAATGAATAAAAAAGACAAGAGGTAAAACTATTCTTAGCCGAAGCGTTCCCGCCTCTGGGGGACTTTATCAAGGCAATGTAAAGGTTTATTTTGTTGCACGTGTTTATATACAAAAGCGAGGATGTCATTGGTTTATCAAGGCTTTTAAATATAAGAACGTTCATGAATTTCTTCAGGTGGTTGAAAGGCCAGTCAAAACTTATTGAGAGAGAAAAAGAGTCGTAATTCAAATTTTGCTAAAAAGTAAGCGCGTAATATTCAAGAATTATTTTTAATAAATATATATATACAGAATGCTTGGACTACATGTGAAATATTTCAAGAATGTTCTGAAGGGATTGTGAACAGCCGGAGACTTGTCTGTGATCATCATATAAGAAATTCTTTTCTTATTCTACTGCCATGGCGATGTTAAGGACTTTTTGACTTAGCTTGTATTTCTCTATTTAATTTATCTATACGCGTGCATGTGTCTATTTTAAGGTGTTCAAGAAAGTTTTGAGTACTGAACACATGAATAAAAAGAGACAAGAGGAAAAACTATTCTTAACCGAAGCGTTTCCGCCTCTGAGGTACTTTACCAAGGCAATGTAGGATTTATTTTGTTGCACGTGTTTAACGAGGATGCCATTGGTTTATAAATGTTTTTTTAAATTTAAGAATATTCATGAATGCTCATCAGGTGGTTGAAAGGTCAGTGAAAACATATGGAGGACGCAACGAGTCATAATTCAAAATCTAACAACGGGGTGACAATGTTATGCTTCTATTCATCTTCCTACAGGGCCCCAGACTCAACACTGAGGCCTACATCAAGTGCCGTAAGGAGGTAATGTTGCCCTGTGTCAGAGCTGGGACTACAAGCCACCCTATGTTTGGCAAAGATTTTGGCAGCATTCACTAACTTAAACAAGGAGACCGTCCAGAAGAGTTGCAGGAGATTCCGAAGTTGTCTGGAAGCCACAGTTGAAGTCAATGGCGATTTCATTGAACAAATTTAGTATTTAGTATTTCAAGATATTTTAGTATAATTTATTAGTATAATTTTGATATATCCGTTAAAATGAGATGTCAGTCTCATTTACATTATTGTATATTTTAGACGACAATTTATACATCGTACTATGCGTGTGTATATATATATATATATATATATATATATATATATATATGTAGAGAGAGAGAGAGTGCGATGCATAAATTGTCGTCTAAAATACTATAAAATTGAAAATGAGACTCACATGTATATATATATATATATATATATATATATATATATATATATATATATATATATATATATATATATATTATTTTAAAATATGTATTCATCGCAACACACAAATTACTGTTTCGGGACCAAAACCTAAAATTAAACTTAAAATTTGAAGTTCAATTTCATTTTCAAACGATGCAGAATAACTTTCGAAAAAATTGATTTACTCTATTTATATGCAAAATTGTATTACATAATTTAAGTTAGTGGGGGAATGTGTATTCAAAAATGTTTATGAAGTGGGTGTCGGCTTTTTTGACGAATCAAGATACAAGTATAATTTTATGTGACAAAGTAAAAATCGTTTAAGGTTAGGTGTAGTTTTCAAATTTCTGTCTGTTGATACTGACTTCCTTTTATGCAAACGTGTCATCACAGTTTGTTATTTTTTTATTATTTTGCATTACACTACAGTACAGTTGGTATTTTATTTATTTTCTTATTTTGTAAAATACATGGAGATTTTTTTCAAAGGGGTTTTCGAATATAATATAAGTCATATTATTTATATTTATATTTATAAAGATAAGTGAAACATTGTGATAACAGCAACAAAGATGATAATAGTCCGAATGTAAATAGTGTAAATAATAACTCCTCATCCCAGAAATTCAGACAGAAATGTCTTGTTCTTTGTATTAGGTTGGTGCAAAAATAATGACGTAATAATGTCGTTTTTGACGTTAAAATACGTCAAAAAACGGCATTATTACGTCATTATTTTTGCACCAACCTAATAGATCTAAGCAATATTTGTTTGTTTGTTTTTATTATCCCCCTCCCACTTTTATATTCTGCCATCACTTTACACACAAGGTCATTACGTAGGCTACTCGCTGTCACCTCCTGTCTTTCTCCCCTGCAAGTTGTTGCCTGTGACCAAATCGAAAGGCCGATTTAATTAATCCAGATCACGACACGGGATATCGCAGAGATATTCCATATATGCAATAATGGAATGCTTTTGAAAACACATGGTTACCTGTATCGCTATGATGCTTGGCATCTTTCTAGCTCGTGGACTGGTTTAAGTGTTTTTTTACAGGCTTCAAGAGAATTAAAAGTTCTTCCCATTTACAGAATTTTGTATGGAGGAAAGATAAGTGGTAACCCGAATGTGAAATTTCATGCGAATACGGTGATTGTAATAGGACAACTCAACCAAGCTTTACTCATTTTTGTCGAATTTATTAAAAAAAGAAAGGTCTGGTATTATCTTGATAGAAGAAGACACCCTACCGATTAGCCAATTCTGGGCTCTGTTCATCGATGGTTACCTTTAACCCTGTGTTAGTCACATGGGTATTGTGTTAACCCCAATATTTTTAAAGTACCCGTAATACATGGTTGGCAACTTGTTTCTTTTGCCTCTCCAATTACTCGTCTGACTTAGTGGGTGTGTAGCACGCGCTGTGGCGCAGTTATATTTTGGAGTGGTTAACGTGGCCCATTTTGTTTAACTCAGGAATTTTTTGTTCCACATTGTTATAAGCAATCCATTTCTTATTCACTGTGAGCGTACTTTTCAAAAATGTACGGTTTTTTGTCGCGTTTGAGTAGGGAATAGCTCCTGGAAATGCAGTTCATAATTTTGTTTCCGTTAAATTGTGAGACAACTAAATATCGTAGCTATTCAGGTAACCATGATTTTTCAAATTCCTTACAACGCTCATATATGACATATATGGAATATCTCTGCGATGTCCCGTGTCATGATCCGGATTAGTTTAATCAGCTTTGCGACATGCTCACCGGCAACGACAGCAGGCCGACCAGAACATTCTAGGTCTTCCAGATCAACAGAATTGACTGACTTTACAATAAACAATAACAAAAAAAAAAAGAATAACGGAAAAATAATACGAATCAAACAATATATAAATATATAAAAATATAAAAGTGAACATAGAAGTCAACACTTAGAGGCGACAGTCTGTTTCATGCTAGATGCAATCGTCAGGCCACGAGTGCTGTTATTTTTCTCGGCTATTTATATATACGGGTCATTGGTGCATTGTGGGTAGTCTATTTTGGGGGTTATTTTATCGGAAGTCGTTTATGTGTTTATTTATTTATTTGGGTTAAATTATTTTGCCTGTTTTTATTTTATTTTATTTTTTATTTTCATTTCTTATCTTATATATTTATTTATTTATTATTTTATTCGGTGCTTTTTATTAACACGCACACACACACACACACACCTATATATATATATATATATATATATATATATATATATATATATATTTTTTGATTCCTTCCTAAATTTTCGCTTGAGGATGAAACAGGGCTTGATATTTTAACTCAATTTAATTGTAATAATTATATTGAGGTTTTCGGTTCTCGTTTTTGAAACATGAGAACTCTTATGTAGCGAAGGAATCATATTTTTTAAAACAAATATTTATAATTAAAGCTCTACGTCTGTATGGAGCACTGTTTTTTAAAAATAAAAACAAAAATACTAAAGAACTCCGGATTATTTACCTAACGTGTTCTTTTTCCTATTTTTCTACATATCTGCATATATATATATATATATATATATATATATATATATATATATATATATATATATATATATAAACAAAATTAGGCAAAGCAGCAGTAATAAGACAAAAATTTCACAAGTTAAGAATGATGTTAACACACAAAAGAGACACAGACAAGTGATCACAGCGTTCTGTCTGTAAAATTCCTCTATAAATTTTGGAAGTGGAAGATTTTACAATTCATTCATAAGGATTAAAACTAACAAAAAACCAGGCCTCTGTGGTTTATTCCTTCTTTATTTTATTTCCTCTTTATTTCCCTGTTAGTTTCTAGTTTAAAAGAAAAAACTGTTTGCCTCTTATGCATCAAGAATAACAAGCACAACAAATCAATCTAATGATATATCATTTCCATGAATATATTTGTTATGTAAACTTCTTTATATAAACCACACAAAGAGCTTCAATTATTACTATAGGTTCACCTCTCAATACTATGAATTGACACGTATCCTAAATACTAGAAAAATTGCTAAAAGCAATAGTCAACATATAGAAATGTTAGGGAAACGACACTGATAGTTTTTGTTTAACTTGAAAATGCTACCTAAAACAACAAAAAAATATGGTGGATGAGACCGCGAAGTTGTCTATCTTATTGGCTAAGAAAAATTCCCAGCATGCATCTACTGCGAGTTGTCTATAAATTTTGGATTGGGTATATTTTTGCAATTATTCCTATTTGGATTAATATTTATTTTGCAAATACAAAAATGTGGCACAAATCTGGGTTTCAATCTGTCTCATTTTAAACTTAGCTAGTCACAATTACTGACCCAAGCGTGCCACAGTATTCCTTATACGAAAATGACACGTTCTTACTTATCATTCTTGCCACAATCACCATAATACCTCAAGTCTCTATGAAGTTGTAACTATTTCTCATATGTACAATTTTTTGTCGGGGGTGGTAGATAAAAATAATAACATTAAAAAATCCCTACTTGAATTGGACCATCACTATTATTCATCAACCATTTTACCTATGAACACTAATGGGCATGTCCCAAATCCTCATAAATACGCTGGTCCCTATTGTAAGTGGGGGTAATATGTAGTCTAAGTAGTCCACCACTAGCAGTGGTTTACCTACTTCACGCCGCTGGCGAGTATTGTATTTTATTGATGTTATAATGATTACCATTTCATTTCCAACCTCAATTTTTGATTATTTCTCATTCAGTAACCTTTCCTAGGTTAAAACAGTTTTCTTCTTCTTCTTCTTCTTCTTCTTCTTCTTCTTCTTCTTGACGTGTCTTTTCAGGACATATGCGGTCATGTCTCTCCACAACTTCCTGTCTCGCATCTCTCTTAGCAGTTTTTTTCTCTTTGCTAAAGCACCCGTACCCCTGTTCGACCATTCATTCACACAAGCTCGTCATGTAAGTGGTTAGCTGCCATCCCCTATCTCTCTTGCCCTCATATATGCTCTCCTTCCTCATTATGTGTCCAAGGAATTTCAGCTATCTCTCCCTGATTTCGTGTATAAGCATACTTCAGCGTTGGAACCAATATATTGGTGAACTCTTCCACGGCGAAAGAGAACAACCGGCAATCCACAGAAATACCGACTGGTCGGAAATTCGAAAAAGCAAAGTAAAAACTGCACTGGCCAAATTGAACAAGAAACAAGGCAGCAGGACCAGACAGAATTATAACAGAGATATTGACAGTCTTAGATGATTTTGGTATAGACAAGATTACAGAAATGATAAACGAAATCTACAAGAGTGGGAATATACCGGAAGATCTCAGCAGATCTATTTTCATAGCACTGCCTAAGAAACCAGGCGCAAATGAGTGTGAACTGCACCAAATAATCAGCCAATTGAGCCACGTAACAAAACTGATATAATGGAATATGCGTACACCTGTGTTCCCCCTCACTGGAATATGATTGGCTGGTGTCCGTCATAAATACAGACAGACGTGTAGGTACGACAGAGTGAAGAGCCTTAGTCTGAGAGCTAAGTCTATAACGACGCCCATTGGACTACGCCATTGATCTACATTTCTTACCTCCGACTACGACGGCGCGTACCAGTCGATTACTGATACCGTATTCTACTTGGTTATAGTAGCCAAAACTACTTAGCTACTTCGTTCAAATATATCCCTTTCCGGGACATATCAAAAACTCATCATCCGTATTCTGTTGAACGGAGCGCGCAGCAGAATCAGGCAAGAGATAGGACAAGAACAGTGCGGGTTCGTTAAAGACATCGGAACACGGAACACGATATTCATACTCAGAAAGAGCAAAACAAATGCAGAAGGATGTGCACCAGTGTTTTATAAAGTACGCAAAAGGCGTTCGACAAAGTGCGCCACAAAGATCTGTTGGAACCGCTCAATAACTGTGATATAGTCGGGAAAATCATTAGAATAATCAAGAACCTATACTAGCAGCAAACGGCCTGCATAAGGATAGAAAATGCGTTCTGCAGATATACAAAAATAGAAAGGGCGTAAGGCAAGGATGTGTCTTCTCACCGGACTTATTCAACCTATACAGCGAGGCAATTCTGAGAGAACTGGAAATCCGACCGGTATTCATCATTGGCGGCCACAATCTTAACAACATAATATACGCAGATGACAGAGTGCTGATAGCAGATACAGAAAGGAAATTACAAAATCTTCTATAGAAGGTAGTGAATGATAGCGAGAAGAAGGGACTAAGCATAAACTACAAAAATACATAATGCATGGTCATCAGTAAAAAGATGAGCCCGAAATGCGATTTACAGGTCGGGGACACTTAAATCAAGCAGATGCGGAAATTTAAATATCTGGGAAGTGTTCGGACAGAGGACGGGAAGTGTGACACTGAAATCCGAAGACCTATTGGGATAGCTAAAGATGCATTCCAAAAGCTAAGCAGAGTATTAAGAGACAAGAGGATTTCGTTGGTGACAAAGAAAAGAGTACTGAACTGCTACGTGATATCTATCCTCCTTTATGGCAGCGAATGTTGGACGGTCTCCTTAAAGATGGAGAAATGGCCCGAGATATGGTTCCACAGAAGGATGCTAAGGATACCATGGATCGAGCGTTTGGGCAATGATGAGGTTTTGGAGAGGATACAAACAAGGGGGTGGGGAATTATACTTAACATCAGGATCCGAGACACGTAATGAGAAAGGAAGGCTCGTAGAATCTGATACTCACAGGGTAGACAGAGGGAAAGTGTTGAAACTTGACTAATGCATGGAATAATAATGCAACACAAAATGTACTTAGAACAAAATGTATTGAAACAAGAAAGTGTACACAATATTTACATATAGTCTTTTGTATATTCCTGGTAGGACCATTCCTGGAGAATGTGTTGACTGAGTCGCAGTCGGGCAGAGTCTCTGGTTGAATCTCTTGATTCCTCCCTCTCTTCCCGGTACCAACCATATTTATATGGTCGGTACTCCACTATGCAAATTAGGTGGATCCTACCACAACAGAAAGAGAGACAGGGGAAAGTAACATATAACATACCTATGGGGGTGGCTTAAGCAAGTAGATGACTGAACTGGGTCTGGGCGTTCAAAAGGATAAAATATATTGAGAACTACAACAGATAGGTGGAAGTGGAGAACCATGATCGCCTACGTCCTGAAGGGACACGGCACATAAAAAAATAGAAGTTTTTTTTTTTTCTGTTACCATTTTTTTTCGACTTCCTTGTTGCTTCCGTCAAAAAATATTTTGCGTGTTAATTCAGATAACCCAATATTATTAGTAAAAATGTCATCAGCAAATCGTAGTTGAAAGTTTTAGATGCATTTCAAAAAGACGTCTTTCTTGATGCATTAATTTTAGATTTAATTCTAAGCTAACAAATGAAATTTAATATTCCCAATATGCACAATACTTGTTTTATGTATTTTAAACCGATTTTAGATGGATTAAAATCTTTTCTCTTTATTTATAATCTCTAAATTTATTCATATTGCAGATCTGTCAACACAAAATAATGCACTTATTTTAATAAATCTTTCAAAGATAAAATATGCTTTCTTTTCTGAAACAATTTATTAAGAAAATTAGTTGATTTAAAGTTTATTAATTTGATTTTAAACAAATCCTAATTACTTTTAGCTTAAAATAGTGCAGAAAAGTATTCTCTAACAAGGACTAGTTGTTTTTATGACGTGTTGAATCGTTTATTGACAGCCTGATGTTTGAGAAAATTATTATATTCAGAAACGAAGGAAATTACTTGACGAATAAAACTTGAACGCCTTTTTGTAAGGTTTGTTTTAACTACCAAGTAATCTTCGAAAATTAAGAAAATATTTTAAACAATTGCATTTTTGTACTTTAACGCTGTAGTATAAATTACCAAGACACTTGTTTAAAAAATGTTAGAAAATTATCAATAAATTTTAAATTTATTAGAAGTACTTGTTTTCTTATAATGTCGTGTATTGACGTCTGTATTTACAAAAATCGACGTAATTATATGCACACAAATAATTCAAAATCCTTTTTAAAATACTTGCGGTCATTAAATTGTAGTGATCTTTATAATTTATGATTATTAAATGTACTTTTTATTTAATAACAGTATCATTTGGCTGCTACAGACTAATGCAGCATTTTAAAAGCTTTAAAAGTTTATAATTTATTCTAATTAATTTTTTTTTAAATTGAAAATAATGTAAAAATGAATTCTTCTGGGAAATTTTTTGCTTCAGATAATATTATCCATAATTACTTCATTTATAAAAGCAGTGGAAAATTTTTCAAATAAAATATATCTTAGTTTAATTGATTTTTTTTTCTACGATTCAGGGCAGCTTTTGCTGTAACTGGGGGTCAAGTTTGAGCAGTATATTTTGATGATTTAAATTATTCAAGAAGCTGTTCTTATAACAAATATAAACATTAAAAATTGAATGTGGAGACGGATAACAGATCAGGAAAGATTTATAAAGATTTAAAAAAAAGAAAGAAATATTCCAAAATAATTCCATTCATTTCCGAGCAAGTCTTGAAGGTTTCATTAACATCCAACAATCATCTGAGCTTTGCAAGAATTTCCAAACATTGGCTTGGAAATTCTTTTTGTCCGCCAAAAATTTCCTGTACTAAGTCAATGCCATGTTTTGTCAACAAAAACAATTTTTTTTTTACCACAAATTCCCAGAGTTATATTAAAGTATAGAAAAATAATTTTGATCCAAAAATTTTTTTTACTCTTTCATCTTAATAAAGGTAAAAAGAATTTTGACGATAATATTATATATATTTTTCGGATGTTTGGGAAATTTTTTTCTACAGGTATTCTTCGATATTAGCGAAATTTTAGAAGTAACTTGTTTGAAAATTCTTCATTTATGTTTACTTCCATCTCTCCACATCTCAAATAATTTAACACGCTTATAAAATTGTTTAAATAAAAAAAATTAAAAAAAAAAAACTGAGATTATTTCTTTAAAATATTGTAACATTTAAAATGTGAATTTCCTTCGGCTGGGGTATTTTGAAATTAATGTTAGCGCAAGACTCGGCTCCTTCGGGAGAAGGCTGGACTCATTACCCAACGAGCGAAACGTCCCCAAAAGGGGAAATTGAGCAAATTTTCCGCGGTACTGCTAGTAAATTCGATTTAAACCTTTGGTTTCTGTACAATCACCGAACTTAAGTCACGTCGAGCCTGGTCAGTATCTGGATGGGTGATCGCTTGGGAATACCAGACTCAGTAAGCTTGGATGTTCGGATGGTGTAATGCCACGGAATTTGAAATCGGAGAACTGAGTTCCAATTCCAGTTGGGCTCGTTATATTCACTTACGCGCAAATATTCTCGTGAAAAGCATGAATCTACTTCTTCTCCCTCCAGCTATGGGTTAATTAGTAAGACTTGCATCACTAAAAAAAAAAAAATAAATAAAAATAAAAATACGTATATAATAATTAGATTTCGGCATTAAATAATCCATAGAGGTTGATATACCACTAAACAAAAGCAAGCAACCAATCAGTTTAAATCTCGACTTTGTGACGCATTCGATAGCGACGCGGACGCACTGTACAATTCCTCAGGCAGAACTATTCGAGGCCAATTTGTATTTGTGTTAGTATATGCGCTTACGTGTAGGTGATTGTATGGATATGTTAGTGTATATTTCTTTGCATATATATGTATATGTTTGCGTATGTGCGTTAGTGCGTGTATGTGTGTAGCGATTATTCGGCACTCAATTTTCCACCAATATAATCTTTGCATTTCCAAAATTTAAAGTAAATTATAAGCTTATAGTTGACACGAACCAAAAAAAAAAAAAAAACCATGTCCAATTCAACTCTTCAAACCTTAGAGCATTTTAAACAACAGGCTGGATGTGTTTAATGTGATATTCATGCCGGGCAACATTGTATAATCCCATCTCGTATGCGCATTCCAGTCTACGGACACATATATTGCCAAATGATATCGTTTGATGTCGAGGGCGGCCCTCGTTCCAATTTATTCCGTCATGCGGACTCGTAATTAATTCCTTTGTGCCTTCACTGCACATGCGCAGTGCGCAGACGCAAACGAGAGTGGAAATAGATCAGAGAAACAAAAGAGATAAAGAAAGATGAGAAGAAAGAGAAAAAGAACAAGGAGAACAACAACAACAACAACAACAATACTGATATGTCTCACAAAGTTGATATTTGTATATCTTTCTTTATATTTAGCACAAGGCGTCGATTTCAAAACGAAATTTCCAGCAATGGAAGCAAAAGTTGTCCTTGAAACGCTCCTAGTTTGCAAAAGTTAATGCTTCGGTCAATTTGACCGCCTTTCTATTGTCATAGCAACAAGACCTTTTGATAGAAGGTTCTCGTTAACTACAATTTGGCGGTTAGAAATTTTGTTTTAATTCTGCGAAATACTGACCCACTTTTAATAAGACAAATATTATTAAGAGTTGCAAAGAATAGGAAATTGTGGAGAACCATGATCAGCACATAGAAGAAAAGAAAATAATTAAATGAAGGTAAGAAAAAAATACAGACGGCGAAAAAGAAAGAAACTAAGAAACAAATAAAGGGAAAGTGAAAGGTGAAAGAAATGAAAAGGAAGGAAGGAAGGAAGGAAGGAAGGAAGGAAGGAAGGAAGGAAGGAAGGAAGGAAGGAAGGAGGAAGGAAGGAAGGAAGGAGCAAAAAATGTATAGTAGAAAGGCACATGATGTAAGTCCGACATTTGGGACTCTGTTCCAGACAGGACAAAACTAAAAGAATAAATTTTGGTATTGAGGGATGAAGACGAAAGAAAGAAAGAAAGAAAGAAAGAAAAAGAAAGAAAGAAAGAAAGAAATTGAGCATAGCGAAAAGGAGACGTGTCGAAAAAAGCTTAACATATAAGAAAGAAGCAAAGGAAAAGAAAAAGAAAGAAAGAAAGAAGTTTGACATAGAAGAAGGGGAGATTAAACGAAAAAGGAGAAAGAAAAAAGAAGATGGACATAAAGGGTGGAAGGAGATGAAACGAAAAAGTAGAAAGAAAGAAAGAAAGAAAGAAAGAAAGAAAGAAAGAAAGAAAGAAGGTGGACATGGAGGAAAGAAGGATATAAAATGAAAAAATAGAAAGAAAAAATGAAAAAAAAAAGAAAGAAGTTGGGCTTAGAGGAAAGAAGACGAAACGAAAAATTAGAAAGAAAGAAAAAAGTTGAGTATAGAGGAAAGAAAGAGAGGAAACGAAAAATTGAGAGAAACAAACAGTTTGTGTATAAAGGAAATAATAAGTCAGCTATGTGCCATGCGTGATACATGCTTAAGCGATCATGTAGCTTTCGATACATGACTGACGAGGCAGATTTTTTCCCGCAGTAGGTTGCCATTTTTTTCTGCGGTAGACGAGTACCCGGTCTATTCTGCTATTTACCCATAGCTGGGGTTAGAAGAGGAGGATTCATACCTTTCCCAAAGGTATTAGCACGTAAGAGAATGTAATGGATTCGAGTGGAATTCGAACTCTGCCTTCTGATTCCTCAATCCGAGTCGCTATCCATTACGCCATCATGCCTCAGAATGAATTGGAGAAAGCGGAAATGTAGAAAGAAGAAACGAGGAAGACATAAACAAAAAGCAAATAAAAGTGCAGTTACTGAGAATGGTTATATATATATATATATATATATATATATATATATATATATATATATATATATATATATATATATATATATATAAAAAAAACAGACCACTTTAAGGTACCATTACAATAATTTATTTCACCAAAATCCTTTTTAAAGGACTCCGGATCATCAGGTAACAATTCCAACAACGAAATGAAAGGAAAAATGGGATTAGAAATTGATGGGGAGTGTAATTTTTGTAATTTAACGGGGGGGTAAGTGTGGTAGGTAAAGAGACAAGGTAGAGTATAGGGAGGGGTTAATTTCATATCTCTTCTAAGCATGCTTTATATTGGGGTAGGATGAGTGACCGAACCCTATTAGTAATGATACCTTAAAGTGGTCTGTTTTTCATTAAATATTAGCTCTGTATTCACGTTGAGCTCTCAGGATTCCATCCTACTTGGAATTACCCAATCGCTTTACCAAGTTCTTCATAACTTAACTATATATATATATATATATATATATATATATATATATATATATATATATATATAAATTTGAATGTAAACTAACGAGATATTAGCAAATGTATATACGCGCAATAGAGTGCATACGTAGATAAGCAAATGTTTATTTAATTTGAGTTATGGTGCAAAAACAGTGCTCAGTGTAGCTAAACAGAGCTATGAAGTATATATTAATAAATACACATATACCTACGTTTGTATTGCAACTTGAAGTTTCATGGTTTCTCAAGTCGGCAGGCACATATGGTAGTTGAGCCGCTTATTACAGTTGTACTGGGTATCATGGGAGAAACGCTAAATTATACTCAAATTCAAAGCTAAAAGAATGTAAACCCAATATATTATTGGGGTTTAAATTCAAAATATAGAGTTTATGGTGTGAGATATTGGGAAAAACAAAGTAAAAAAGAAAATGATACAAGCTTAAAGTTTATATGGTACATGTTTTTTTTCCGTTGGAAAGAAAAGAATGATGTAAGCTTAAAGTTTATATGATACATGTGGGGAAAAAGATTCAAGTTAAGAAATTATAAAGCGTAAGGAGCACGCGATATGAATAAAAAGGAAAGGCCAGGCACAGGGGATTGTATATTGTTTATAAATAATCTCTATGTTTCAATGAGGTAACACTGCACAATATATAAAGCTAACATTTAATAATATTAGATACTAGCAGCATGGCCCGGCGTTGCCCGTGCTTGATTCAAAAATCGTACGACTCATACAGCAATCACTATCACTTGACTTAAAATATTCTTGTCCTTCCTTGCCTTTAAAGGAGTGCCCTTTTCCGTGCTGATGTTGCTACATGCCTTACTTCTTGCCTATCTCACACTACGAATTTTTTCTAAGCTCTATACTAAACATTAAATCTGTTACGAAAAAAGAACTAAACAAAATGAACACAAAACGATCAGCTTTAAAAAAGGACTCGTAACTGGAAAAAACGAATGAAAAAAAGAATGTTAACAACAAATAATTTTTCACACCTAACCCAGTTCTGCGGAATCAGAATCAACGCTGAGTTTAAGCAAGCGAATGAGACAATTGGAATAAAGTGTTATGCAGATTTAAATTTTTCCCACTTGTGACGAATGCAGCTATCGTTTTTTTTTTGTTTTTTTTTTTTGCATGCTAGCATGCTAGTTAACATTCGTGTCAGTCAACTGTTGGCTCTCACGCTGGCCAATAGAATCTTCCTGCCTATTCGTGGCAGCCAGCTATTGGCTCTCACTCTGGCCAGTAGAAAATGGCCGCAAACTACATGAAAACTGCATAAAAAAAATCGATTACTTCCACTATCGATGGGAGTTGGGAAATGCAAAGTCGGTCTTGGCCTTCCCGCTAACTTGGAGCCTGTGCATGTAAATTTTGGTGCAAATCTGTCGAAAATTGTAACCGTGCATTTGTTACACACACACACACACACATCCTGCCTTTTATAGACAGAGATAAAATTAAAAAAATAAAATGAGTAGATAGACAAAGAATGTAAAAGGTGGGAAAATATATATTTAAAGAAAAGAGGAACGCCATGTAACGCTATGTAAATCGTTACAAATTTATAGACGCTTAAATGGTTAAATGCTTAAATGGTTAAATGGTTAAAGGTGGGAGTTAATAAGTATTTAACCTAAGATAATTAATGGGCAGTTGAAGTTGGGTTAAAAAGGAGAGAGCTTTTTTATGGGTACAAGCTATCTTGAGCTCACAACGTTTGTTCAGACGTTTGGTGTTGTTAATATTTTTCAGTATGAATCCTTTTCCAAACAAACACTGGTTACATCGGTCACCGCGGCCG
Source organism: Acanthosepion pharaonis (assembly GCA_903632075.3). NCBI lineage: Eukaryota > Metazoa > Mollusca > Cephalopoda > Sepiida > Sepiidae > Acanthosepion > Acanthosepion pharaonis. The sequence goes on from CAHIKZ030000822.1 coordinate 491,660, forward strand.
TAATAGTGTGTAGTTTTGGCGACGAAATCCTAATTTACTACCTGTGTTCAGTTATTTGTTTTGATTTCCCAGTAGAATTTTGAGACTTTCGTGGCATTTGAATATTGTTTATTGGGAAGAATCATTTTATGATGGCAATACTAGGTCTTCCAGTGGTCTGCAGTGGAAACAAAATAAAACTTAGTCTTACCATTATATTTAACGCTAGCCTTATAAATAACGCTTTTATTCATACATTTATGATCTAATGGACAGGTACTGTTTTTTCGACAATTACAATTTTTGTCTGTATTAATGTTTCTGTTGAGGCTGTTCAAATATTTGTTTAATGTTATATTATTATGTTGTGCTATATACTGTTTGAGGTTTTTGGTGCAGCTGTAGCTAATCTTAATGTTGTTCTTGTTGAAGATTTTGTTGAGCAATGGAATATGGTTGAAATGTTTGGGGATTAGATTAAGGAAAATTTTACCTATATTGGTATAGACATTCTTGTTAAATAGTGGGTTAAACCAAATTATGTTTTCTATTCTTATGTTAATTGTTGGCATTTTTATTAATGTTTATGCAATGTAACTTTGTGTTTACTTTTTTCTAGTGCATTTATATATTTAGTTTTATATTTTTCAAAGATAATTTAGAGTTAGTTGAGAGTCTGCTTTACAACGTTTTGTGCAAGTTGTTTAAAATTTCTGGTGGATGGTTGGATTCTTTGCCAATGTATTTATGGTTATAAAGCTCTTTAGTATAAGGCATGTATATTCCTTTGGAGAGGTCGAAAGTAGTGCCCAGAAAGTTCATTACCTTTGCATTAGTATTAATGGTGATATTTAATCCATGTTCCTTGAAGAATTTCATGATATTTTCTAAGTCGATCTGTTTGTTGTGGGTTTGTGTTAACGTAGGGAGATAACCCCGTCGTCTCTGTATAGATCCGTTTTCATGCTATCGAAAGTTTACCTAAATCTTCAGAGTAGCAAAATGTCAACCAATTCAAAAGCTTCTGCAGAATCGAACCCTCCCATCGCCAAAGAAAAGTTTGAGTTGTCTTTTTTGGTCCACATAGAACCATTGTCATATAGGATGGGTTTCTAGGCTTGCTTAATGATGCTGATTTCTTGGTCAATGATGGTGCAATAATTCTTGGCCAGGTTTATAGCTGCCATTAAAAGGTCTTCTGCGATCGACGGGTAAAATGTTTATGAAGAATTTTTCATATTTTATATTTTTCATGTTTTATATTTATGTTTTATTATTTTTCTGCATTTTAATTATAAACAATACGAAAATATCCTAAAAAATTAATAAATACCAACATATCTACCACAGATACTAGTAAAAAATTAAATTAATTATACCATACTAAATCCAGTATATCCAATTTAATCATTCGTAACGACTCTTCCCCAACTACTAATGTGTTGCAGAATACCAACATTGTATATAAATTTAAATGTCCTCTGTGAGATTGCATCTCCAACGGAAAAAAAAATAATGTGCATGTTGGCCATAATACGACCACTGTCTCGGCGGCTGAGTTTTCATTTGAATGACAGGTCCAACATTTCTAAACATTTACAGCAGCATTCCTGTTCACATTCGCAATTTAGAAAAATTCTTGTCGAAAATACATCAATACTTCTCCATGGAAATAATAAACATAAAGTAAAAATCCTTGAAAAAAAATTGAAGCCAAACCTTAACAAAATTAATCATGAAAACTGCATAAAAGATTTTAAAATGTTTACACAAGATAGTAAAATATCGAGGTTCGTACTAATAGTTTCCATACTTCTTTCTTCTTTTTTTCTTCTTCTAAAAGAACTCTTCACAACCTTATAACTTAGTTACCTTCGCTGGAGTGTAATTATGCTAACCGCATGGTACCAAACTCTGCGTTACTCACTTCCCAATTAAAAATGTTAACTTTCAGATGAACATAACAATTTTGTCTACGAAAACGGTGAACACTACATTTTTTTTCTGTTAATAAACAACACTATAACGATGACTTTGTGCTAATGTCAAAAGTACTCGGAATAACACGGTAATTTGTTCTCTTCTTTTCATAACGACACCAAAAGACTTGTCCGTGAATATGAAAGGATCCTATTGAAAATAAGTAGATAAAATTTTCTAAATTATTCAATAAAACACATCTTAATGAAAACATGCTGCTAAAATCTACACAGTATATATATGTGTGTGTGTGTGTGTGTGTGCGTGTGTGTACGTGCGCGCGCATAGCCTGAGATAGATAGATAGATAGATAGATAGATAGATAGATAGATAGATAGATAGATAGATAGATCTTAAATGACTGCGATATGCAGATAAGATTTATATAGGAAGACATATAATAACTTACGGCGATTTGATTAGTGAAACATACGACTGGTCATAAGCAGACGTTGAATAATTACAATATATTTATTTATCTCTTTATATTATATATCTACCTCAGTATCTTATATCACTATTCTTATTGAGAAATTAACTTTATCCCTCTCCTCAATTAACCTATAATTCTAATCGATCTGGCTATTATCTTAATCTCCCTTTTCTATATATCTACTCCAGTATCTTATATCCCTATTATTATTGATCCATTACCTTTATCTATCCCTCCTTTATAATTACCTCAGTATGTTATATCATTATTCTTTTTATCAGACTATTTCTTTGATCTCTCTCACTTCTTTATCTACCTCAGTATCTTATATCCCTATTATTATTGATCCATTACCTTTATCTCTCCCTCTTTTATATTTACCTCAGTATGTTATATCATTATTCTTTTTATCAGACTATTTCTTTGATCTCTCTCACTTCTTTATCTACCTCAGTATCTTATATCCCTATTATTATTGATCCATTACCTTTATCTCTCCCTCTTTTATATTTACCTCAGTATGTTATATCATTATTCTTTTTATCAGACTCTTTCTTTTATCTCTCTCGCTTCTTTATCTACCTCAGTATCTTATATCCCTATTATTATTGATCTGACTATTCCGTTTATCTCTATCTCCTCTATAATTATCTCAGTATGCTAAATCATTATTCTTTTTCATCAGACTATTACTTTTACCTCTTTCACCTCCATATCTACCTCAGTAACTTATATCACTATTCTTATTGATCTATTTCCTTAAGTTTATTTCCTATACATCTACCTCAGTATCTTATATCACTATTATTGGTCTGACTATACTCATTATCTTTCTTATAAATATATACCTCAGTATGTTATATCACTATTATTATTAATCTATTCCCTCTATCTCTCTCCCTCCTCTATACTTACCTCAGTATGTTATATCATTATTCTTTTTTATCAGTCTACTTCTTTTATCTCTCTTGGCTCTATATCTACCTCAGTATCTAATATAACTGCTTATTGGTCTATTTTCTTTAACTTTCTTTTCTATATATCTACCTCAGTATCTTATATCACTATTCTTCGCTTTATCTTTCTCTCATATATATATATATATATATATATATATATATATATATATATATATATATGAACATTGAAGTCAATACTCAGAGGCGACAGGATATTTCATGCTGGACGCAATCGTCTGGCCGCCTGACAATTGTGTCCAGCATGAAACAGCCTGTCGCCTCTGAGTGTTGACTTCAATGTTCACTTTTATATTTACAAACGCTCTATCTCTGATATTGAGCACTTTATCCCTAAATATAGCACACTTTAAAACTATATTTCTTCATATATATATATATATATATATATATATATATATATATATATAATAAAAAGGCTTAAACACTAATATTCCATGGTCATAATTTATTCTATTGGAATCGTAAATACGATCCAATTCATCAGACCTACAAATTCAAAAAAAAAACACACACACACATATATATATATACTAGACCTGGTTTCTTTAATATTTCCCCTTTTTTAGCGAGATTGATGCTCGACAAGCATACACATAAGAATTTTGGAACCTAATAGAATTCTTTTCATTTTCTTTTTCTTTTTCATTTCAAAATAATCACAAACTTTTAGGAATACGTTATGAAAGCGTCGCCCATGTGACGACAGCGTGACCATGTTAGACGGAAGGCTGATCATTTTAAAAATTTTCAGTTATCTGTTCTGAATACACTTGTGTTTTTATGTCCATCGTATTTGTCATATTGAACTGAATTGTATTTTGATGAATATTGTCTTGAAAAAGGTTTAATAAACCGAAACGTCAGACGTCGACATTTCTTTCATTTAACTACATTTAAGGATTTTTGTTTGTTTTTTCAAAATTTCTTCATATATATATATATATATGTGCCTCAGTATCTTATATCAGTATTCATATCCATCAGACCATTTCCTTTCTCGTTATCTCTGTCTGCTTGTCTGTCTGTCTGTCTGTCTCTCTCTCTCTCTCTCTCTCTCTCTCTCCTCTCGACTTCCTTCTCTATATCTACTTCAATATTATATATCTCCATTAATATCATTAACCCTCACTTGTTTTCTCCCCTGCCAATTCTTTCAATATATTTATTGCTTACCTTTCTAACTTCTCCAGTTAACTTCTTCATGTATGTTTCTCTTCTTCTCTATGTATTTTTGCATTTCCTTTTTCTTTTCGCTTCTGATTATTCGAAGGACCGCAACTTTCTCATTTCCCTTCTAGCGTGACTCTTAAACCTCGGCAAACATTTCCTGAGTGATCTCCATTGCTTTCCTTATTTACAATGTCCCCTTTCCCTTCTGTATTTCATCATTTCCCAATTTCCTTCATGTTTCATTTGTCCCCGTGTATCAGCTTCTCTACACCGCCATTCTCCTCCTTGTGATTGCTTTTTATCCAAGGCACACACCGTATGTTTGCTCATACTCAAATCTCGAAATATCACGCGGTCTATCCCTGAGTCAACTAGAAGCTATTCTCTCTCACCTCTCAATCTATCTATCTATCTATCTATCTATCTATCTATCTATCTCAGAATATACACACACGCGCGCACACACACACATGTATATATATATATATATATATATATATATATATATAATATATTATACAGTGATATAAACGCCTGACGATTAGTTTATTTCCTTAAAACGTTTAATTACACATAAGTTAGAAAGTTTTTAATATGATCCCAAAAACGTAATATTTACGATGCATGTGGCTCTGTCTGAATAAGAATGAGCACTCTCTGTCTATATTTCTGAAATGAAGTATTTTAACTATTTACACTATTTACATTGTTCGGAATCATCTTTAGTGACATATATATATATATATATATATATATATATATATACTAATTCCTTATAATAAAACAAAATATATATGTATGGAGAAGGAATATGTATACACATACTCGCAAAAACACACGCACACACAATACATAAAAATGGAGATAGGTTTAAAAAGATTCAGTTGTCATAAAAAGATAAGAACAAAGACCTCCTTTCTTTCGCCCTTTTTCTGACCAATCCGGATTGTTTTATTACCCGTTAAGCAGAATATTATTTCCGCAAGTCCAAGAAAAATTTGGTTTACTACTACACACAAAAGACAATGGCTAAACATCGGAAAACATAAGGAAAATTGATTCCTTTTAATAATAAGTGAAAATAACCATTCTTTGCCTAATGAAGGTCGCGAGACCGGAAACGCGTGTAGCAAAAATATGGAAAATACAGAATAATATATATTTAAAAAATCCACATTATAACCAAAAACGTTTGCAGCTTTTCTCTTCTCTTTAAAACATATATACACACACACACACATATATATATATATATATATATATATATATATATATATATATATAATGTATTATATATATATATATATATATATATATATATATATATATATATATATAATGATGTATAAAAGTATCCGAAAAATATGAAGATGATGAGATAAAGTGTAAAAGTATATATATATATATATATATATATATAACAAACACTCGCTTTCTGCGATATATATAAGTAATAAGTATATAAGTATAAGTGATAAGTATATATATATATATATATATATATATATAAAACAAACACTCGCTTTCTGCGATACATATATATATATATATATATATAAAGCGATTTTTTTGTTTGGTAGATATATATATATATATATATATATATATATATATATATATATATATATATATATATATATATATGTATGTATGTATGTATATATATACACCAAAAAAAAAAAGTGCTTTTTGCTCTCTAGGACCTGATAAGTGTAATTTATTGTTCCTTTATCCGCAAAAAGAAGGCAAACCCAACACGTCAGGTCGGTGAAATGCGGCGTTTATATGTTTTTTTCCATTTTGTCTCATCATCCCTATATATATATATATATATATATATATATATATATATATATATATAGTCCTCACCAGTCGAGATGGACCCAGATCGAAACAAGAATGCATCTTTGAAGTGAGTATGTTGTCTTTGTCCGTGTGTAAAAAAAATTATGACATATATATGATAGAAATTATTAGGAGGATTTGATAATTATATTTAAGCAATTCATCGAGCCTGAAACCTCTACAGAATGCAAAAAGCACTAGATGGCCGTTTCGTCCTATATTTGGGTCTCATCAGCAGTGCGCAACCACTACGGAGAATTGAAACCCTGACAGTTAGGTTGTCAAGCAAACATCATACCAACTGTTCCAACGGGCCTTGGTGACGAAGGGATACAGTTGGTATGATTTTAGCTTGACAACCTGAGAGGGTTTCAATTCTCGGTAGTGGATGTGCACTGCTGATGAGTCCCAAATATAGGACGAAACGGCCGTCCAGTGCTTTCTGCATTCTGTTGAGGTTTCAGGCTCGATGAATTATTTATATATATATATATATATATATATATATATATATATATATTGAGGTCATTGAGGTCAACACCGAGAGAAGACAGTTTGTTTGATGCTTGAACGCAATCTTCATGTAACGTGTGTTGTATATTGTCTCATCTATTTATATATGCTGATCAATTGTATATTATGGGTAGCGAAGTCTACTGTATTATCCTAACATTTATTGAGCAGACCATGACGGTTATGTATTTTGAAATTCTAGATATTATTGAGTAGAAATAATTGTGAATCCAAATGTGGGAATTTTTTATATTTTACATAGCCTGATTATTGAGCACTTTTACCTATAATTATAGCTTACCTATACCTATATATATATATATATATATATATATATATATATATATATATATATATATATATGATTATTTATTTAAAAATATGATTCCAACTCGCGACATAAGAGGTCCCATGTTTCAAAAACAAAGATGAAAACTTCAATATAATTATTTGAATTAAATTGAGTTAAAGTAAGCTCTGTTTCATCTTCAAGCGAAATTTTTTTTTTTTGGAATAACGTATTTCTGAAATTTACGTGTTTTAATAATTGAAATCAAAATTTCCATGGTAACAGCTAGGGCGAATTGTTTAAATTGGGTAGGCGTGTGTTGGGTGTTGATAATAAGTATCAGTATAGAGTTACTTTCATAGATGTCAAGTCAGGGAAAGGTGGGGGTGCCTAAATTTGAAACGGAGGATGTATTAACCCTAGTCTGATTTGCGTGTCTATGGAGATTTATTTATTTTTTTATTTTATTTTTTATGAAAGGGATTTGTGCATATAAAAAAAAACTGCCGTAACGTCTGTTTTTTGACGACTTCATAAAGGGTTATCTTTTTTGTAGGGTATTTAAGCTATTTATTTGGGCTATGGATTATGAAAGTTATTATATTGTATGCTTGTTTTTAGCTAATTATTCAAACCATGAATCTGATGATGTCGACAAAAAACCGTTAACTCATGTCTATTGTTTAATAGATTATTATTATTTAGAAGCTTAATAATGTGCAATTTCTCATGGAGGCACAAAGGGCATGGGTCATCCCAAGTTTTACATGTTCGATCCCTGTTTATAATTTTCCATATATATATATATATATATATATATATATATACCATGGGTCAATCCAAGAACTTTTCTAAAGTGTTATATTTCCTATCCTTAGTTATCACTCTTCTACTTATCTAAATGCTTTCAGAACGACTCTCCTGCTTTCTATAGCATGTTACTAATGAATCCCTCAAATTTATCGCTCCATTTTACCGTATTTTCTACCTATTAGGTACCAACCTCTTATTTCATCTGTTATTATTTTCTTTTTATGTGTGTCTCTCTCCTCCATTTCTATGATATCTTTTCATTATGGCCTGTTCCCTGATCCATACTATCTCAGTCTATATTCCTGACCGAATAACCCGGCATTATGCCACATTATAAAGATGTATTAAAAAAAAACAAAACGAAAACAAAAAAAAAAGCATCCGTCAAACCTTTTGGGCCTTTGCATAAAGAACATTATTAATGAATCACGTATAGATCCTTGAATCTACTATTCCGGAAATCCGACCTTGTCTAACAAAACAACCAATAGTTTTACTAAACCTTGCCTTTCTTTCTATGTGCCGTGTCCTTTCAGGACGTAGGCGATCATGGCTCTCCACCTCCCGCTATCCCTTACAGCTCTCAACAAGTTCCATCTCTCTGCGACTTCCCCCAGACCACGTTCTGTCATTCACTTAATTAAGGCCGCTAGGTATATCATGCGTTTTTTTCCCTTGTCTCTCTTTCCTTCCATTCGACCCGTGAGTATCAGGTTCTCCAGACCCTCCTTCTTCATTATGTGTCCCAGAAACTTCAGCTTCCTCTTCCTGGTGTTAAGTATAAGCCACATCCTTGTTTGCATCCCCTCTAAGACCTCAACGTTGATCACACGCTTGGTCCATGATATCCTTAGCATCCTTCTGTAGAACCACATATCCGTCGCCTCGAGTCTTTTCTTCATCTTTAAAGAAATCGTCCAACATTCGCTGCCTTAAAGAAGGACAGACATCACATAACAGCTTAGTATTTTTTTCTTCGTTACCAAAGAAAACTTCCTGTCTTGCAATACTCTGCCCAACTTTTGGAATGCGTCCTTGGCCATCCCAATACGTCTACGGATCTCAGTGTTGCGTTTACCGTCCTCTGTCAGAACGCCTCCAAGATATATAAACTTCCGTGTCTTATTGATTATAATATTCCTGACCTGTAAATCGTATTTCGGGCTCATCCTTTTACTGATTTTTTTGTAGTTTATGCTTAGTCCCTTCTTCTCGCTCTCCGTCGCTACCTTCTGTAGGAGATTTTGTATTTTCATTTCTGTGTCTTCTATCAGTACTGTGTCATCTGTGTATCTTACGTTGTTAAGATTGTGGCCGCTAATTCTAAATCCCGGTAGGGTTTCCAATTCTCTCTAAATTGCCTCGCTGTATAGGTTGAACAGGTCGGGTGAGAAGACGCATCCTTGCCTTACGACCCTTTATATTTTTGTATATTCGCTGAACTCGTTCCCTATGCGCCTTGCCACACACCCTAAAACTAATATATGTCCATCTACCTGTTTATAAGAAATTAATAATCTTTTTCAGTTGCACCCAAACTATAATCGTATACTTACAGAGGTCTTAAAAATATTTATAAAGTCTGATGTTCAGCCGTTCTTTATGATATGTCTATAAAAAAAAGCCTATCTTACAAATCCTCTACTTTTAGTGCTGAAACTAAAAGACTAAACATAGCTTTAGACATCATAATAAACAATGAGCCAGATTTCATAGGTTTCTCATATTCACTTTCTATTATTGTATCGCTGAGAAACAAAAGCATTAACAATCCCTTAATAGTTAAATTGCTGTTGTGTCCTCTCTTTAATGTGTCTGTTGTGGACTCTTCCACTTACTATAAAATTAGTAGGAAAGTAAGCCTCGGGGGAGGGGAACAAATAGTATAGATTGAACGCTAGTCAACCGACACACACTCCCAGGTCGTGTAATACTCTTCTGTTCAATACACGCCTTATCCGCAACCTCTTGTTATATTATTTCTTAACCATATACTTGGTTATAACATTGCTAAACCGGATTAATCTCATCTGGAAGAAAACAAAAACTTCTCTTCTTTTGAGTTACTAGCCCTATCAGCATCCGCGGAAATCGAAAAGGTGACATGGGATTCCTAAAAAATAATCTTTCAAATTTGAAAATTCCCTATAAGGACTTCAAAGCGACTATAAACTCATCCATTCTAAACAAGTAGCAAGAGTTAAGGAACTAGCACCCAAACAATAAACTTTACAAAATTGAATCTATTCTAAGAGAATGGCATCATGATCTCAGACTTTCGCAAAGAAGAATTCATCCAATCATGAATCAGAATATGACACATCTACATCACTCATTCATTTCTCATAAAAAAGGAACATCCTCCTGAATGAACGGCATGCCAGGAAGCGTATACCGTAAAACATATTCTAACCGAGTGTAGTTACCTTGCCCCTATACGTCAACGATTTTATGGCAGGACTAATATAGAAGACCTCTTTAAGATGATAAGAGTAAATACTATCTTAGCCTATTTGAAGAAGGTTGCTTTATACTATAAATTATTACACTATATAACTCCATTCTAAATGCATAACTGGACAGTGATGGGACCAACGACTCAAAGAATGTTTATAACCCATATAGTTAATGAGGAAAATATTTTCGATATTAAATAACCAACAGAGTTGGTATGATATTAAGATATAACAAAAAAAAGTCAATCATTTTGATGCCATCTGTAACCTCTCCAGTGACCAATAAATTCATTATCAAAAATTCCTGCTCTAAATATGACTATTCTGGTACCTTTCAAGAACATATAAGAACAGACTACCCTAGACTACTTGAAAGGGGTTGGTTTATACCGCAACTTCTAACACTAAATGACTCCGTTCTAGATGCATAACTGCAGAATGTAGGCACCAGTGTAGTTGATCTGGGAAGGATGCGTGAATATTTAAGATTGTGCTGCAAATATGCAATATCCACAAACATAAATTATAAGAAATAGCCAAATGGTAACGATATTCAATCACGACAAAAAATACATGTTTGAAACAACAGATTAAATTTGTTTGTAATGATGTATGCAAAGGTATATTTTAGAGAAAAAGTTCTTTACTGTTTTGGAAATGTTCAATGTCTAAAAGTTGTCTGCCTTTGATTAAAATGGTTGAATTTAACTTAGACAAAAGATTTTCCTATGAAAGATATTGAGTGAAAATTTTGTTGTGTAAATTTTTCTAATCTCTCATAAAAGAAGTTTGTTTCTTTGGCGGCACATAATTCGCATGTGTATCTTTCGCGTGTGGGAGTCTCAAATGCGACGAAAATTCGTTTACTATTTCTATTTATAGTTTTCTTAACAACGAAATTGGCTCAACGAGGCTTGGTAGCTGTTGCAAATTTTTCTGAGAATTGTATTTTTTTATTTTTTAGCCAATAGGATTTCTTGAAACATTTAAATTAGGGATGAATTTGAGAAAGATTTATTTTTACGTCGGTTGAGCCTATTTTTTGACTGTTTTTTTATGGAAATTTCTCGAAGCTTATTTTTTATTTAACAACCAATGAAATTCAAGAAAATGTTTGAAATTGAAATGAGGGTTACTAAACCAGCGACCCCAAGGGATTGTTTACAAGCTATATATTCTCTTATTGCAAACGTTTGTACCCGATTAGAAAATTAAAAAAAATTACATACACACAAAACCGACATTTCTACAATTGTTCTACAAGCTTCTTGATGCCATTTTCATAGAATTTCTTGTTTTTGCCGGAAGAAGATTGTGAGGTAGTCTTCGACTGACTGCACAGTAACAGCTATTTTGTTATTTAAATTGTTCTGCAGAGAAGAGAACAAATGAAAATCGGAAGATAGCGGCGAAAAGGTAATATGACAAAATGTTGTCTGACATGATACTGCATACGAAACACATGTGTGTCATTAAATTCCTCCATATGAAAGAAACTTCTCCTATTGACATACATCAAGGCTTGATAATCATTTACAGAGACCAATTTGAGCACAGTTAATCAGTGGGTGTCACCAGAAACGATATGTTTGACTAAGCAGGTTTACCGGTTCATGTTCATGACTTGCGTGAAATGCATATCCAATCGTAATGACTATAGAGAAAAAATAGATTCGCAGCCGAAAATGTGTTCCATCCAAAGGTGTCATTTCTTACCTCTGTGTCTGTTTTAGCTTTCATGGGGAAAATAGGAGTCTCTTTTATGTGTGTGCATGTGCATGTGCGTGAGTGTATGTGTGTGCGCATGTGTGACACCTTTTAAAATATTCATTTAATGTAAGGAAAATACGAACGCCAAACGCACTGGTTTGTATGTAACGTTTTATCAAGCTATGTAATTCATCAAGAGACACCCACGCATATATGCGTACCTGTGTGTGTGTGTGTGTGTGTGTGTGTGTGTGGGTGTGTGTGTGTGTGTGTGTGTGATCCTTCTTTTTATTATGTCCTTATTTCTAACATCTTGTGACCCCCGTCGACATGCTCTTCCTTCCTCGGAGCGCACTAGCGGTTCATTCTTGACTCTTGAAGTTGCAATAAGTGGAAGGAGACTCTCTTTGTTGTCGACAGATACAGAAGAGCTTTATCCAGGATTAGCGCCATGTTTGATTTGGCGTCTCCACAGAAACAGCGGCGTGTCGGGACGGTAAAAGGTGTCGGACGATGGAGAAGGGCATATCTGGAGTTGACAGAGGAAGAAATGATAGAAATACGCGAAAGGGACAAATGAAAAAAAAGGAGAGTACAGAAGAAAAAATCTCTGCTCATATTAAAGCATGAAGGAAAATTGAGAACAAAAAAATGAAAACTTGAATTTAAACTTGGAGAATGAAAGAGTAAAAATGAAATGAGGAGAGAAGGAACTGAAAGAAGAAATGAATATGGAGACGGTAGAAAACAGAAAGAAAGAAAGAAAGAAAGAAAGAAAGAAAGAAAGAAAGAAAGAAAGAAAGAAACGAACGGAATTATAGTAGGCTTAAAGAAAGAAAGAAAGAAATTCGCAAAGGAAGTAAAGAAAGAAAGAAAGAAGGAAAGAAAGAAGCGGAATTATAGAAAGAAAGAAAGAAACGGAATTATAGAAGGCTTAAAGAAAGAAAGAAAGAAAGAAAGAAAGAAAGAAAGAAAGAAAGAAAGAAAGGAATGGAATTATAGAAGGTTTAAAGAAAGAAAGATGTACGCAAAGGAAGTATAGAAAGCGTTTAGAAAGAAAGAAAAAAAGAAAGAAAGAAAAAAGAAAGAAAACAACGGAATTATACAAGGCTTAAAGAAAGAAAGAAAGAAAGAAAGAAAGAAAGAAAGAAACGGAATTATAGAAGGCTTAAAGAAAAAATAAACAAAGAAACAAAGAAAATTATAGAAAGAGTATAAGAAAGAAAGAAAGAAAGAAAGAAAGAAAGAAAGAAAGAAAGAAAGAAAGAACGCAATGGAATTATAGAAGGTGTAAAGAAAGAAAGAGTGTCATAGGAAAGACAGACAGACTGAAAGAAAGAAAGAATCTTAAAGCAGTAGCAATGAGGATAGCATGGAGGCCTTTAAAGGCAAAAAGATTAAAGAAGTCAGGATCGGTGACCGAAGATAGCACACCCGTTGAAGGTGGAAAGAAGGCTCCTGTCTGCAAGAAGAGAAACGCCCGGATTTAATCCGTGTATGAGGGGGGCTAAGAATTGTCAATGTTTAAAGAATCTGATTGAATTGAATTGGGCGATCCATTGTTTCCTCTTCAAGGGCTGGCGTGGAGTCATCCGTAATGGTTGTTCCTTCTTTGCACTGGGACCCTCGGCAAAGGCGTTTTGGACCTAATGTTTGGGTCGGTCTTTGGTTGTGGAGCAGGAAAGTCGAAAAGAAAAGAGAAAATTAGTAATAGGTGGTTGGTTGGTTGGTTGGGCGTCAAGGGGTCGATGAGAAAATGGAATGCAAAAGGAATATCGGACTGACTTAATACTAAACAGTGCCCGCGCGTGACTGTGCGAGTGGCCAAACTTGAGGCAGCTAAAAACAAATACAGGAAAGAGAATCTCCCTGCCCCACTTTTGTTTTTGTATTAGACAAAGTGAAAATTTGTATGGTGTTCCTCTACGGTCGTGCTACTTATATAGAGATGACCCGGAACCGCTGAATTCTACCTTAAAGCAGCAAGTATATCTTCAGTTCAAGCAAATTTTAAAAACTGCCTTTTATTAGACTGATGCAGAAGGAAGTCTCCAATGACATAATTTTAACAACTTTAGGGAAACTTTGACTTAGCTTGGCCCAGAAGCAGAACAAACTGTGAGGATCGAACTCACTCTCTCACGGTTAATATGTTAACTGTACCACGTCAAAGGATTTGAATTGTAAATGCGCTGGTGTAACGAAGGGTACACGTTTGCTGAGCTAAAACATGGCTTAGTACAATCTTCTCACAATTGAGGGAGAGACTTGAAGCAACAGAAATGCGGTTATACAGAAGGATGCTGAGAATTACTTGGACCGAACACGAAGTTTCAAAGAAAATGGAAACAAAAAAAGCATACTTATATTTAACATTAGGAAGACACAAATTTGTAGGGCATATAATGAGGAAAGATGGCTTGGAAATTTTGATACCCACAAGACAGACTGAAGGCAAGAGAGACAGAGGGAAAAACGCATAAACTACCTCATGAGCTTGAGTAAATGGATGGCGGACAGATAACAAAAAGACACAAATTACTAAGAGCTACAAAAGACAGGAAGTTGTGGAGAGCGATGATCGACAACAGCCTGAAGAGAAAAGGCGTTTTGATGAAAAAGTATAGTAGTATACTCTTATTAAGAGTAGCGTAACGGTAATCAGGGCGGAAAAGGGAATCGGCGAGTCGAGTTCAAATTGCTGCATTAGGAAAGGAATTAATCGCTTCTCATCCTAGCTATGGGTTAAATAGCCGACTAGAGTTATTCAGCAGCAAGACTAGGATGTGGAAAATAAAAGTTACCGGCAATAAACTCTCCCTATAGGGGTGGAAACACTGCTAGAGAGATTTGACTGAACCTTCTTGTTTTCTTCCACCTGGTTAAAATGTGAATGGGCCTCGCTCTTAAAAAGAGCCCTGTTATTAGACTAAGCGGCTACTATTGTTAATACTTGCCTGGCACATTCTGGGTAGGATTTATCATCGCTCAGTTGCGTCTCTGTCTTCGGGCAGAGTACGATTCACTTGCGGCTCCGTCGGGGGAGAACGGCGCAACTGAGGAAAATCATACTTTGAGGTGCCCAGCCCTGGGTAACAGCTGCCAGAGGTTGCATCCTCTCTTTGCACTGGAGAGAGAGGGATTCGTGCTCTCTACCAAGACCGGCGCAACCGCCAGTTGCCGTGGCTCGGGTAATTTTTGTTCTTGGCCTGGGTGTATGGACTCGGATTCCCCACAATAAGCCCGACCTTGTGACACATCATGTGTTATTGGGGAGACTTACTTGGTATATGCCGGGTAGAGTTTATCATCTCTCAGTTGCGTCACTGTCTTAGGACAGAATGTAACTTAATTGTGGGTCTGTCTGCGGATAGAGACTCAACTAAGGAAAATAAGTAAGGTGCTCGGTCCCTGGGAACAGCTGCCAGAGGCAGCACCACCATTGCACTAAAGAGGCGGGATTGGTAGACACACCAAAATGCCAGCGTTACTGACGGTGGGGGCTGTCCTTAGCCCGGGTGTACGCGCTCGGGTTCCCCACATTAAACCCGATCTTTTGTCACATCCCGTTTCAGTGTAGAGACTGGGGTAAATCCCTATTATTGTTAACCACACATCTCTTCTGCTTCGAAGATCTTCTTTTTCGCAACTCTACCAATTGTTACCTATGCGCCTTTTGAAGATAGAGCTAGACTCGTCTTAGTAAGTAAATTAGCCAAATTTTATATATATATATATATATATATATATATATATATATATAAGGTAAAATATCCATTGATATATGATCCAAGTGGATCATAGTAATATGAAAATATTACAATTGATTCACGATTTATTTTATTTAATTTATACAGAGCAATATAATTAATTATCAAACAAATCCTTTTAGTTAATATGGAAAATAGGCTATTTCGGTAGACGACGAAAGTAGTCGTCTGTTTTTTCAACAGCAGTGTAGAATTAAATAAAGTTCCTGCCTGTAAGGTTTTCGGTAATTTAAGGTTTAAGTTGATTCTTTAGCTTCCAGTCTCAATTCTTCACAACTCCTAACCTCACAGACATGAAGTTCATTTCATTCCATACCGGGGTTGAAAAGACAGACGACCACATTATATATATATGTGTGTGTTTCATTGAATATGTCTTCCTTTTCTGTCACACACTATATATATATATATATATATATATATATATATATATATATATAGAGAGAGAGAGAGAGAGAGAGAGAAAGGTGGGGGGAGAATTACTACAAGTAAAAGATTTGTCACTTAGCTGATTGATGTTACCGTCAGCATCCCAATTCCAGAGTTTTCTAGACGGACCCACTGTGAAACTCTCCCCCCGTCAGGGGGCATCAGTAACTTACTGCTTATACTTTTCGATTTTTCTTTGTTATATGTACTTTTCATTGGAGCAAGTTTTTTTTTTTTACATTATATATGAGTACGTGTGTGCGTTCGTGTGCATCCTTCCGTGCACCCGCCTGCGCGCATGTACGAATGTGTAGAATGTCGTGATTATTTGTCGTTGTTTTTTTTTTTTTTTTGTTTGTTTTTTTTTTTACTTTACACTGACTCCTAACCCTTTCTCGCTTTTTCTTTATTTCCTTTATTCCTTCAATTGTTGCCATTTTGACTTCCGGTTTTCAAGACATGCTATCATTGTTAATTTTTGAGCGTTCTATTATTATAGTATATATATATATATATATATATATATATATATATATATATGTTCTAGCTTATATTATTGTTGTTATTATTACTATTATCACTAATACTAGGATTTTTGCCATCACGCCCATGACAATCAGATATATAAACACGAAGAAAAATAAATTTAACACCAATTCAGACACCGGTACTTATCAAATAAATTGTTTACAATGTAAAACAATTCGGGGAGACACCACGAGATCTAAAAGCCCGTATCTACGAACATAAAAGAAATTTACGTTTCGACAACAATTCAAATTCTCTCGTCACACAGAGAAACAAAACTGGGCATAACTTTGATTTTACTAATGCCAATCTAATTCAAGAATCTAGTATAGGTTTATCTAAAACAATCGCTATGTACGTAAAACGTTCCTAAATGAACACGCGAGAAACAAACACGCGTAATGTCTACTAGATGCATACACAGACACACACACTTACGAATATACATTATCATCTGAATCCCACATAAACGAACTAGTATTATTATACACTAACGTAGATATAACAATATACAAGGTTTTTCAGGTAGGCTTGGAATCCATTAATTTTTTTGAGAATTTCCCTCAATTCGGAACGCCACAAATTTTAGAAACGTTGGTGTAAAAAGCCGAATGCACGTGAAATCTGATTAACCACCAGAATTTCTTTGTTCTTTTTTCTCCATATCTCATTCTCTGATGAAGCCTTAATAAAAGTGAAACATGTTCAATTGCTAAACGTTTCCTATTTGTTCTTTATCTTATCATTCTGTCGGATTTTGATCCATATTTGATCCCAACTCATATATATATATATATATATATATATATATATATATATATATATATATATAGTTGTATATTTAGGCAGCAATCCTTCGTTTATGCACGTTTCATTAAAACGACAGACAAGGTGCTACAGTTGAGATATTTATTTAATTTTTCTTGTGTTCGAACAAGTGCTTTCTTTTCTGGACAAAAGATGTGAAAGAACTGTCCAAATTGCTCGGAAATATAAAACATTTGGACAGTTCTTTCACGCCCTTTGTCCAGAAAAAAAAGCTATTTAAGAACACAAGAAAAAATTAAATAAAAAAGGTTAATCGTAGTACCTTGTCTGTCGTTTTTGATGAAACTTACATATATATATATATATATATATATATATATATATATATATATATAAAAAAAAAAACAGACCACTTTAAGGTTCCATTATAATAATTTATTTCACCAGCGCCGCTTTAAAGGACTCTGGATCATCAGATAGCACTTCCAAAAGATGAAATGAAACGAAATGAAATGAAAATTCATACTTTTGATGGGTAGTGTAAGTTTTTGTAATTTAACAGAGGGGTAATGAGGAGTGGTTTGAGAGACATGGTCGAGTTTAGAGAGGGTTTATTTAATATTTCTTTCAATCATACTTAGTATTGGGGGAGGAGGGGCCAGACCTTGACCTATTGAATCGGTTAACTTAACAGAAGTGATATATTGAAATGGGTGGGGAGAAGAGAGAAAAGAAAAAGGAAAAAGAAAGAAGGAGGCTGTAAATGGGTTTTACATATGAAGGGAAGGAGAGGGGTGGTAAGTTTTAGCAATTTATGCAAAAAATACATTTTAATGTTTGATAGTAATTTAAATATCTAAAAAAAATCTACGAAGAAATTAATTTGATTCTTGCTGGCAATTTAAATATTTAACTCTTTTACGAATAATTTAGGGATTTAATATAAGTTAAATACTGTATTTATTAACACATTCATAGAGAACACATTAAAAAAATTTCTTAAAAATATAACAGTTAACCGATAGTAATCTTTTAATATTGTAAAAGACAGTTAAGGTAACATCTTTATCAGTTTGAATTTAATTCATGAATGTAATTTGTAACTATTTTTAGATGGGTAATCTTTCTTACTTAAAGTTTAGGTGTATATATATATATATATATATATATATATATATATATATATATATATAACTAAATTACCAAAATAGTTTTCGAATTATGTAAAAATAATTAAGCAGTTTACAATAATATATATAATTTATGGCGTTCCGAATTCAAGTAGAGACAACACGTCCTTTTGAAGCTCCAAGCAATTAACGGATTACAACTGCCTAACTGAAAACAAACTTTAATTATACTAACATTGTTTGATAAATCAAATGCACGTGAAACCTGAAAATCAAACAACGCATAACCATATCTCATTCTGTAATGAAACCTTAATAAAAAACATAACCATATCACATTCTGTAATGATGCCTTAATAAAAACCATAACCATATCTCATTCTGTAATGAAGCCTTAATAAAAACCATAACCATATCTCATTCTGTAATGTAGCCTTAATAAAAACATAACCATATCTCATTCTGTGATGAAGCCTTAATAAAAAAAAAACTTAACCATATCTCATTCTGTGATGAAGCTTTAATAAAAGTGAAACATGTCAGCTTGATAAACGTTTCCTATTTGTTCTTTATTTTATCATTCTGTCAGATTCCGATTCATCTTCGATTTGATCCCAATTTTTATCATCTTAATATCATATATATATATATATAATCATCTTATCATATATATCTATATAACAGTATCGCTCTTCCCATCGAATTTTCCCGCTTCTTTTATAATAGATATATCTTCTTTTTTTTTTAAATGGATCTAATGTCTGAAAACTCGTTATGGCTTACTTTGATTGAAATCACCAGAGTGACATACTAGTTGGATCCTTTAGACGTACTCAGCCCCGACCCACTTCCCAAAATCGAACCAAATAGATCAGATTTTGAGAAAGCCTCTTCTTGTTTGGTTGGATGTTCGAGTGGTGTAATGGATAGAGAATGAGAAATCGGAGAGCCGAGTTCGAATTCCAGTCGGGTTCGTTGCATTCACTTACGCACAAATAACTTTAGGAAAGGTATAACTCGATTCCTCCCCCCAACAGCACACACCAATACTGGAAAAATCAATGTGTTATATTCTGTGCTAAGGGAATAAACACATAACACCAAGTGGATACTAGAAGAAAGGTTTATTGTACACAACAAGTGCAATATGAAATACGGTACAGTTATACACATAGGTCAATCTAGTATTGAGTGCCACTAAATGGAAGGTCGGACGTGCTTGCGTCTTCTCTCTCTCACTCTTCCCTAAGTCTCTCGTAGACAATTGACATTATAGGTACTTACTACCTATAGTGTAATCATTCATGAGGGGACTGGTTATTCTATTACATCACAATGTTACCCTGAAAAAAATGTTAATGCATTATTCACGCGACAAAAAGAAGAATTATTCTCATAATCCAAAATAGCTTTCGACTTTAAATAAAGCTCAAAGGGTTGATAAGCCGTAAAAAATAACAAATAAAATCAATTCTTGGTTAGGCCGAGAACTTCTCAACACTCTCTCCCAAAAACTGTTTCACGGTATGTACATATATATATTTATTCATTTTTATTCACTTACTTATTTTATGTATTTATTTTTAATAATTAATTTATTTTTATTTTTATTTATATATTTATTTAGTATCGTATGAGAATAGTAAAATTGTCGGCATCGGAAAAGTATGGAAGCACTGAGCAAATATGTCAATTTGACGATGTTCTTACTGAAGGTACCAATCAAACTAATCGGAGTGCTTGTCTGATGCAGAACACATCAAATCTTATACTTAATCCTACCTCCCTGAATTATTTCAGTAAAACTGCAGACATCAGGAAATGTCACACTATCTACTAAAACTCGTACCTTAACCAGCGAGAGAAAAGAGGTGTTACGGTGTGGTTTCGTTTTATATCTAAACGCTTCAACGGCGATGAGAGTCAAAATGGCAATATAATTGGAAGGTAAGCGTTACTGTTACTGTATTATTTCCCTGACGTTTAGAGTCACCAAAAAGGTTTGGAATTGGAACCAGGGATTTCCTGCGTCTGGAATGTATTCTGGTGGCGACACTAGAATCTGCGATGAAAGGTTTTCATTGTTTAGCCGTAGTAGACCGAAAAATCTGCTTAAAAAATTGAAAAGAAAAAAAAAAAACATCGGTAAAGATCAAGGCGTGATACATTTTTTCCAATAATGTTTTTTGTGGACTGAACGTATGACGGAATTTGATACACCAACATTACTCCAAACACATGAAGCTACAGGAAAAATAATTTAATGAATACTGAAATCCCCGCATCAATAACTTAAAGATTTCTTTTTAATAATCCACCTACAGCAAGCGTTAATTTCTCAACTTTGCTAGGGCGTGGCCAAACAACAGCCCAGGACTTTCCTTCTGGATTCTTTTGGGGTAATTGGCAGAGGAGGAGAAGGAAGTTTCTCCCGTCAGTGTAGATGCTGCAGTTGTAGTATCTGTTCAATGCCGGAGGCTTTCTCTTCTCCCTCGCGTTCCCACCATCTTTGCGTGGCATCTGTTACATCGCGGTGGTATGACCGGCTATGACTAGCTTAGACAAGCTCTAACCATCTTAGACAAGCTATGATCAGCTAAGACAAGCTATGACCAGCTTAGACAATCTTTGACCAGCTAAGACAAGCTATGACCAGCTTAGACAAGATATGACCAGCTAAGACAAGCTTTGCTCAGCTTAGACAAGCTATGATCAGCTAAGACAATCTTTGACCAGCTAAGACAAGCTATGACCAGCTTAGACAAGATATGACCAGCTAAGACAAGCTTTGATCAGCTTAGACAAGCTATGATCAGCTAAGACAATGTTTGACCAACTAAGACAAGCTATGACCAGCTTAGACAGGCTATGACCAGCTAAGACAAGCTTTGACCAGCTTAGACAAACAAAGACCAGCTTAGACCAGCGGCCCGAGTGGAAACACTCAAGTCCCTATGTTAAAAGCCGACTTTGTGTCACAAGATATGACCAGCTAAGACAAGCTTTGATCAGCTTAGACAAAGAAAGACCAGCTTAGACCCGCGGCCCGAGTGGAAACACTCAAGTCCCTATGTTAAAAGCCGACCTTGTGTCACAAGATATAACCAGCTAATACCAGCCATGACCAGCTTAGACAAGCTATGACCAGCTAAGACAAGCTTTGACCAGCTTAGACAAAGAAAGACCAGCTTAGACCCGCGGCCCGAGTGGAAACACTCAAGTCTTTATGTTAAAAGTCGACCTTGTGTCACAAGATATGACCAGCTAAGACAAGCTTTGATCAGCTTAGACAAGCTATGATCAGCTAAGACAATGTTTGACCAACTAAGACAAGCCATGACCAGCTTAGTCAAGCTATGACCAGCTAAGACAGGCTTTGACCAGCTTAGACAAAGAAAGACCAGCTTAGACCCGCGGCCCGAGTGGAAACACTCAAGTCCCTATGTTAAAAGCCGACCTTGTGTCACAAGATATGACCAGCTAAGACAAGCTTTGATCAGCTTAGACAAGCTATGATCAGCTAAGACAATGTTTGACCAACTAAGACAAGCCATGACCATCTTAGACAAACAACGACCAGCTTAGACCAGCGGCCCGAGTGAAAACACTCAAGTCCCTATGTTAAAAGCCGACCTTGTGTCACAACCTGGCTCAGTGAGTGTCAAGGTAAATTGCGGGACTCATGGTAATGATTTTAGCTGTTTCTTGATAAGTAATCATCCGGCATTCAGCCAGTGCCTGCTGTCGATTGTAATTTATAAAATCTTCCCCTTAAAACAATTTTTCAAGAAAATAGATGTACCGTGTTCAATAGCTGTTTTAGTGCTGTTTCCAATATTGGTGAGGGTTTCCTTCCTTGCATTTTGTTAAGAGTAGTGTGGAACATCAGCATTTTGATTAAGTCATTATTTTCTCTTCGTATTTATAGACGTAGGCGATGATGGCTTTCCACGATTTCCTGTCCTTTGTAGCTCTTAATAATAATTTTTCTGTTATTTCTCCCAAATCCTGTTCTGTCATCCATTTAAGCATCTCATTAAATACTCCATGCGTTATTTTCCTTTGGCTCTCTTGCCTTCAATCTCTCCTGTGAGTATCAGATTTTCCAAGCTCCCTTTCTTCATTATGTGTTGTGGTAGTGCATAGTGGAGTGCCGACCATATAAATATGGTTGGTACCGGGAAGAGAGGGAGGAATCAAGAGATTCAACCAGAGACTCTGCCCGACTGCGACTCAGTCAACACATTCTCCAGGAACGGTCTTACCAGGAATATACAAAAGACTATATGTAAATATTGTGTACAATTTCTTGTTTCAATACATTTTGTTCTAAGTACATTTTGTGTTGCATTATTATTCCATGCATTAGTCAAGTTTCAACATTATGTGTCCCAGAAAATTCAGCTGTCACATTCTGATGTTAATCATAAGTTTCTTTTTGTTTCCATTTTCTCTAAAACTTCGTCGTTGCTCACATATTTTGTCCATGGTACTCTCAGCATAAAACCATATTTTTGTTGCTTCAAGTCTTTCATGCTACCTCTTTTAGTTGTTACTGATGTTGGAAATCCTCAAGTAATGTGATTTCTCTTATCTGGTAGAGTTCTTTGTTTATGAATCTGTAGCGCTGGTCATCGAGTATCGCGAAAGAATGGTCTTCGCAGAGGCTTACAGGCTTCATTCGCTCGAAACTATTTTAATAATCGATCTGAGAAAGCGAATAATTTAGACATTTCTGAAAGAGTTTGATACCATGCATTGCATCGACATGAAAGTCTCCATTTAAGAACATGAATCAAACTTACGACCCGCCTGATTATCTTAGGCGGCTCGCAAGTGGACAACAATCTTCTTTTTTTTTTTTTTAAATATCCATTAAAAGACTTCCGTATATTCTGATTACATATTGGACGAATAATAAATCTATTCAAAACAGGAAGAAAAGAAACAAAGATACAAACCTTATATATTGACTAGCGAACCCCAGGTCTTAGGATTTTTATAACATGATTAGACTAGAGAACCTTTTCAAGAAGATAAAAGTAGAGACTATCTTAGCTTACTTGAAGGAGGTGAGTCTATGATACTAGTTATAACACTAAATTACTCTTGTCAAGAGGCATAACTGGAGAGTGATGGAACCAATGACTCAAAGGATTGTTTACAAGCCATATATTAAATGAAATCTGTTCGGTATTAAATAATAGAGAGAGTTGAATTTTTTTTTTTTTATCATTTTACTCCAATGCTGCGTGTTCGACCCTTACAATACTAAAAGCATAATTAGAGAGTGATGGAACCAACCACTCAAAAGATTGTTTACAAGCTGTATATTTAATTAAAACAATCTTTTCGGTATTAAATAACCGACAGAGTTAGTTTTTTTTTTAATCATTTCATCCCAAGCAAGGCGAGAATGCCACTAAGGCGCAGGGAGTTACAGGAAGTGAACACGATAGAAAAGACAGAGTATAGGGAGGATTGAAGAAAAGACAAAAGATGAACGGGATTCAAGACAAAAGAAAATGGCGACTGACGCTACATTTAAATTTTTGAAATTTTTTCGAAATGTCGTATGCAAGAAAAGAACTAACGGAAAGGGCGCCCTTCTATGTTGTCATAGTCAGCTAGATTAGAAAACGATACCGGATGCTGCAAGTTCGATCCTTACTATAAACCAGACTAAGCTTCGATTTTATAAATATCGAAAGGAACAAATCAACTTGTTTCCTTCTAAATTGTTTCTCGTATTTTTCTACCTGTAAAAATAAATAAATAAAAAAAATAATACCCAAATTCAATTTTTCTTTTCTTTTTTTTTATAAATAACCCCCTCCTCACGTCTCGTGATAAATTTCAATAAAATTACCCCTTGTTGATTAATAAGTTTTTCATGTCTTTAAATCGATTGTAGTGTCCTCGTCTCAAAACGTGAACGATTTTACGACATGACTAGTCTAGAGGACCTTTTCAAGACGATAAATGTAGAGACTAGTCTTGCCTACCACAAATTATAGCATTAAATAACTCCGTACTAAAAGCATAACTAGAGAGTGATAGAACCAACCACTCAAAAGATAGTTTACAAGCTGTATATTTAATTAAA
This sequence comes from Acanthosepion pharaonis, assembly GCA_903632075.3. NCBI lineage: Eukaryota > Metazoa > Mollusca > Cephalopoda > Sepiida > Sepiidae > Acanthosepion > Acanthosepion pharaonis. The sequence continues at coordinate 516,559 of CAHIKZ030000822.1, forward strand.
ACAATCTTTTCGTTATTAAATAAGTTGTTTTTTTAATCATTTCACCCCAAGCAAGGCGAGAATGCCACTAAGGCGCAGGGAGTTACAGGAAGTGAACGTGAGAGAAAAGACTGAGTATAGGAAGGACAAATGATAAACGGAATTCAAGAATATAGATGATGTCCGTTGATGTTGGATTTAAATCTTTGAAGATTGTATATATCAAGGAAGCAAGTAAACGGAAGTGAGTTCCACGGGTGGGAAGTGCGAGAAAAGAAACTGTTGGAGTAGAAGTGGCGGCTACATTTAACTATTTCAACACTAAACGGGTGGGACCTAGATGCCAATTTAATAGCACGTTTAATTTTGTGCAGTCGGTTCACCAGGGGAAAAAAAAAGCTCATCAGAGCAGTTGCCATGAATATATCTGTAGAAAAGACAAAGAGAAGCCATATCATATCAGTGAGAAATTAAGTTGAGATGCCAGGTCAGGATCAATTACATTACAGATTTTTCTTTGGATTCTGTCAAGAACTTTGAGATGAATAGCAGGAGCACCAGACCAGATATGGCAGCAGTATTAAATGCACGGACGAATGGTGGATTTTTAAATTCGCAATATGGATTCTAATGAGAAACATTTTCTGGCACGACACAGTGAACCAACTTTCCTTGCAGTAGATGCAGCAATTGATTCTATGTAGTTGCTCCTTTTCAAGTCAACTGAAAACATGAGGCCAAGAAGGCGCAGTATGTGCCCTTAAAACATCACTTAATCAGTTATCAAGAAATTAACTTCCTATACAATCAACATATCAAAACAGAAGCTTTTCCAAGAATTTCTTATTAAAGTAAAATATTTTTCTCAGATGTACAAATCTCATTAATAGTATTAAACATTAATGCATTAATCTAATTTCTCAGGCATTTATGCAGTCTGTTCCAAAAACGTATCTAATCTATATGATAAATGCGAAAGTCAGTGTGTCACACTTTCTCAAATCAAAGGGACACAACTCTCTAACTTTCAATAACTCATTTCAAAGGAAAAAAATACTGTTTTTAAATTACAATTTACCAAAATAAAATTGTCCGTGTTTTCAACTTTACTCCAAGAGGCCGTAACCCAACATATGATACCATTTTGGAATCAGGCCAACTCCGCGAGCAAATTTTAAAACATTCTGGGTCGGATCCAAACCCGTAATCCTGAAATTTTGGATTCTAAGTTTTCATTACTGCAATTGTTTTCGGCGATTTTTTATGTGATGTTTTTTTTTTGTTTTTTTTTTTTTTGCGACACAATTTTTTGTGCGATAGCAATTTTTTATAACTTGGAAACAAATTTGAGAATAATCGAAATTTATTTCGAAATCCAACGAAAGTCACCTATGAAAGAGAAGTAATTGTTTGCACGGAAAGTAAGGACCTACGTTCATCAAACTGTCTTTAAATTAAGTGGCGGCAGAAGTAGAATTATCGTCGAACTTTTAAAAGATAAGCTTTAAATCAATTAAAAGCAGCGATCAATTTTGAGTTCTTCTGTAGTTTATTGTTGCCTATTGCATCTACTCCTCACTACCTATTGTGATGAAGCCCCAATCAAGAGCTCTCCACAGGAGCTAGGTTAAATAACACCCAATAGGGTGGATTTTAAGCTAGTAAGCTAATAAATGTACAAACAATATGCGTACATATGATTTCTTATTTATACTGTTGCTGTGAAACTCGAATTTATTGTGATACTGCCCACTTTACACAGAGCAGACATTGGTGAGACTCTCCATAAAAGTTTCACCACCTTTGGCAATGTTCTCTTCTGCTACTGGACAACAATATAACGCAAGCAAGGGACAACAATATGCTAAACAGCAAGTATTGATCTCCCATCACGAGGTTAATCAATGTTCTAAGGCCGGCGACTTTTCAAATTAATTGTAAATAATATTTTACATTGACGGAATAAGTGATTTGTTTGCAGTTGGACACAGAAAGTGTTATATCAATAAATACGAGCCTGACAGGTCATCATCATCGAAATTTCGATTTGAATTTATTACCCTATGCTTTTCGAGCTCTGCTATTTATATTTACCGCCTAAGGAAGATCATGTTGAAAAATACATATTTGTTGTGCAAAATAATCTTTTTTAATCATTAAGCCACGAACTTATTGATAAGGTTACATAGCAAAAAAAGAATATGAATCATTGATTTTTTTTGTAAAATCAAAATACACAGCCACCCAAAATTCAGCTCTGACTGTAAAATACAAAATTGGCCCTGATCTGCAGTCGATCTCTCACAGACATGCCGTCGCCTCCTTCTGTCTTTTTTTACAAATACTTTCACGGTAACAACTCCGATGAGCCGCTTTCGCTGGTTCCTAGAATTCATGAATTTAAGCGTTCAACTAGGCTGGCGTCTCGCTCTCACCCTTTCACTGTCGAAACTCCTAAATGTAGCCGTCTCTTCTACTCGAATAGCTTCATGTCTCGCACTTCTCGCCTGTGGAACTCCCTCCCCTTTTCTTGTTTCCCTGATAACTATAATTTAATAGATGTTAAAAAAAGACTTTATTTAATTTGAAAAGCTTTTAAATTGCGTTAAATTTGAATAGCACACACGAACCGAATGTACTACTGATATATGTGACTGCCATTCGTGGGTAATAGATTTTTATACCCAAAGGACATACTGAAGGCCAGAAAACTAAAACCTTGAGGGGATGACTGTCACCATAAAGTAATGTAATGGGATGAGTGTTAATAAGAACAATAAAAACAGGAACTTGTGGAGTAAGAGTGAATAACAAATTGCCAGCTACTATACAGGTGACAATATAAACTACGTATTGCCATAAGTTTTTTTTTTTCATTATCAAATACACAGAACTGTTGTGTAGCATTTCGTACAGTGTGACAGACGAATACCGTAAATGCTCGATTTGCAAATAAGCATCCTCTCTCCCCAAGAAATTTAAATAGAAGTACTTCTCTCAAATAAGCACGCCAGGATGACGAATTGAATATATTTCAGAAAAGAAAAAGGGAGCTTACTGTGAACTGGGAATTTAAAAAAAAATGTCAACTTAATCAAAATATGCATTTATTAAGGCTTAATGCCATATCACGTTGAGACACCTGTTCTCGTCCGGAAGTTGAGCAATGTTGAGTCTGGTCAGTACGTAGATCTAGATACGTGACCACTTGGGAATGCCAAGTGATGTATGTTTGGGTGTGCGGGTGGTGTAATGGGTAATGGCTCGGAATTTTTAACCGGAGAGCCGCGTTCCAGTTCCTGTTTGGTTCGTTGTATTCACGTACGCGCAAATACCTTTGACAAAAGTACGAACCCGTCTCTTATCCCCCAGCTATGGGTTAATTAGTAACAATTATATTTTTCTAAAAAATAAACTTAGAACTAAAAATATTTTCTGGCTTTAAATAACCTGCAAAGGGTTGATAAACCGTAAAAAAAGAATCAATTAAGCTTTCTTAAGAATGTTTAAAATTGTATTTATGGTATGTATACCTGTTTGTGTCCATCAGGTAATTTAAACAGAAGTAATGAAAGTAATACCGAAAAGCATAACTGTAGGTAATTAATGTTCGATTATTTTAATCTAATGTCATCGTTATTTATAATAAATGAAACGACATTGAGTTTTGGGAATGCTTTCCAGGTTAATGAAGGTAATAATTTATTCATCACCTTTTCTAATCTATGCCTCTTCAGAATCTAGGCTGTCATGTCTCTCTACAAATCTTTCTTCGTTATCTGTGAATTGCCATAAACTTTGGTGAAATATATCTATATTTATACCATTCGTCAATGCTTAAAATATTGCTGCCACATATGGTCCAGTGGCACTGCTATTTACCTTGAACTCCTTCATAAGATCCAAAAAAAGAATCTACAATATTATTGGCCCTGATCTGTCGGCTCAGATCCAGTCATTTTCCCACCACCTTAAGGTTGCCTCTCTGTGTCTTTTCTATACATACTTTCATCGTAATTGTTCGGATGAGGGCTTTGCTATGGTACCTAGACTTTACGAATTTAACCTCAGTACTAAATTAGCAAGAAGGTCTCGTCAATTTACAGTTGAATTGACTAGATGTAACCGTAAATTCTATGCTAACAGTTTCTGCTCTCGCACTTCTCACGTGTGGAACTCTTTTTCAGCTTCTTGCTTTCCAGTCAACTTTAATCTGCAAAAATTTAAATGCAATGTCAATCTACTGTCCTCCTGATTACTCTTTCCTCTTCCCGCTCATTATTAATGTTTTGGTTCGTAATTTTTTCACACCCAGTGACTCCTTGTGTTTTAGTGGCATGACTGCTTTGCGTGGGATGATTCCGATTTATATATATATATATATATATATATATATATATATATTAGGTTGGTGCAAAAATAATATCGTTTTCTCACATATGTTACATTTATATATGATTTCTGAATTATTTCATTGATATATATATATATAGACATGTTATATATCATTCCGTTTTTCGCTCTAACGAATCGTGTTATTCGTTACCGTTCTCAATCTTTTTATTCATTTTTTTTTTTTTGCAGGCTTTTCGACAGCATGGACAAAATTCAAATCCGCACGATTTTCTTGTTCCAGTTCAAACTAGGCCGAAAAGCTGCCGAGACAGCTTGTGATATCAATGATGCGTTTGGCCCAGGAACCACTAACGAACGTGTGGCACAACGGTGGTTCAAGAAATTTCGCAATGGTGACGAGAGCCTCGAAGATGAAGACGGTCGCGGCCGGCCGACTGCGGTTGATAACGAACATTTGAAAGCCTTAATTGAAGCCGATCCTCGCAAAACCACACGAGAAGTTGCTGTTGAACTCGAGGTCGACCACTCAACAGTCGTTCGCCATTTAAAGCAAATAGGGAAGTCAAAAAAGTTGGATAAATGAGTGTCGCATGAATTGAATGATAATCAAAAAAATCGTCGTTTTGAGGTGTCTTCTACGCTCCTTCTGCGCAACAAAAACGACCCATTTCTCAAGCGGATTGTGACGTGTGATGAGAAGTGGATCCTCTACGACAACCGGCGACGTTCGACACAGTGGTTGGATGCCGGAGAAGCTCCACAACACTTCCCGAAGCCGAAATTGCACCAAAAAAAGATTATGGTGACTGTTTGGGGGTCTGCGGCCGGTCTCATCCATCACAGCTTCTTGAATCCGGGCGAAACGATTACGGCAAAGTACTGCCGACAAATTGACGAAATGCACCAGAAGCTCCAACGTATGTGCCCGAGATTGGTCAATATGAAGGGACCAATTCTCCTCCATGACAACGCTCGCCCGCATGTTGCTCAACTGACCCTGCAGAAGCTGAACGAATTGGGCTACGAGACTCTGCCTCATCCGCCATATTCACCAGACCTCTCGCCCACCGATTATCACTTTTTTAAGCATCTCGACAACTTCCTGCGCGAAAAATGCTTCAAAAGCCGAGATGATGCCGAATCGGCCTTCAATGACTTCATCGCTTCCAGAACTCCGGATTTCTATGCTAATGGGATAAATAAACTTGTTTCTCGTTGGCAAAAATGTGTCGATTCTAATGGTTCTTATTTCGATTAATAAAGTTTATTATGAAAGGAGTTATGATCTTTTGAAGTTGAACGTCAAAAAACGACATTATTTTTGCACCAACCTAATATATATATATATATATGTGTGTGTGTGTGTAGTAAAGTACTTCCGTAGTGTTCTCTATTGTTTGGAATTGAAAGTTTTCATTCTTCTAGACTGACTACTTGACGATTTGAAATTTAGAGTTTTCATTCTCTTAGGTTGGATGTCGCCCAAGGTTAGCTAACGCATAGCTGGGGGTAGAAAATATTTGATTGACGCCTTTCCCAAATGCATTAAGGCGAAAATGAACGCAACAGAGTAGCCCAGAACTTGAATTCATCTTCTCGATTTCGCTTCCAGGATCGATGTCCGTTATAATAACCGCACACCCTACAAAAAACAAAAACTTATGGGCAGACTTAAAATTTTAATACGTTATTTAGACCACTTAATTTAATAACATGAATTCATGTTAAGTTCTTTAACGTGGAATATAAATTTTATAGGACAAAAAACGCAATGAATTAATCGATAGGTCCGGTTTAAACGAGAGCGAGAAAGACAGACATACTTCCGGTTTACACCAGAGTTAGAAAGGTAGACATACTTCCGGTTTACACCAGAGTTAGAAAGGTAGACATACTTCCGGTTTACACCAGAGTTAGAAAGTTAGACATCCGGTTTACACCAGAGTTAAAAAGGTAGATATACTTCCGGTTTACACCAGAGTTAGAAAGTAGACATACTTCCGGTTTACACCAGAATTAAAAAGGTAGACATACTTCCGGTTTACACCAGAGTTAGAAAGGTAGACATGCTTCCGGTTTACACCAGAGTTAGAAAGGTAGACATGCTTCCGGTTTACACCAGAGTTAGAAAGGTAGACATAGTTTCGGTTTACACTAGAGTCAGAAAATTGAACACAGTTTCGGTTTACACGAGAATCAATGACGTAAGCATTGTTCATGTCTCAAGATTTTTTTCGACAGTCAGGAGTCTTATCCCTTCGCAGAGAATGTAGTCAGCGTATTTTAACCCCTGCCGACAGTGTAATATTTGAACATAATTAACTCCTATGAGTATTATATGTCTTTAAATTTATTGGCGAAATATTAAATCCATCAAGTGATGCGAAAATAACTGAAAAACCAGAGAAACGAGCTTGAAATACTCTCCTATTTATCTATATATAAAATTCTGTGACTTCCTTTAGTCTGTCTGTCCGTCGCACCTTCTAAAATAACTATGCATTGACCAATTGAAACCAAAGTTTGAGGAGAAGTGTAAAATGGTAAGTGGGTACAAAATACACTTTCTTTTACTAGGGTGAGTAGCTTAGTACAATAAATTTTCATTGATTATTTGGAAAGTTAAAAGTTTTATTATTTAACATACGAAATACTCGCATTATTTAAAAAAAAAATAATGATTAAAATAACAATATTTAATAAAAATGAAATATTGCTTTTGAAAAATTTGGCTCCAAAAAGAAATATTTACGCATGAACAGTTCTATGTTGCATCCTCAAGAGTAAGAAATCCTAAGCATGTGTTCTTCGCTGTTAAAAAGGAAATAAAGAAATTTTCTTAAAAAAATATTGTTTACCAAGATGTCCTATAAAATTAAAGAAATTATTAAAACGCGGAACAAACAAATCAGCCTATTCAAATTTCATCTATTGGTTTTCGAAATTTGAACGAAATGTAGAGTTTCTTAAATCTCGACAAAATGTTAGCGATAACTTCAACAATACTAAACACAGTAAGGATTTCAACACGCGCCAGTTCACCCTGCGTTTCCGAGAATTATAAACAAATCCTAAGGTCAAATGCGTCAAAAAGTTGGAATTTAAGTCCAGAATGAAATATTTACGCATGGCCAGTTGTATGTTGCATACTCAAGAGTAAGAAATCCTAAGAATTTATTTTTCGCTGTTAAAAGGAAAAATACATTTTCTTAAAAAAATAATGTTTAGCATGAAATCCTATAAAATTAAATTACATTAAAGCAATTATTAAACCGCGAAGTATTGTTTTTGTCAAAGTATTTTTCCAAACAAATCAGCTTATTCAAATTTCATTGATTGGTTTGCGAAATTGAACAAAATGTAGAGTTTGTAAATCTCGACAAAAATATTAGCGATAACTTCAATAATAGTAATTACTGTGAGGATTTGAAAAAAATCTAGTATATACAAACTTTTCATCTCATAAATTCCCTTTTGCGTTTGAAACAAAGACTTGGATCCGTTTAAGACAGAACAAAATTTATTTATTCGAGTCCAAACAGAAAAGGACTGTAAATATTAAATAATGAAAGAAAGAATTATAAGTTATGAGTAGATTTTACGATTTACAAGAGAATATTACAAACGCTCTCAAAAGATGTGAAAGAAACGTGTGCATAACATGATCCTCAGAGTAAAGAAAAAAGGTTATAAGAAAAATCCAAAGAATTGAATAAAGAGATAAAAAGATTTTTAAAAATAACTTTATTGATTCAACACATTGTGTGCAGGAGGAAATAGCAGTTCTCAGGTAAACAGATGACTGGAGCAGACGACTTCAAAAGGTAAAATGCGCCAAGTCAGACAACAAAAATTGTTTGCTAGCCGATGCTGGTTCGCGGAAGAAGGAAGGAAATAAAGGCAGGAGAGGTTGCTATTTTATACTTTGCGAATTGTTTGAGGGAAGAGCAAAGTGGGGTGTTAGGGTGGGAACTTTTTGGCCTACCGGATTGTTGATTGTGTTTTCTTGAACGCGGGGGGTGGGGGTAAATTTGCTTCGTCATTCCAGGATTTTAATCAAAGAGACTGAAATCGTTTGAAGATAAAAAAAAAAATTCTGTTTTTTTTTTTTTTATTATTATTATTTTTATATTGACATCATTCTACATTATTTGGACTGTTTTTGGCCTTTTCAATCATAAGTGGAGAGAAGTCTGCCGACCTTCACGTGGTAGCCGCCATGTGTTGAAACGAAAGGAATCAAAAAACAAGAAAAAACATGTTAGAACATCACTGCCTATGCTACACTTGCTCGCAGCCTGTCTTGATGTGTGCGGACGTGAGCATGCAAGACATCATAAAAGAAGTTAACAACGTTTTTCAAGCTTGTTTACGACTGATTGCTTGATTATTTTAGGGCTTATCAACCATTTGCGGTTCATTTAATGCTGAAGCATATTTTACATTGTAGAAGTTTTCTTACAGTACCGGTGTTTCCAACTGATAATTTAAGCATTCCATAGTACATCCCAAAACGAATCTATCAATAAAAAACGGCCTTGTCCTCCCTCCTGAGGCCAATGTACTGATGATGAGGATATGTCGCTGATGTAACCTAGAACGGGTAACTGAATGAGGAATAACCAAAACGGATCTTCGAAATGAAATGGTAATCTTTATAACATCAACAAAATACAATACTCGCCAGCGGCGTGAAGTAGGTAAACCACTGCTAGTGGTGGACTACTTAGCATATTACGATATTTACCTGCATAGCCTCGTCTGGGTTCCTCTCTGCACAGCAAGCGCTTTCCATGCTGCCAGCTCTCGCTGCCAGCTTAGGTAGCATATTGCGATATTTATCTGCCTCCCCACGAGGTAGGATGTGGTAAAAGGCCAAAATTAATGTGGTGAAATCCGAGCCCATGGGCTCGGTCAAATATTGCCCGTAGACCCCTAATACGCGGGATCGAATATCTGTTTACCTCTCCGGATGAGACTCTGCACTTCGGCATAACCTCATCCAGGTTCCTCTCTGCCCGAAGACAGAGAGTTCGACGCGGCAGGTGCTGACAGGGTGTCATGGATTTGAGTGAGTGGAGTCTGTGGGTCTTAACAAAGAAAATTATTTTAAAAACATTGTGGACTGGCGCTACAGAATCACAAAGAACTGCACCAAATAACTGAAACGACATCAATTCTAGGACTTCCGCAACAGTAACAACTAACATGGATATCACTTGTAACTCGAAGATAAAGTAATGATATCATCAACATCTTAACGTTCAAAACTACGTCAATAAAGGTTAGAAAGGAAACACAGGATAAAGTCTAATTAATTTCCGTGGGCGTGATTTGAGACAGGTTACGAATTTGTAACTGATATAATGGAATATGCGTACACCTGTGTTCCCACTCACTGGAATATGATTGGCTGGTGTCCGTCATAAATACCGACTGACGTGTAGGAGAGTCAAGAGCCTTAGTCTAAGTCAATAACGACGCCCATTGGACTACGCCATTGATCTACACTTCTTACCTGCGACTACGACGCGTACCAGTCGATCTACTGCTACCGTATTCTACTTGGTTATAGTAGGCAAAACCACTTAGCTACTTCGTTCAAATAGATCCCTTTCCTGGACATATCAGTAACACATACATCAAATAGTCTCATTTGCCTTTTCACATCGTTCTTTATACATGTATATATATATATATATATATATATATATATAAGCCTGCCGGCATACTGTCTTTGGTCATAAGCAACAAACAACAAATCTAAAGATTTCGGCTGATTACTTCATCGGCCTTCTTTAAGGCTAGGTCGCATCCAATTGCATTTTATTGTATTTAGTGGGAGAATATATTAGGTGATTGAATGACAAATTGCGAATAATTCTGCGTACGGCGTTCCGTTTCTAAAAAAGGGCTTCATCGGACTAAAGTAACGTTCTTATTGATGGAATTATATATATATATATATATATATATATATATATATATATATATATATATATATATACCTGATGTAACAGAAAAATTGTCCAAATCGTGTAACAGAATAATTATTCATCCCACAAAAAGTTTAATATCTAAAAAACACTACCCATATTTGAGTTTCTTTTTTAGAGGTTTTCAAACAAGACGTTTAGCCATCTTGACACCATTTTCGTAAGAATCAGTGAAAAATCCATTGTGTTATTCAGCTAAAATAGAACAGATTAAAATTGTTTGATGTCAGACCGACTGTCTTCCCAAATGAGCAATTGTGAGAGGAAAAAGATCCTTCGGCCATTCAGGTCCTGGTATCAACATTCATACTCTGGTTTCCATCTTCAAAGTCCATTCAAAAACCATCAAGAGAACGGCGAATAAATATTTAAAAGAGTGTCACAGTAGAGAGGCAAACTGGATGTGGAGGTCACAACAGGAAGAGGGATCATCATTTCAACTTAGAGCTAAAGAGATCAATTAGAAAAGAACCAACTCAATCCATAAGATCTTTGGCACGTGAGAGAGGAGTTTCAGCTATGACAGTCCAAAGAGCAGTGAAAAAAGACTTGAAAATGAAATCGTACGTGAAACGTGTGCGGCACTTTGTTACTCTGGGACAAAAATCAGGTTTGAGAGGGCGAATATCATCTTGAAAAAGTTGGAAAATGATCACAGAATTATATATATATATATATATATATATATATATATATATATGAACTTTTTTTAAATCCTTCATGAGCTTCCGCTCTTTAGCTATGATTAATTAATGATGAACATGTCATTTTCGTTTATGATTAATACATCTGTTTAGCTTGGAGAGTAATTATACATTCTTATTGCCCAAAGTAGAGTTCAATGCTATTATAAAAAAAAAACCTCTGAGAATTCCAGTAAGATATCGTTAATCACTTCTAAAATACAACGGTTCAGAATTTAATCTAACAAGTCGACAATTTTGCTGTTACACGATTTGGACAATTTTTCTGTTACACCCGGTATGTAGTGGGACGTTAGAAAGATATAAACGTCATCATTATAAGAACTGTTTCACTGTGAAAGTATACTGCAAATTAGAATGATTTCTCATTTCAGCATCTTTGTAGATAACTCTTAACCAGTCCGTTCCATACGTCCTTGCTTTGTGCTAACTCACACTACAGGTTGCCAAAGTTCTCCAAAGTTATTACGGGTAATGATTGAATTTATTAATAGTTATTTTAACATCTTTATTCAATGTGTATACAATGCTTGTTCCTCCAATGTCTATGAATGTTGTTCTTCCATTTGTCATTGATGACAAGATCATTTCCGTAATATTTACTATTTTCAAAGCTATTTACATTGTCATTGATGACAAGATCATTCCATAATATTTACTATTTCCAAAGCTATTTACATTGTCATTGATGACAGGATCATTTCCATGCTATTTAGTATTTCCAAAGCTATTTACATTGTCATTAATGACAGGATCATTTCCATGCTATTTACTATTTCCAAAGCTATTTACATTGTCATTGATGACAAGATCATTTCCATAATATTTACTATTTCCAAAGCTATTTACATTGTCATTGATGACAGGATCATTTCCATGCTATTTAGTATTTCCAAAGCTATTTACATTGTCATTAATGACAGGATCATTTCCATGCTATTTACTATTTCCAAAGCTATTTACATTGTCATTGATGACAAGATCATTTCCATAATATTTACTATTTCCAAAGCTATTTACATTGTCATTGATGACAGGATCATTTCCATGCTATTTAGAATTTCCAAAGCTATTTACATTGTCATTAATGACAGGATCATTTCCATGCTATTTACTATTTCCAAAGCTATTTACATTGTCATTGATGACAAGATCATTTCCATAATATTTACTATTTCCAAAGCTATTTACATTGTCATTGATGACAGGATCATTTCCATGCTATTTAGTATTTCCAAAGCTATTTACATTGTCATTAATGACAGGATCATTTCCATGCTATTTACTATTTCCAAAGCTATTTACATTGTCATTGATGACAAGATCATTTCCATAATATTTACTATTTCCAAAGTTATTTCCATCTGTTGTCTCATTCTGATATTAATACCAAGTTCTTCTTTGATTTTGATTTCTTGGAGACAACATATATTAATGTTATAACTATTAATGTCCTGAGCCAATAATTCCCGCTTTTCTTTTTCCCCAAGTTCACTAAAATTAAATGTCAAAATGGTCAAATATTTATATGCAGTTGGAGGCATTTAAAAAGTTTTAAATACAAAACCTTTAACCGTTGGCAACCAGAGAACTAATTACTTACTCTGGTGTGAAGGCTTCGGCGCCATACAGAGTGGTCTGCATCCAGCTGTTCTCAGTTACGTCGCTTTCAGGTCCCTCGAAATGTAGTATTTATAGCGCAGACTTTGACTGCCTCGCCGTTACTTACCGCACTTTAGTTCACAATGCAGAGCGATTTTCGTCAATCGAAAGTCGTCTCAACGATAGACATGCCCAATCTATCGTAGTATTGTTGCTGCTAGCAGGGCTTCTAGAATTGCAGGATTTACAATTGCAAATGGCGGTACTGCAAACGTGTCAAGCGGTTAATATCCCTGTGGTATAGCGTTGAAGATTCCTCGGATTACATTTTTTTTTAAATCATTTCATCCCAAGCAAGTCTGGAATACCACTAGTGAGCAGAGGATTACAGGGAGTGAAAGAGAAAGAAGACTGAGAATGAGGAGGATTGAAAAAAAGACAAAAGATGAACGCGATTCAAGAAGATGGTAATTGATGTTGCATATAGTTTTTTTTTTAAACTGTAGCTATCAGTGTGATGTGGGGCCAAAGTTGGGACCACAGAAGGAAAACACGGAACACGGATTAGATGTAAGAAAGATATATTAACAACAGGTTACAGAGATAGTGTAAGCGGAGTTAGTGTCCAAAATTGGTAGTCGTACGAGACTCTCACTGTCTCTCTGTGTCACTCTCGGTCACTCAGTCTGTTAGTGTAGAGTGTTGTGTCGCATACTTAATAGAGACCTGGAAAAGTCTATTGTGTAGGTAATTCCGGTCTCACAATACCCCCCTTCCAAGATTTTTCTTTTTGAAAAGAAGAGAAAAAAATAAAACTGTTAATACTTTTTCCTCTTGGGATTTACGTCGAGCGGTTGAGTAAATTTCCTTTTCCTTCCTGAGCGTCGCACTTCAGGAGAGACTTGGGGCATGTCGAGATCGAAGTAGAGATCTTGATGCGTGAGCCACAGCTTTTCGTGAACCGTCTGGCAGTTTATGTAACCTGCAAGCACCAATGCCGTACGAGCTTGCATCACTTGCGACTATGATGTTGAGACTAGGGTCGTAATGGGTGAGGGAGAGGTCTGAAGTAAGATTTTACTTGATCTTCTTGAATGCGTCTTGGCATTCCGGGGTCCATGACCATGGTTTGTCCTTTTTTAAAAGTTGGTTGAGAGGCCCTTTCAAATTTTGCATGTTCTTAATGAACCCTTGGTAAAAGTTAGCTAGGCCGCGGAAGCTTTGTAACGCTTGAACGTTATCTGGGGCCGGCATGTTTCTGATCGCGTTGGCTCGTATTTGATTGGACTTCTTTTTTACGTAGACCGTAGGTGCTGCCCACTCGCTGCAATCTGTTTTTGAGAGAATTCCTGCTTGTTCGAGTCTATCTAACTCTTTGTTGATTTGCTCTAGAGCAGCGAAAGGGACATTCCGTTTCTTTTTGAATGCCGGTTGTGCACCGTCCTTCACTTGAACTTAGCTTTCATTTTAGTACATTTCCCAAGGCCGCCAGAAAAACCCTGGGGAAATTGTTGTTTGAGTTCCTTTTTTAGATTTACCAAATTGGACGTTTTACTTTGTATCTTGCGACAAAATGTACTCATTGGGCAATCCCAAAGATTGAATTTTTCTATCCAATCAGTTCCAAATAAGTTAACTGAAGTTTTCAATACGTAGGCTTTGAGCTTTTTGGTAACTCCATTTAGTGTTACTGTAAGTATTATCTCGCCTAAAATGTTAATCTTTTCGCCAGTTACGGATTTTGCTGTTTTATCCGTTTTTAATAAGGTCGGCTTGTTTAATTTTCGCCAAGTACGCCAGTTAATCGCTAAAATATCAGAACCCGAGTCAAGCTGAAATTTAATGGACTTATTGAAAATATCCACAGTTACATATTTTCTTAAATTCCTATCGACAATATTGTCAGATTGAGCTTGCCTAATTTTATTTTTGGGTTTTCTCGTTCTGTTGGCGTACCAGCACGAAGTTATAGTATGACCACTTTTATTGCAATTTTTGCAATATTTTTTGTTCTTAACTGGACAGAATTTCATCCAATGCCATTTACCACAATGGTAACATGGTCCGGGCGTTTTTTTAACCTATTTGGGATTTGGTTACTGCGTAATTTAGGACATGAGATTTGCCTTTTGTCTTTTTGAGGGGAATAGGAGGTATACTTACTTCTGATTTTATTTATCAGAGCCACACCTGATTCCTCGATAGTGTTTGAGTCACGCTTTACAGATATTACTCTTTGACAGTCCTCTGCCAGTTTTTGGAGACTCAATCCTTGTTCGTTCTCAAGCTTGGTCAGTACCCGTCGTCTGACTTCGGCATCTTCTGCTGATACTAGACCTTGTGCGAAAATTAAGCACTTGAAATCATCGGCAGTCAGTTCGGCTAGTTTAAAATCATTACAGAGCTTGTTTACCGATGCTGCAAACGTTAGAAGATCTTGCTGTTTGTCTTTGGCTGTGTTCAGGCATTTCCAACGTTTGTGGAACAAGGTTGTGTTAGGCCCGAATAGTTCCGATAGGAGCTTAATAGTCTCTGAAAAATCCAAGTCAGTCGTTTTCTTGGGTAGTATGAAATCTACGAACCTACTATGTTCTGTAGTTCCCAGTTTTCTCAATAGTAGACGTACCTTTTTTTTTACTGGGCCATTGTTTACAGTCTACGTTGAAAATATCTTCGTAGCGCCTGTAAAAAGCGTCGAACGTTTTGTCGTTTTTTGGTACGTATTCAATGGTTTCTATTGAATTCTAGATTGTACTCTGGGAGAATATTGTATCTTTTTCAGAGTTTGAGCCTTTTAATGCATTTACGAGTAATTCTTTAAGTTGTTTCTGTTGTAGTTCAGCATTCTGAAGCGTAATTTTCTGGAATTCCATTTGTTGTTTATATAAATCCCAAAATAGTTGTTGTTGTCTTTCTTCTAATTTTTCTTGCTGGTCCAAATTTAGTTTTAACATTTGGGCAACTACTTTTTGCAAATCTTCCATATTTAAAAATGACAAAAATGACAGGGATTTTTTTCTTTGAAACACGTGTACTAAGAGGAGGTACACAAAAAAATCTTGATAGATATTTGTTCTCTTTTTTTTTCTTTTAGAGAAAAAAAAATATGGACAGTTAGTTAAACTAAACCAATTATATGTGTTTAGCTTTTTTATTCCCGTGGTTCCGTTAATTTTAACGTAATTGAATAAATTTTCACCACACTTATGTATTATTATTTTTTTTTTAGAATGGTACAAAAAAAAAAAAGAAAACTCACCTCAGTGAAATTGAGGGGAGAATAATTTTATGCCCGAGATCAACTCAGTTACATAAATAAATTTTCGATAGTTTTTTCCGAAAACTTGAGTACAATGGTAGTACTTCTTCTCTTGTATTGTCAGTTTGTTTTACGAACAACTGTTTGTTTGTTTTTTGTGTGTGTGTGTGGGTGTGTAGAAATCGTTCTCGTATTGGACAGACTTTAATATTCCGTAGATATCGAATCACTAGTTTGTCAATGGCGTTTGGTATTGGAATATATGTAGACGCTGGGTGTTTAGCTTTTAAATCGCTAATGTAGTAATACCAGCTTAATTTCTCGTTCAACACAGCTGTGGGAACGCGTGGAGTTTCAGTGTATTTTTCGAGTACTGTCGCTATTGATATGGTGAGACTAAATTCTCGAATCTTTCCTGTCGCCACTGTTGTGGGACTGGCAAGTTATTGCGGTTTTTCGACGTGAATGCGTTTCTAGAATTCTTCGTCGACACAGATGGGGGATTGGTAAGGTATTTAGGTTTCGCCGTGAGTGCGTTTCTAGAATCCTCGTCGCCACTGATGTGGGGCCAAAGTTGGGACCACAGAAGGAAAACATGGAACACGGATTAGAATGTAAGAAAGATATATTAACAACAGGTTACAGAGATAGTGTAAGCGGAGTTAATGTCCAATACTGGTAGTCGTACGAGACTCTCACTGTCTCTCTGTGTCACTCTCTGTCACTCAGTCTGTCAGTGTAGAGTGTTGTGTCGTATACTTAATAGAGTCTATTGTGTAGGTAGTTCCGGTCTCACAATACAGTGAAAGGAGTTCCACAAGTGGGAAGTGCGAGAAAAGAAACTGTTGGAGTAGATTCCTCTATTCTAACAGTAAATGGGTGGGACCTAGATGCCAATCTAGTAGCACGCTTAAATTTATGGAGTTGGGGCACCAGAAAAAAAAAGCCCGTCCGAACAACTGTCATGAAAATATTTGTAGAAAAGACAGAGGGAAGCCACATAACGTTAGTGAGAAAGTGACAGAAGTCGAGATGCCAGGATACACCGATTACATTGAGAGATCCTTCTTTGGTTTTGTTTGGTTTGTTTTGCTTTACGGTATATCAACCCTAATGGGTTATTTAATGCCGACAAGATCTTTATTGCTGATATTTTTTTAATGTATAGCTGGTAATATTCTTTTTCTTCAAAAATGTATTGCTGGTAATAATTTTTCCTCAAAAAATTCATTGTTGGTATTAAAACTTATTTTTACACTTTCATAGTGCTCCGACCCCAGTTCAGGGGCCAACCACTTGCCCATAGCTGGGACCCCAACGAGTGCTACCACCCCGGGTCAGAGCGGACCTGAGGACACCAGCAATTAAGAGGTAGTTCACTGCGCCTCCCCACCAACAAAAAAAAAACTCTCGATCAGAGGCCCTGCTGTCGGACATAGTTTATCGTCTTACCGTGGACACAGATGTAGTTTATCGTCATACCCAAGAAGGCATTCTTTGGATTTTGTCAAGAATCTTGAGATGTACAGCAAGAGATCGTGATGGGAAGTGGGCAGGGGATAGATGATGAAGAGGTGGACTCGTACATCCTCAAAGGTATTTGTATGAAAGTAAACACAACTGTCTCTGCTAAGGTTTGAACTCTGTATGCTAATCTTACTTTTCACATTGTATAATCCGAAGTACAATGCACGCATCAAATTTATCTACTTAGCAAATGTAATCGTTAAAGGAATCAGGTAAAACACTTCAGTAGTAAAATTAGGTGGAGTAATGGATAGCGGCTCAGATTGAGGAATCTGAGAGCCGAGTTCGAATTCCAGTCAAATCCATTACATTCACTTACTTACTAATACCCTTGGGAAAGGTATGAATCCTCTTCTTCTCCCCCCCCCAGACAGACCGGATTCTATAGCCTTGGATGGCAACTGGTCTACGGCAGAAAGAAATGGCAACCAACTGCTGGAAAAATATCTGCCTCGTCAGTCATGTATCGAAAGATACATGATCGCCTAAGCATGTATCACGCATGGCACATAACTGACTGAGTAAAATTACAAAGACACAAGTCTTTCTTTTTTTTTAGCTTATCCTCTCAAGATTTGAGGACATTTAAATTGATTAATTTCTTTATATTTTCAAAATAAAGATATTAATAAAGTCTTATTTTTATGGCTCACTCGCTTTTCTTTATATTTTACACCTCAAAAATATATTTTGCAAAGTAGTTTTAATTTAAAATGTTTAGAAAAAGAAAGTAATACATACTGGGCCAACGCGGATATCTGAAACCGTGGTTAGCGATATACGAATACGGAGGGCCTATTAGATATTGTATTACGCAAGTTGAATTTCGGTACAGAATGAGTTGTGTAGCAACACAGAAAACCGAGTTCGAATCTGGGCTGCGGATGTGCGTGTTTGCTAAGATACAATGCGCCTTGCCCTTGAGAAAGGTAGGAATCCACTTCCATGGCCAATGAGCTATCAGCTGGTATTTTTACCAAAAGATGTCTTGTCACTGGCATGCCACGGAAATTGACAGAGAAGAGATTGAATGAGCGAGTAGTTAGGATCAGACAATCTTCCTTTAATTAGCAATCTTAACATTAAACAACTGTTACAACCATTGTCAACCCTGCCAAGTACAGCCTCTTTCTCTCTTTCATTCTCTCTTACTCACATACACACGCACTCGCGCGCACACACACACACACACACACACATATATATATGCATGATTTGTTTTTATATATGCATGTTTGACTGAATCATATTGACATATTCTGTCTATTTGTCAAGTTATCTTCTTGATGTTAAGTTGAAATTTATCAAGGAAGGTGTCGTAGTTCTTGTTAACCCAAGTACTTTCGATCTCTTCCGAAATCATCCTCAGGGGTGAATTGCAAAGACAAACTTAATGTTATTGTGACTGTTGTGATGACAATTTTTGTCGGCACGCGTGAAAACACATAGTTATTTTAAAATTAACCGTTGTAGCTACGACTTTTTGTAAACAAGCGTCCGCAATATAAGGGAATAACAAGAGATCATAAAAATGCAACATGGCGTTAAATGTTAGTCAAATGTATTTTACAACATTGCTACTATACTCATAATGAATTTTGTTCAGTGTTGGTTGCTTGCTTTTGATATAGAGGACCTCGAGAATTTGTAGTTTTTCCTTATTATTTTCATGGTGTGTGTGTGTGTGTGTGTGTGTGTGTGTGTGTGTGTGTGTGTGTGTGTGTGTGTGTGTGTGTGTGTGTGTGATCATTCTTTATAAAGACAGTATTCCCCGTAAAATAAAACGCTTATTATTAGCCTGCTGCCCAGGCAGTCCTAAGAGTAATCAGCTCTTACAGCCATTGTTAACCTTGACTTGACAAGGTCCAATCTTTCTATCTCTCTTTCTTTCTTTCTTTCTTTCTTTCTCTAGCACACAAACACTCAATCATACACACTCCCACAGACTCACATCGTCTATTTTCTTTTTCTCTCTCTATCTCTCTCACATACAGACACGGACATACACAGAGGAACATACAGACGTATACACACACACAAATATATATATATATATATATATATATATATATATATATAGTTCAAAAGTTTGAAGCTACTCTAGAATTAGTATGGAATGAACTTGACAAAAGAGTGAAAAAACTGAAAAAGAGCTCTTAGAGTCATTGAGAAAAGAATGGAATCAATTATCAAACTTATTCTTGGAGGAACATTTGCAACGAATGCCAAATATTTGTGCTGCAGTAACCAAGTTAAAGGAGGATATTTTGACGCGAGCCAAACTTAATCATACAATACTTCTTTTTTTTAAATTTTCAATAAAAAATCATCTCACTTTTTTAACCATGTAGAATAATTTTCTCTTATTTTACGTACAAAACAACTACATTTTGGGCCAATTTAAAAAATAACCAGAGGTGGCCTCAAACTTTTGAACTGTAGTATATGCATACATATATACATATATATATATATATATATATATATATATATATATATGTGTGTGTATATGTGTGTGTGTGTGTGTGTGTGTGTGTGTGTGTGTGTGTGTGTGTGTGTGTGTGTGTATAAAACACTATTCCTCATAAATTAAAATGCTCAAGATTTGAATCCAGGCTTTTAGAGTTTCCTATTAAGAGGCAAGTGGTTCTCAGGCGTTGATCGGCCGGCCTACTTCAACACGCATCCGGCGTAAAGAGTTGCGTTGAGTGCTTTCTCTTCTACAGGTGTCTTGGGTGGTCACACAGACCTTAAATCTGGCGGTTTCGAAAACCTTGACAGCAATCGCAACAACCATCGAGAATTTCAAAGTTTGCATAGAGATTTACACAATTTTTAATAGCTACATTATTTATTTATTTATATCTCATGTAATATCATATATCTGGAGAAAACCTCATTATTCAAGTGATATATATTTTCTTTCTCATGGCATTTATCTGTTTTTATCGCAACAGATGTACTATTTGGTCTATTGCTAAATCCTTTTTGCCCCAAACTATCAGCCTGTGTGTCCATGTTAGAAGATACAGGCGAATCTATATAATCTTGCAGTGTTTCTACTTCAGGACACACTTGTAGAATAACTAAAACATTGAGTCGCACTTTTAATTAGGAAAATTAGTCATGAAATTCGAAAATAGACTAATAAAGAAGTCTCCTGAAATAAGCATTTATTTATATATTACATCGTATATTTAAGTATGCTTGTGTGAAACCTGTTCTTGATGTATATTGGCAATTTTTTTCAGTGTAAGGCCTTATATATGATAAGCATACTCTTATTTCCTCATTAATTCATTTAATATTTGATCTATTTTAGATTTAATGTTGGTAAATGCAGAAAATCGTAATTCACAGAGGTATGGTGTGGAAAATTACAATAAAATATTCAATGCTTTACTAGTTATTGAAGGATGTTTGTCTTGAATGGAAATCCCAGATTGATCAATGGACACCTCTTAATGCTTCATTCGTTAGGCATAATCACCAGATATAGGTGGATTTATGAAGAGGCTGAGATTTTTACAGAGGCCGATAATGACTGATGTAAATTCCCGGAGAAAGACGCAAGGGAAAGGATTATCTATACCTTCTTAAAGATTAAGGAATTTAGCATCCAGTTTAAAATATCAAATAGAGACATATATTCGGTGTCTCTCTTCTTTTTTTAGAAAAAATGATATATTTTTTTTTTAAATAGAAAGATAATTCATAAATTACTCTTCTGTTAATTTAGAGCGCACCTGGCTATGGTTCAGGGTGCATTTGACTGTTGTGCCCTAACGAGAAAGGCCGGAATGCACAAAAACCGAAACGTTGTAATAACAATGAAAAAGATGAGGACAGGATAGGATGCGACACTCCATCTTTTGCGGCTCATCATTTCTTTCCTGTGTACACCTTAATACCAGCTCTGGTCACTTTGTTGTTCATTGATGTCATGTACATTATTAATTAATCCACGTGTCCAGTCATCTTGAAGTCTTCTCCTGGCCTTTTCAAAGGTAGCTGAAGAGGGCTAGTCGTGCCGTATAAAATTATTCTGATAAAATTCCTACACAGTCCCAACAAACTACTGGGGTATGTGTTTATCTTCCTTTCCATTATTTCACTGTCGTAATTGGGATTTCGTATATCATTAGTGGCGACAATATCCTTGGCATGATGGTGTGTTGGCAAATCCGGCTTTTGAAGTGGCCTGATAATACAGATTTATCATTTTTTCAACCATGATTCCAAGTTTGTTTTTTTTTTCGTCTTTTCTCAAAAAGAGGTAGCAGGTTAGTAATCCGATAGTTAGACAGATGGTTCACTTATTTATCTAAAGTAAATTTCTCCTTGGGACTTCTACGAAACTATATCTGCTAGCTTTAGTTTCGTACCCGAAAAGTAAACAACAGTTATTTTTAAGGCATTTTTTGTCCGACATTATTTGTTATTATTAGGTACCAACATGAGATCGCTGGAAAATGAGCATAGCAGAATAATAACGGCCGTAAACTTCCGTATCTGTCTATATTTCTGAGATGAGATATTATGTACATTATTTACATTATTCGGACTATTGTCCTCATTTTTGTCGCCATATTTATTACAATGTTTCGGCCGTTGTACGCTCCAGTCTTCTTCACACACATGATACAGTGGATAAAGGTGTTAGTTAGATCCAGTGACAGGACCCAAAGAGTGTGAATTTAATACCCGGTTAAGGCAGTGGAGAACTTTGAGAGGAGATAACTGATAACTGACATCCATTAAACAGGAGATAACTGATAACTGACATCCATTAAATATGGCACGTGGAACTAGAACAGTCTACCCCAGCGAGCGAAATAAAGGGTTCAGTTCGACAACTACCTGAAGAATGCCGGAGCGTACAACGGCCGAAACGTTGTAATAAATATGGCGACAAAGATGAGGACAATAGTCCGAATAATGTAAATAATAACCTTAAACTTGACGAAAACAAAATTTTATCGTCTAAATGTTTATGTTTTTATTAAGAGGAAAGAACAAAGTAAATCTTAATTATTTTTCAAAATTTTCCTGTCTTTATTAGTGTTAGGGGACCTTACCCATGATAACATAATGGACTATTTCATACGTAATAAATACCGTGCCTCAAGAGGAAGCAGGGAGTTCATTCCGAAGTCGGGCGACCGGCTGACCGGCTGATCGGTTGAACTCCCTGCCTTCGGGCGGGGAGGAACCCGAACGAGGCTACGCCGAAGGGCGGAGTCTCTTTCGGGGAGGTAAACCGACCCTGAACCCGTTTATACGGGTTCAAAGGGCATATTTTTGGCCGAGCCCACGGGCTCGGAGATCCCACGGGCTCGGAGATCCCACGTTAAACAGGCCTTGTGCCACATGATGCCCTCGTGGGGGGGGTGACTAAATACCGTTCAGTCCGATGTCGGGCGACCGGCTGACCGGCTGATCAGTTGAACTCTCTGCCTTCGGGTGGAGAGGAACCCGAAGGAGGCTACGCCGAAAGGCGGAGTCTCTTTCGGGGAGGTAAACCGACCCTGAACCCGTTTATACGGGTTCAAAGGGCATATTTTTTGCCGAACCCACGGGCTCAGAGATCCCACGTTAAACGGGCCTTGTGCCACATGATGCCCTCGTGGGGGTGGGGGGAACTAAATACCGTTCAGTCTGAAGTCTGGAGTGAGGCAGTCCGAAACAGAGTCGCGTTCAGGCAATTACTACTAAACCTGATTGTACGTACTAACACTTTCTATTTCTCTGTATATATTCCTGTTTGTACTATATCTGTGTTATTCCATACCCGTGTTCGAGTTCATCTTCATTGGTTCTACCTTGGACCATCACCGTGGTACAAGGACGTGGACCATAACAATTAGAGCATTCTAACATCTGATTCATCAGCGAATGTGCTACTAAATAACATGGCGGATTTGTTTGTCCATTTTTTTTTTTTTTAATGGCAGTCATTAATTTTGAAAATATTGCAAAAAAAATAATTGTCGGATTTTAATGAAATTTTCAGAAACTATTTATAAATGATAGAAATTATTATAAATATGTTTATTTTTTTTAAGGCATTGTAAAAAATATTTTTTATATTACCCCCCACCCGTAATTAATTTTATGAAAACTCTTGAAATTCAAATGCGTGCATTTTTTAGTGATTAATTAGTTAAAAGGACAAGCCTTTGAGGAAAACAAATCATTTTATTTTAGTTGACACCCTTCTACCGTAAAATCGTAAAATCAGCTCTGAATTGTAAAATACAAAACTCAATCAAACAAAGATATTTAATTTTTAATTTCAAAAGGTTTTAGTTTTTATTATCATGGATAATATTATCTGAAAGTAAAAAACTTTTTCGATGAAAAATAAATTTTTACAACAATTATTTATTATTTCTTAATTTAAATATTTTTTTTATTAAAGTTGTTAAATATTCTAAAATTAATGAAAATGATCACAGTTTAGTCAAGGGTGTTATTAATTTGATAAATATCATTACACATTATAAAATAAAGCTGGTTACAATCAGCAATCTGCAAATAGATAAAAATCTAATATAACATGATTTTTTTGTGTCCAAAATAGCTTAATTCAAATATACGGAAAACCGGAAGCATCATGAAAACAATAGTCCGTCACGTGGTTTGCGTTGGTAGTAACATAAACATTTTGACGATAAAATTCTGCTTTCGTCAAGTTTAAGGCCGTTTTTATCACGCTATGCAACTTAAAAAATAACGAGCTAAATAAGTTGTTCACATAAAGCTAAACTGTCACTTGTGACCTTCCGTACTATAACTTTTCTTCCCGTAAGATGTCAGTGTGTGATGAAATCACGTACATGTCTTTTGACAATCAACACCACTGTTAAGACAGGCTTTCTCTCATTTTAAAGTACATTTTTTTCAGCGCAGAAAGTAAGTCATGTTTGTTTCAAAATATATTAAATAAACTTTATAAATTCTAATATTCTTAAATTAAATTTTAAAAAATCATAATTGATTTTTTAAAAGAATTTTAAACGAACACTTTCACTTTTGTAAAAAAAAATGTTGAAAAAATGACTGACGATCGATTTTCTGTCAATTTTGCTTATCAAAAAACTACAAGATTTTTAACGAAAATGTTGGACGTGTTAGAAATGATTAAAAAACGTAAAAAAAATAATCAAAAAATACTATTGATCTTTCCTTTTGATAATAACATAAACATTTAGACGATAAAAATTATTTTCATCAAGTTTAAGGCCGTTATTATCATGCGATGCTCATTTTCCAGCGATTTCATGTTGGTACCTACTTATTACTGTAAACTTTCCGATAATTCGATAGTTAGACAGATGGCTCACTTATTTATCCAAAGCAAATTTTTCATTGGGACTTCTACGAAACTATATCTGCTAGCTTTAGTTTCGTACCTGAAATGTAAAGAGTTTTTTTAAGGGATTTTTTATCCGACATTATTTCTTTTCAGTGGGTAACGATTGGGTTTGAGTTGTTCTCCCTGTTTTGTTTTGTTTTTTAAATAGTAAAATTAATAACAACAGGAGTAAATTGAGAACTCCTATGTGCTGTATATTTTGAAATCTATCTTTCGTGAGTCCTAAATGAAAGGAAACCTAACGTAATGTTACGCGACCTTTAAACACTTCTCATTTCTACCCTAGACATATCGAAAGTAATAAAGTGGCAGATTGCGATCTGACGCAAGAAATGAAAAGTTACGCCGTTCTCGTTACGCTAACCACCAACTACCGCGCATCGGAGATTGCCAGTTTCTTGAATAATGCCAAGTGAACAGGAGGAAAGACATGTGTTTTTTTGCAGACCCCATGAAAGGTAAGTCGTGCTAGAAGGTTTTTCGCGTTTGAGTCAATCCTTCAAATCTACAAATCAACCATTCGTCTTTGTATTTAATACCATATATGGTCTGGTGCTCTCACTGTTCATCTCGAAGTCCTCGACAAAATCCAGAGACGGATATGCAATGTGATAGGTCCTGATCTGGGATCTCATCTACAGTCACTTTCTCACAGACTTGATGTGGCTTCCCTCTGTCTTTTCTACAAATATTTTCATGGTAACTGCTCTGACGCGCAACTTTCACTAGTATGAATTTAAGCGTGCTACTAGGTTGGCATCTCGGCCCCACCATTTTACTGTCGAAAGAGTTAAATGTAACCGCCTCTTCTACTCCAACAGCTTCTTCTCTCGCACTTAGTGGAACTTCCTTCCTTCTACTTACTTCCCTGATAGCTATAATCTACAAATATTCAAGTGTAATGTCAATCGACAACTTCCGATGCCTTGATCCTGATCCCCGTCTTTCTCTATATCCTTTCCTCAAACACCCCTCTTTACTCTTGCTCTTATTCTCTGTAACCCCTTGCGTGCTAGTGGCACTCCTACCGTGCTTGGGGTGAAATGCTTAAAAAAATACACACCAAGTTCAAATCATCTCACCTGAGATGCCCATAACGTACCACCCGACTTCTTGCGTTGTGTTACTGTCTTTTTTCTATGTCCATATCGGAGTGCTGGATACAGGAATCGAACCCTGGCCTTATACGTATGTTTCAACATGACTCTACATGTTATACGTTAGCCAACAGTAATTTAACGAGGATTAAGATGATGATAAGCTTTTTCGTTGTTCTTCCAATTTTACCATTGTTGGACATCTGGTTTCTACCTTATATTCAGTATTAAAATAACAAGGAATGAAAAGCTATAATTATGAGCGACATAATGAAATCAAGCATGGCTGATCATGGTCGAATACAAGACATCTACATCTAAATTAAAATTGAATGAACTTTCTTTCAAATGTAATAATGAGTTTCCTGAACGTTGATAGAATTACTAGAGTGAGAAAGTAGCTCGTTTGAATATTAGTTACGTATATTGAAATCACAATTATACAGTAATTTAACAATGATAAATGAGACTGGAATCCGAAGGCACATAGGAATCCCAAAAGATGGCTTCCAGAAACTAAGCAAAGTAATAAGAGATAGGAAAACGTCGTTAGAAACAAAGAGTGATCAACGTCTATCGTATACGTTACCGAATACTGGTTGACCGATAACTGTTACGCTCATTTAAGGCTTCAATAAATGAAAAAAAATATAATTAAGTGTGAGAGAATGAAATTAGGCAATGGTGGATCATGTATGGAAGGAAAGGGTAGACGTCCCTGGAAGTAAAGACACTAGACAGAGAAGAAAATTCAGACGTCTGAAAGAATCAGAACATATGCGATGCTATGAGAATATCCTTAGTAGGTTTAGCATAGAAATAAATACAGTATGGGGGCCGTTAAGATAGAAAGAAAGGTATTGCCGGTATTCTCACTTCGATTTTCTCTGTTACTCAGTCTTTTAGTCAAATAATGGATTTCCCAATTTGTTTTCCTAATAAATCTAATCAACATGATTCTTTGATTGATTTATTTCTTGCCTCCTCTCCTATCACTTGTCGAGCATCACTAATCTATCCGCTTGGAAATTCTACTGATATTTATTTTTAGTTGTCTATTAGATGTGAAATCTTTACAAAACTTCTTCCTGTTAACAGCGTGCCGATTGGGATTCATTTCGTGACTTTCTTCGAGTTGCCCTTTGGATTGATATTCTTAACCTGCCTATTAAGAATTGTGAAACAAAGAGGTCTTATTGGTTTAAAGCCGGCATTGATGCTTTTTTACCTACTAGGAAATACCAAGTGGAAACACAATCTTAGTTCACAGCAGCCCGTTCAGCCACTATAGCCTACAGGAATAACCAGCATGATAGTTCCGATCGCAACAGATGTCTATTTTTGTCAGCTCATAAAAAATTGTAAACGTGTCTTTAAAGAGGCTAAGTTTTTGTTTGCTGATAGAATGAAATACCGTATAGCCTCTAAAATATTTGGCTAGTTCGTGACTACTGGCGGCTCCGTAATAGTGTCTTAAATATGATTAAGTCTTCTATCCCTCCTCTCTTCACTCTTCAGTTTGATGTGTTAATATCTTCTGCTGATAAAGCAGAATGTTTCGCTCATAAATTCTCTTTAAATTATACTCTTAAATTCTATTCAGTGAAATGCATATAACTCCGTCCATGCTTTGTTATTATCTCTAAACTGGATCCATTCAAACCACGCGGACTTGATGGTATCCCTGCAATAGACCTCAAGAAATGTGCTCCTGTACTGACTCCTGTTCTCTCTAAACTCTACAATAAATGCTTTGCTGCTTCTTGCTTTCCTGATTGTTGGAAATCATCTTCTATAATTCTATTCTATAATATGAGCTGCACTTGTAATTACATTTTTTGTGTATTTCTTTAAGGTATGGGCTACTTTTCCAATCAATCTGAGGGCTCCAACTACAACTAGAATTATTGATGTCCTCATGTGCCACATTTTTTAGATTTCCATTTCAAGATCCTTATATTTTGATAGTTTTTTTGAAGATCTTTAAAGATACATTACAACCTGCAGGAACTAACATATCAATACGAAAGCATAGTCTGATTTTTGTGGTCTTTGATCACGATGTCTGGGCGATTAGCTTTGATTGTTCTGCCTGTGTGTATTGTGAAGTCCCATAAAATTGTTACAGGTCCTATCTCTCTAACGGGGTCCGGGTGGTGTTCATACCAATTTCTTGCAGTTTCCTTTGCGTAAAAGTGGCATATTTTCCAGTGCAGATTTTGGACCACTCTTTCATACCAAGTTTTATATTTAGTTGATACTAACACTATGAAACCTGATACAAGATGGTCAGTTGTTTCTGGATATTTATCACAGAATCTGCATTTTGAGCTGACACAATTTTCAGTTATGTGTGCTTGGAAAACATTGGTCCTATACAGCAGGTGCACAGGAAGACCTAACGCAGTTAGTGATGTGTTGTTATTTGTTTTTCTAACTCCCATAACATCTAGCGTTATATGGACAAAGTTCTTCGTGTTTAATCTGTATTTTCAAAACATTTTTTGCATTTCTCTTAAGCTGGGATTTCCAGGATTTTTTCAGTATGTTGTTATGTTCCTTTTTTATGATTCCAAGCGCACCTACTATCACTCGTACTATTCTTGTTTCAATTTTAACATTTTTCTATTTCGATTTCCAGGTTTTTATAATTCGATAGTTTTTCAAATTCCTTGGTTTCTGTGTTATTGTCCGCTGGGCAAGCCATTTCATGTTTTTCTTTTCGGTTTTTGACAATGATGTCCAGCTTATTTGCTTCAGTATTCCTGTCTGCAAAGATGGTGTAATCCCATAGAATTGTGTTATCTTCTATTTCTCCCACGGAGTGATATTCATACTATTTTTGTTAACAGTTTTTCAAAGGTGTTTGCACATTGTTCCGTGTAAGTATTGCACCATTCTATCGTGACTTTTTCAATATTCATTAGGCATAATTACAGAACGTCATGAGATTAGATTGTCTATGGTTTCCTGATGATGGTCGCAGAACCTGCATTTTGGATCCACGTTATTATGCATAATATATGTCTGAAAGATCTAAGTGAAAAGACTCTGGTCTTGCGCTGTAAGAATAAAGCCTTCCGTTTCAGCCTTTAATCCAGATGCCCGTAACCATCGATGAATGTTAACTTTATCAACATCAGCTTTATTAGCCTCGTTCAGGATATTGGCCGTTCAGAGGTTTGTCTTTCCAGCGTTGTTTCATTTATCCAAGACCTTTATCCTTGGCTTACTTTTTCGTATTTTTTGCTGCAACAGTTGGTTCTTGTGTTCTTATGGTTTTCTACAGAATCTACTCAATGTAGATCTTGTTTGTATTTACAACCTTCTTTCATGATTGAATATTTTTCTTTTTGTTTTCGTGTTGTTTGACTAATTGCATCACCCAGTTCTTTGTTGTTTCCATATATGTTAGTAAACCTTCTTGTTGTCTTGTATGACAATTCTAGTTGAATAAGACCTCTTCCATCTTCTTTACAGAGTATTTATAGACGGTCTGTATCATCGTTTGGATGATGCATGTTATGCTTAGTAAGAAGGTTTCTTATCTTAGAATATATTTGTCTGATGTCATTTAGAGTCCACTTCAAGATATTGAACAACATTGAACTACTGGGATGGCAAGGCTATTAATGGCCATGATTCTGTTCTGAGAATTCAATTCAGTTCTTGATATCAATCGCACCCTTCTATAATACACTTTTCGCACTATTTCTTTCATTTTTATGCTGAATTCCTTCACACTCATTTACACAGAGGTACTTATAAGCTTCTTTTTGCTCTGAATCTTTGATTGTTACCCCGGGATCTAAGCTAATAGAGGACGTTTATTGTAATGATCCTTATAACATTGTGACTTTAGCACTTTTATCCAAACCAAGTACCATTCCATTGTCATCATTGAAATATTTTACTGTTTTCAGGAGACCTTCCAGCTCACTGCCATTCCTAGAATACAACTTTAACTCATCCATGTAAAATAGATGGCTTATTTTGTTTTGAGATATCTTATAGCCATATTCCGTCCTGTTAAGTTCGCTGGTTAATGCTATTAGGGATACACAAAATAGTAAGGGAGACAAAGGGTTACCTTAAAATATTCCTCTGTTGATACTTAAATTTTATTGACATGATTAAGGTGAAGTGTTGTTTTCCTTATCGACATACTTTGATGAAATTGATGATGACGGGTGATAACTTGTATATATTTAAAGATTTTAAGATTATTATTATTATTATTATTATTATTATTTCGATTTCTGCTCTGGTTACACTACCTACCAAGTCTGCGGAAGACCTAAGTCAGGGAGTAGTATGTTGTTATGGCGACATTTCATGATTTGTTTTTCTAACTCCCATAGCATCACCTGGACAAATTTCTTCTAGTGTACTTATCAAGATAATTCTTTCTATTTCTCTTATGCTGGGATTTCCAGGGATTTCTTCAATGTGTTGTTGTGTTCCTTTTTTATCATTCCAAGCGCACCTACTATGGCTAGTACTATTCTTGTTTTTAATTTTCGCATTTTTTCTATTTTGATTTTCAAGTTTTTATACTTCGATAGTTTTTTCGAATTCCTTCGTTGTTATGTTACAGTCCGCGGGGCAAGCCATATCAATTAGTAGGCAAGATTTTCTTTTCGGTCTTTGGACAGTTATATTCGGACTTTTTGCTTCAATCTCCCTGTCTGTAAAGATGGTTTAATCCCATAGAATTGTGATGTATTCTATTTCTGTAACCGGTACTGGATGATTATTATTATAGTTATTATTATTATTATTATTATTATTATTATTATTGAAAACTTACATTATGTGTATGCCCTTTTTTAAAATGTTTACTCCTCTGTAATATGTTTTGTGCAATAGATTTAGTTCAAAAAATGAAAACGATGTTTTTACGGACTGGTCTAACACATTTGGCAATGCGCGAATACGTGCGCGCCTTCGCATGTGTGTGTAGAGGGGTGTTCTCTTTGAGGTTTTCGATTCTCTGGCAATCTTTGACGAAGAAATAGAAACTGAAACCGCGACTGCAGCCGACTTTGCGATCTTAAAATTCGACGCATGCGCACCGCTTTCCAAACACTTGGCAATGAGCAGCTTTTGTTAATTATAATAAGCGGCTGGTTGCCATGATAGATACCAACATTATAAACGGCAATTTACAAAGAAATGGAGTTTTTATTCCGAGGATAACAAATGCAGTGTTTTTGGGAAGAAGATATTGTATAGATCGCTATCTTATTTCATGCAAGTGATGATTTAAAGATGGCCGCAACGACGAAAGCTGAGAAAAGAAAGAAACGAAGAAGAAAAAGCAAGAAAGAAAAATATGCAAGAAAAGGATAAAAACAACGAAAAGAAATGAAAGAGAAAATTATTTTTAAAAAAAGCGAAAAAGGAGGACAAAAAAGAAAAGAAGTTTTTTCTTCATCTGTGAAGAAATTGCTCAGCATTTTCTACTATATATCAGATTAATTATGACAGAAGTTCAGCACTCTAACAGTGTTTCCCTGTTTCTTACTACTTTGCTTTGTTTCTAGACGAGAGCTTTCGCTCTTCCTATATACTGTTGAAATTTCTAGAGTACATAATGAAGAAAGAAGGACTGGAAAATTTGACACTCTAAAAGAGGGACAAAAGAAGGCAGCAAATAACCTTCATAATTAGATTGTGTAAATGGTAGAACAGGGATTAGGAGAGATAGCAAAAAGATAAACCTTATTAAGAACTGCAAAGTACAGGAAATTGTGGAGGGTCATAATCACCTAAATCCTAGATGGGCGGCACTTAAAAGAAGAAAATTAAATATTACATAAAAGTTGAGCACTGTTTGTTTCTAATGACGTTTTCCTATCTCTTAATACTTTGCTTAGTTTCTCGAAGACATCTTTCATTATTCCTATACTCCTTTGGATCTCTGTCTCTTTTTCCATCGACTGCTACTACACTACGCAGGTAGTTCATTTTCTGAATCTATTTGACTTTGACAACCCCAGTACGTAGCTAATATTCAAACGATCCAGTGTCTTGCACTAACTTTTCTATCAATATTCCAGAAACAAGTAATTCCTCTTGAACCAAACCTAATTCGATTTTAATTTAGATGTCGTGGACAGTCTTGAACCCGGCCATGATCATGAATTCTTGTAATAAATCCATATTTAATCACCAGATGCAATCGTTTTAAAAATTGACATCTTTGTTTGTGTGCATGGAACAATTAGAAGAAAAAAAAAGACACGTTCTTTTCCATATATTAATATCGATGCCGTTTTCAAAGTTCAGAAGTTTTTCTGACCGACGCAAATAAAAAAAATAGGATTAAGAAACTTTCTCAAACATTATACCAAAGATGGCGCCGGTATCTTTGAGCATCATCCTGAATGATACTGGAGAATGTACAAGTCGAAAAAATGGGAGCACTGGAATCGATAAAAGGTATGTCGTTCATGGGGCAAGAAGGTGGTTTTACGGTTTGTAGTTACTAGCGCCACGTCCAACCGCTTTTTAATTCAGACCTAATTATTTACCTATTATTACCTATTTATCTATATGTGCTGTGACCACGTAATTGGTTAAGGAATAATAACAAAACAAGAGGTTGCAGATAAATAGTCTATTGAACAATAAATACAACAGAAGGGTGTTACACGACTTAGGGGGAGGGGGTGTTGGTTGACCAGTGTTCAGTCTATATCACCATTCCCCCGAGGCTTACTTTTTCTACAAACTTTATAGTAAGTGGAAGAGTCCACAATAGCCTCATTAGAAGGAGGACGCCACAAAACTCCCCTTTTCAGCCTGACTCCGCCATCTTCTGTCTCCTTAAATATTCTTTTATTTTCTCTCCTCTATAACATTTTCCTTAGATTTTTTCACTCTCAGTAGCCCTTCCCGTCTTAGTGGCTTTATTACCTTCCTTGAGGTTAAATGTAAGTCAATATTGTGACCAAGTAACTGGTTAAGGAATAACAAAACAAGAGGTTGCAGATAAATAGTCTATTGAACAAAAAATACAACAGAAGGGTGTTACACGAACTGGGGGGGTCGGTTGACCAGCGCTCGGTCTATATCAGTGTTGATATTTATTAGCAGACCCCCCCCACCCGAACGAGGTTAAATGTGGCACAAGGCCGAGTTTAACGTGTGTCATCCGAGTACCCGTAGAACCCGCATAAAAAGTTTCGGGTCTGTCTACCTCCGTGGACGAGAGTCTGCCCTTCGGCTCAGCCTCGTCCGGGTTCCTCTCTGCCCAAGGCACAGAGTTTGACAGGAGCTGCGAACAGTCACAGCCTCAGTAGAACAGTCTCTATCACTGTTCCCTTCGAGGCTTACTTTTCCTACTAACTTTATAGTAAGTGGAAGAGTCCACAATAGCCTGATTAAAAGGAAGACATCACAACAATTTTCCAATAGGCGAGAGAGCACAGTCTACTCTGCTATTTAATCCACAGCTGGGGAGTAGAAGGGACGGAGTCATACTTTTCCCTAAAATTCTCTCTCTCAACGTTTATGTAATATCGTAGGACCTCATTATCTTCGGCAAATATGTTTTGCCTTTATGGAGAAATCAAAAGATAATAACTTGCTATATATGTTCACCTGAAAATCGACAGCGTAGCAAAGAAAATCATAAAAGTTGTATTTAACATACTCGAAAAATAAACTGTACAAAAAAGCAAAGAAAGAGACAAATAATTCATAAACGAAACATATTTTTTTAGGATGACTCGAACTTTGATGGCGTTGAGAAAATTTAAATTGATGAATTTTATTATATTAACCAAATATTATTATTAATATTAATATCTTTATTACAAAAGATTTATGTTATCTGTCTTTTTTTTTAATAATATCTTTGTAATGACAAAGGTACGCAGATGAAGGCTTTAAGAAAGCTTTATTCAACTGAGAATAGAAGGTTCGCATATAGTGTCCTTTTATAATCCCAGTAAACAGAAATAGCTCTCCCAAAGAGGAGAGTAATGAAACAAGGGGAGACAACTCTTGATTATTCATAACAGTCTTACTCAAACGATCCATCACTAAAGATGTTGGGAAAATAGTCAACTCTTTGCACTGCACTCAAAAGCACCTGACTCTTTATTAAGACTCGTCAAATTAAACTAAAAATGGAGTATTGCTGCCGTGTCTGGCCTGGAGCTCCAAGATCTCACTTTACAACTCAAAATCTTTGTAATGGATCAGTGGCGAACTGGGTTTAAACATAATGATTGCCAAGAGACAAAGGGGGCCCACGCCCAACTACAATGTTATCATTTAATTTTCATAAAAAATACATATAAAAAAAGGGTACGAGTAAAATTCTTGTAGAAAAAAATGTGTATAATTAATGTACATGTAGTGTATATATTACTGGCAGTAGATAACAAATTTAAATAGTGAATGCTAGAAATATTCATTTAATATTATGTAATTGGTTGCTATTT
This sequence comes from Acanthosepion pharaonis, assembly GCA_903632075.3. Taxonomy (NCBI): domain Eukaryota; kingdom Metazoa; phylum Mollusca; class Cephalopoda; order Sepiida; family Sepiidae; genus Acanthosepion; species Acanthosepion pharaonis. Next base: position 550,913 of record CAHIKZ030000822.1, read on the forward strand.
TAAACAGTTTACTGCGTAATTTACACATTAACAGAAAGTTCAAAAGCCCAATATTAAGTCAACTATATTAAAAGCAATAGTTTGTGTTCACTAAATGATTGTGCAAATCTGCCAATAATTGCTTATACATGCAATTCAAATGACAATTCCTTTTCAGTGGATAACAACATGTATGATTTCAAATTCTCTGGCAGCAAGTTTCTTAAACCTGTCTTTATCATCTTCAGCTTTGAAAATGTCCGCTCACATTGGACTTTAGTAAATGATAATGTGCAGATGACTTTATAAAGTTCTTATTCCTTTTTATTACTAAAACGGTTGTCTGTTTTTGTTTCTTTATTGCATTTTTATTTGATATAGAGGCTCAGTCCATCAAGGGTGGGGCCCACTGGCCATCGGGTAAGCTGACACCCTGGTTAGTCGGTATATCGATCACTGTATGTGTCCTTGTTTTATAGAAAATTACGCTATGAATTGATGCTAAAAACGTTAGAATTTTTATTTTAAGTAATTGGTTGCTATTTTTAAATAGTTTACTGCCCAATTTAAACATTAACAGAAAGTTCAAAAGCACAATATGAAGTCAACTATATTAAAAGCAATCGTTTGTGTTCACTAAATGATTGTGCAAATCTACTAACAATTGCTTATATATCCAATTCAGCTGACAATTCCTTTTCAGTGGATAACAAAATGTAAAATTCTCCTGAGAGAGCGAATTTCTTAAAATTGTCTTTATCATATTTAGCTTTGAAAATGTCCTCTCACATTGGACTTGAGTAACTGATAGTGTGCAGCTGACTTTATAAAGTACTTATTCCATTTTATTACCAAAACGATTGTCTGTTTTTGTTTCCTTGTTACATTTTTATTCGATATAGGGGTGAGGGCACTCTATTAATGGCACATTTGCTATCAAGCAAGCTGACACCATGGCCAGTCCGCTCCTGTCGGACACGACTTATTTTCCACGACACGGCCTCTTTCGCATAGACGGCGATTTTCGGATGAGCTCCACTCTTTAGTTCCACCAGTTCAGACGTTCACAGCTAGGAATCGACATGCTACATCTACTATTCGTATTTTATATGTAAGGAGAAAGTTTCACTGGAACAGATTTTTCCCGAGAACTGCTACTATGTGGAATAAACCCACAAGCGGATGCTTCTCTGAACACAGCAATCTTAAACTCTTCATGCCAAGAGTCAATCGCTATCTATCCTCCTTATCCTCATAATCTTCATTTCCTTCTACTTCCACCTACCTTTCTTTACATTTAGTACCCTTTACCTCTAGTTGTTCCTGAGTCTTGCATTGAGTGAACCTTAATCTTTATAAATAAAGCGCAGTGTACGTGTGTCCGTCCGTCCGTCTGTCCGTTTTTCGATCTCTACGAATCATAAACAACCTGATGTAACAGGTAGTAACTACAATAGTTATACGCGATTAAAAATTAAATAAATAACTCATTTAAAGTTTAATTTAAATATCGAACCGAATGAAAGTTTAAAAAAAAAAACAATTCTTTATTAAAGGTTTAACTTTAATTTCGCTTTTCGCTGCAACTGTAATTAATATCGTCTAATTAAGACATAATTAAAACTTAAGTAGGTACGTACGTTGCTCATATTTTTTTTCTAGCACGCGTCCTGTGACGTAATCAAAATATTCAATAGTTCGGGCTAACTAAAATCTTTTAAAAGTAACTTCATGTGAAGGAATCATAAATAATGCTTAATTTAACAGAAAATAAAAATTAGGGGCAAAATAAACGTAAACAATCTACAGAGATCGGTTGCGTATACGAAGAAAAATTATGCCGAATTAAGGTAAAATAATTATATTATTTCTTTTACGTACATGGGATGCTGAAGGTAAAAGACAGAAGGCCCAAAAGCTCTCGACAGGAGATAGCCTAATGTCTGCACAAAGAGCGACTTCTAGGTTAGTATAAAAATAATTCAGTAGTTTGCACACGAAAGTTTTACATTGATTGCTTGATTCGTTTTCTATAGGTTATATACCCTTTGCAGGTTATTTAAAGCCAGAAAATATATTTAGATTGTAAGAGGGTTTTTTAGATAATAGTAGAGGGATAAAAGTTTGTCTATATTTCTGAGATGAGGTATTATGTACATTATTTACGTTTCGGCCATTGTACCACCTGAAGAAGGCCGGAGCGTACAACGGCCGAAACGTTGTGATAAATATGGCGACAAAGATGAGGACAATAGTCCGAATAATGTAAATAATGATAAAAGTTTTACTAATTGACCCACATCTGGAGGTGAAAGAGTTGGAGTCATTCTTTTACCAAGGGTATTTGTGCATACGAATATAACGAAACCAATCTGGAATTGAAACACGGCTCTCCCGTTAACAATTCAGAGCTATTATCCATTACACCATCCAAGCTTACTGCACCTGGTATTCCCAAGCGGTCACTCATCTATGTACAGAAGTTTAACTTCGGTAAATCGTACGGGAACCTATGTTTCAACGTGATATGGCCATAAGCCGAAAATTTTACAGGCTGCACCAGCCGTGGACATGGGAAACAGAGCTTGATGATTCTGTAGATGGTTAGGCTTTTCTGTTCTTCAAGAGATTTAAGAAATGAACTGCGGTTGCGTATCTTATTACACAGAAGTACGGAAAATGTCCACATTCTAATCTATAACCTTTACACACGACAGGTTAATTCAAAAGTGCAGTACATCTACTTACAGTTGGCCCAAAGCAGTCTGTTTCTTACGAAACAGATTCAATATTGAATTTAGCATCACGTGGGCATATGTGGATGAATCAGCATCTTTTACGTACTATGCCCTTTCAGGACGTGAGGGGATCATGGCACTCCACACCTTGTTTTTGTTGCGTTATGTAATTTTTAAATCTTTACAAACCTACTTTGTCTCTTTTCTGCCATGAAATTTATCTCGTTTTTTTTTTTTTTTTCACGAGCCTTTAAAAAATGAGCCAAAGCATTCCCTGATGTCTACAGATATAGAACCAATACAAACCAAATTTTGGGGTAATTTAAACTGATTAATCACACTTTTCAACTATCATTTTTTTTTTTATATCTTTAGCCGGGTATGTCACTCATCTGTGGAAATTTTTCGACAAGAAAAAATTATTTCATATTTTTCTGTTTTTATTTTTTATTTTATTTTATTTATTTTTAAGTTTTTGGAAATCACTCAACCAGAATTCTTACTTATTTTTTTTAGAATACTTCTATTTTTCATTTTTATATTTATCTTAATTTATATATTTATTTAATCTTCATTTTTTTTTAATTACTCGTGTAGAAAAAGAAATAATACTTATTTTATAGCATTTTACATTTTTCTTTTTCTTTCTTTCTTTATTCTATTCTATTTTTTATTTGTTATTTGTTTACGACCAGAAAAAAATTGCTTTATATAATTTTTCTATTTTTATTTATTTCATTTTATTTTAGCATTTTTAAGTTTTTTAGTAATCACTCAACCAGAAATATAACTTTATATCATTTTTTCTATTTTTATTTTCACTTACTTTTTTTATTTTTGGAAATCACTCGACCAGAACAGCAAAAAAAAACTTATTTTAGATCGTCGTTCTATTTTTATTTTTATTTTATTTTGTTATTATTAAGTTTTTGATATTCACTCAACCAGAAATATATCATATTTTATACCATTTTTTTTTTAATTATTTTATTTATTTATTTATAAATCACTTGACCAAATAAATTATTTTATATCGTTTTTCTATTTTTATTTTTATTTATTTTATTCTTTTTTTATATTATTATTTTTAAGTTATTGATAATCGTTCAACCAGAAATATAGCTTATTTTAAGTAATTTTCTTAATTTAATTTATTTTTCTATTTTATTTTTTTATTTTTATTTTTTTTTTTTTGAAATCACTTGACGAAAAAAACATTTTATATCATTTACTGTTTTTATTTTTATTTATTTTATCTTTAAGTTTTTGGTAATCACTCAACTAGAAATGTAGCTTGTCTTATATAAATTTTTTTAATTTAATTTATTTTTTTATTTTATTTTTTTGGCGGGGGGGGGAATCGACCACAAACACTATTTTATATCATTTTTCTATTTTTCTTTATTTTATTTTATATTATTTTATTATTTTAAGTTTTTGGTAATCACTCAACCAGAAATATAGCTTATTTTATATAATTTTCTTAATTTAATTTATTTTTTTTTATTTTATTTATTTAATTTTTTCAATTTTTTTTTTAAATCACTTGACCAAAAAACAATCTTTTATATAATTTTTCTATCTTTAATTTTCTGTATTTATATATATTTGAGGCTTAATTTTGCCCAACGTTCAATAGACGCTTGTAAATGAAAATGATATCATGTTGAACTTCGTATAATTGTAGATTAAAATAACTAAATTTTCCCATTACTTTTTTGCATTGTTTTTATGACCAACTGAAAGTGGCACATTTTTTAACGTTTACTATTCATTAATTAGATTAATTAGAGAGATTGGTTTTCTGCTTTTGAACGAACATCAAGGTATTGGTTGAATCTTTGTTTTTTTCTCGAGACTAATGCGGTCATCATATTCGTATAAATATCGAGTTTAATTTATTTTTCGTTTGTTTTTAGCTGATTTGCCTTTTGTAATGTGCAGATGAACAGCTGCAAAGACAGATAGACGAACAGACAGATGGACGCACAGGCATTGCTCGAGACGCCAGGGATTTAAAATTACACAAATACGTCGCCAGCGACCATGCGTAATGTTGACTGTAGTCGATTCGCTTTTGAAATAGAACATGAGTTATTCTATGAAAAACCAATCGGTTTGTCGAATATGGGCAGCTGAAGGCAAAAGTGACCGGCTGACAGGCAGGCAAAAAAGGCTGACCAGTGGACAACCTGTCAGGCAGCGGAAAGGAACCGTCGGTTTGATAAATGTGTTGTTGATTGGTTGTAAATATAAGAGCAGAACTTGGTGGAGGCACTTATATTGATTATAGATTGATTACAAGGAGAAAGATACAAAAGTTGTCCCTCACGATATCTCTTTCGCTCTGTCTCTCTTATACACACACACATGTATGTATATATATATATACATACATATATATATATATATATATATATATATATATATATATATATATATATATATATATATATATATATATTTGTGTGTGTGAAAAAGTTAGATTCGAACAGATGGATGGATATGTTACACATAGATTGGATGAGGAGAGTGAGATAGATATATCTGAAGTGGCTAATAATAGATAGATAGATAGATAGATAGATAGATAGATAGATAGATAGATAGATAGATAGATAGATTTGAAGAGGCTAACAGACAGACTTAAAGAAGCTTACAGATAGAGGAGATTGGAAGAGGTTAATAGATAGATAGAGAGCGATAGATACATTTGAAGAGACTAATAGATAAATATATAGATAGATTTGAAGAGGCTTACAGATATATATATATATATATATATATATATATAGAGAGAGAGAGAGAGAGAGAGATCTGAAGAGGCTTAACGATAGATAGATAGATAGATAGATAGATAGATAGATAGATAGATAGATAGATTTAAAGAGGCTAACAGATATATAAATATAAAGATAGGTTTGAAAAGGCTTACAGACAGATAAACATAACATAAAATATATATTATAAATATTTATATTTTATAATTTTATTTTTATATCTGTTTAAATTATTATAGATCTACATAGTATTGAGCACTTTTGCTGAACTTTGTTTTATGTTACTATTGTCAAACTATAAATATTTTTAAATATTACTCTCTTTCTCTCTCTCTCTATATATATATACACACATACATACATACATACACACACACACACACACACACACACATATATATATATATATATATATATATATATATATATATATATATATATTGTTGCCATATTAAGTTTTGTTAGCAATGCCAAATGTAAATTTTCATGCGTATATAAAAAGAATTAATTTGGTGAAAAAATTAGTTTAGTTGATAATTAAATATCTACGCGTCATTAATTAGCTTTGAAAATTGCGAGACTCAAGTTTGCAAATTTCTGTTTTACTCGTTTGATATCTTGGTGCTTTCCTCATTTATGGTCCCTGGGGCTGGACAAAATTAAACTGACTATAAATGCATTTGAGAATTCACATCTCAGAAAGGTTTTCATTAGCACCTATACTATAGGCCAAAGATTTTGTGGAAAACCTCTGGATTTCAGAGATTTAACGTTGCGTGCTTTTTTGAAAAACTAATTTACTATCCTCACTTCGCGACAGAGGGACTTTCTCTTTATGAATGGATCTATTATATATTCAATAATTATAATGACAAAATTATCCCATTTCTGGATAATGTTTTCTTTAGCACTCTTTTCCTAATCTAACTTGCTGTCTTTTAAATTTTAGACGAACCGTTCTCTAAAGAACCGTGCGCAGTGCACGAATGGGTTTAATACTTTCAGCATCCTTACTCAGTAGGAATTAATTAAACCAAAGAAGGTATAAAACTTTCTGAAGCTAACTCTTTCAGCTACTGTGCAAGGACACACTAGTGAGCCGCGCGAACCGTTTAAGCGAGTCGCGAAATAGTGTCATACATACAAGATGCGATGGGTAAATCCTCTGCACTGTCCTTAGATTGACGCCCAAACACTGTGAATGAAATGTTCGTATTGGAGCTTCTGACTCGAATGCCAAGTAGTATAAGATGCCGTTTCCAAATTTCTGACGGAGTGATTTACGTCATGGTGCTCTTTTTCTTGCAGACGGTGCCCAACTGACCCTACTATATTGTACAGTTGACAAATTCAAAAACAAATAACGCGCATGCGCAAAATTAAACTATAAAATAGCGACAATTTACCCATCGCATATTGCATGTATGACACTATTTCGCGGCTCGCTTAAACGGTTCGCGCGGCACACAAGTGTTTCCTTGCAGAGTAGTTGAGAACCACTGGGCTGAAGGTTACCTTCAGAAAGTTTTATACCTTCTTTGGTTTAATTAACTCCTACTGAGTAAGGATGCTGAAACTATTAAACCCATTTGTGCACTGCGCACGGTTCTTTAGAGAAGAACTGTCGCTATTTTATAGTTTAATTTTGCGCATGCGCGTTAATTGTTATTGAATTTGTAAAGTGAACAGTATAGTAAGGTCAATTGGGCACCGTCTGTGAGAAAAGGAGCACCATGAAGCAATTCACTCCAACAGTAAAATTGAAAAAGGCATACTGTACTGCTTGGCATTCGAGCCGGAAGCTTCAATACGAACATTTCATTTACAGTTTTGGGGCGTCAATCTAAGGACAGTGCAGAGGATTCGGAAAGAGTTGCATGAGTCTAAAGTGTTTGGAGTGATCATTAGTGGTAGAGACGTTATGTCTCGATTTGCCTTCCCACAGGTCCTCAGACTCAACACTGAGCCCTAAATCAAGTGCCTCGAGAAGCTAGTGCTGCCCTAGTTTAATAGGTTGCTAGAATACCCTATTTCTGGCAACAGGGCACCTCACCATGCCACACAAACGGGGGAACCCAATCATGTCTGTCAGACAATTTCTGCGACCACATCATCCCTTAGATCTAGCCACTTAACTCCCCAGACTGCAGCCGCCTTGATTATTAAGTGTGGGGCGCAGTTGAGCAAGAGACCATCAAAACTTTTTGTAGCACCAAAGATGAACGGCAAGGATTATGGCAACATTCACCAAATTAAACAAGGAAACCGCCCAGAAGAGTTGCAAGAGATTCCAAAGCCGTCTTGAGGCCGTGGTTGAAGCCAATGACGATTTTATTGAATACATTTACTCTTTAATATTTCTAGATTATTTTGTGTAATTTTGATAAATGAGCTGTCAGTATTAAAATGAGATGTCGGTGTTATTTTCATGTTTTTCGTAATTTAGACGATAATTTACCCATCGCACCCTACATATATATATATATATATATATATATATATATATATATATATATATATATATATATATATATATATATATTGAACAATAAAAATATTAGAAAATTAAAATCTTCAGACACACTGGATTGTAGATTAATATTCTTTCGTTTTTTATTATTATTTCATTTAGATTCCTCGACTAGTTTCGGCCAAAAATGGCCATCATCGGGAGAAGAAATATTTCTGCTTGCTGGTAGCAGTAAACTACAGAAATATATATATATATATATATATATATATATATATATATATATATATATATATATATATATATATATATGTGTTTGTGGAAGTAGTAATGGTACAGCGTTAGTAGTTGGAGAAATGGATAATAATTAAACTTTTTTTTTTCAAATAATTCTTTTCCCTGTTTTTCGATTGTGTTGTTTTAAATACTTTGTTTTAATATTCATTTTTTAGAGTATTTTTATTTTTTAATTTATTTTTTAAAATTTTCCTTCATTTGAATAAACATTAAGCTTTTTCATATAATTGTATTCAACATTCTTCGTTTTATTCAAAATTCTTACAAAGTTTTATTGAATTATGAATTAATATTGAGGAAGTTCCGATATGCAACAAAGAGCACTTGATTTAATAATTTCCCAATTTTTAAAAAATATATTACTCGGAAATTTGTATAAAATGAAAATCACATTTATTTTACTGAAATTGTTGATATACAAAAATTGTACTCACAAGTACAGCTCACACGAAAAGATTTAACTATGTAAAATGCATGTGATCTTGGTTTTTTGTTGTTTTTTTTGTTTTTTTTTGTGGGGGGTCTTTTGTCTGTTCTTTTTGGTGGGGTTGTTTTTTGTTTTTCGTTTTTTTTTTTTTTTTACAAAAATGATCAGTGGAAAATATCATGAAGCTATTCCTGAACTTAGATCTTTGGTTGCGACCCGGATTGAAATGTTTATACAACAGAAATCAAAGGAAATAATAATAATAATAATAATAATAATAATAATAATAATAATAATAATATAAAATAACGTTTAAGCGAAGAACTTTTGAAAGATTTGGGAATTTTTAGAGAATTGGTATGAGCGAAAAAATTAAGAAAAATAAAAGTATAAAAACTGTTTGGCTGGACGATTCTGTCCACGAGGTGATACATGAATAATGGCACGTAAACCACAGAAATACATTTTCATTCCTGATTTTAAGGCCCATATTGTTGAATAATAGTTTGGCAGACTAATTATTATAATAGTTTAGCAGACTACTATATTTAAAGGGGAATAGCATCTCAGCTGCGACTTCCGGGGGTTGAGCTTCGGTATCAGATACAAGTCATAAATCTGGAAGTCGATTTTGATTGGCTGAGCCAGCAGGAAAGGAGATAGGAGAGATTTCAGAGCGTCGAGTCTTAACCGTCAAACGAACCGGCTCCCCAGTGAGGGAGTGGGGAAACGACACCCACTGGAGTGAGAGAGAAGAACATGCAGACATAAACGTTAATAAAATAGTTAAGTTTAAAATTCCCTGCGTTGAAGTTCTTTCATCTCTGGACTCAAAACAACTGGCGATCACCGGCTGCAAGAGAAGCATGCAACTTTATTATCGAATTGGCGCCATCGCCCAAGACCTCCCAGCATGAGGTGGGGGAGGCTATACAACATGTGGATCTATTTGAACTGAAAGTAAAACTTGTTTTATTTGTAAGAGAAAATAGAAATATCCAGAATATATACTGCGAGCAAACCGCCTGCATGCGGACAGAAAATGAATTCAGTAAGTAAAAAATAAAAAAAAGCGGTGTAAGACAAGGATGCGTCTTCTCACCTCATATAATGCTCGATATGAATAATAATAATAATAATAATAATAATAACAATAATTATTATTATTATTGTTATTTTTATTTTCTTTGATTTCTGGCGTTTACACATTTCTTTCCGGGTCCCGCCTAGGGACCCAAGGTTAGAAATGACGTCATGACACTTTCCACTGACAAAAAAAAAATTACATAGATGAAGTCCGTCGTAAATTGTGAGCTGTACTTGTCAGAACAATTTTTTGTATCTCCTTGAGGCATGGACTTCCAGGAATCCCTTCAATTAGTCTACTGCAATCTTTTCCAACCAGTTCTAGGGCTCCAACTACAACAGGGATTGTTGATGTTCCCATATGCCACATTTTCGAGATTTCTATTTCAAGGTCCTTGTATTTTGACAACTTTTTGAATATCTTCAAAGATACATTGCAGTCAGCAGAGACTGCCATATCAATAAGGAGGCACCGTTTTTGTTTGTGGTCTTTAATAACAATATCCGGGCGGTTGGCCTTGATTCTTCTGTCAGTGTGTATTGTGTAGTCCCATAGAATAGTAACAGGTCCTATCTCCGTAACCGGGTCTGGGTGGTGCTCATACCAGTTTCTTTCAGTTTCCTTCCCGTAGAAGTTGCCGATTTTCCAGTGCAGATATTGGCCCACTCTGTCATGTCGGGTTTTATATTCAGTGGGTGCCAACATCGTGCAACCTGATACAAGATGATCAATCGTTTCTGGATATTTATCACAGAATCTGCATTTTAGGCTGACACAATATTTTAGTATATGTGCTTGATAATTCCTAGTTAGCAAGCATTGGTCCTGCGCAGCAAGGATAAAACCTTCAGTTTCCGCTTTCAACCCTGCACTACGTAGTCACTGATGGGTACGGGTTTTGTCTACGTCAGCTTGTTTGGTACGGGCAGAGTATTGGCCATGAAGCGGTTTATCTTGCCATCGCTTCTGTAACTGGTCGGTTGCATTCGTCTTTGCTGTCTTTTTTAGGTATTTTGCAGTTTCAGCCGGTGTATTGTGCTGTAGTTGCATCTCTACGCCCATTTGAAACTCCATTTTGAATTTGTTGGCTTCTTTCATTACGGAGTAAAGACGCTTACTACTTTCATGTTCCTTGACGCATACCATCATCCAGTCTTCTGTAGTTTCCAAATATCTTTGGAGGCCAATTGTTGTAGTTTTGTAGGACAGTTCTAGTTGAACTAATCCTCTGCCTCCTTTGGATCTGGGCACATACAGACGATCAACATCAGCTTTGGGATGATGCATGCGATAGCAAACGAGAAGCGTTCTCGTTTTGGCGTCCATTCGCTTAATTTCAGCTATGGTCTAGTTAAGGACATTAAAGCTGTATTGCACCACAGGGACAGCCAATGTGTTTATGGCTGATATCTTGTTTTTGAGTTTAGCTCAGTGTTTAGTACCAGACGTACACGCCTGTAGTACTCTTTTCTTATTTTTTCCTTCATTTGGGGGTGTTGTATGCCATCTCTTTCGCTAATTCCTATGTACTTATAAGCTTCATCATGCTCCAGTTATTTATTTATTATTATTATTATTATTATTATTATTTTAGCATGTTATGTTTCCTGCTTTGTATCCTGTAGAGCCAAGTCCAAACTATTGACTTTACGCCCTAAAGGAAAATTGTCATTTAATTTATAGTACATTTATATATATATATATATATATATATATATATATATATATATATATATATATAAGTACTATAAAAGAAATAGTACTATAAAAGTACTATAAAGGTATTATAAAAGGAAAGTACTTTTTTTATATATATTTCATATATATAAGTCCAAACTATTTTCTTTAAGCCCTATAGGAGAATTGTCATTTAATATATAGTACTTTTCTTAGTAAATGGGATTTTCCTAGGAGGGCGATCTTCTGGGGAACATGTATGTTGATGTTATCAGGGACACTGTTAGTAAAATTGACCATTCATTTTCTAACGAGGACAGACCTCAGATTACTAGTGGTACAGTCTCAGTCTTTATTCTCCACGTCCTGTTAAACTCGATCTTCAGGTCCTTGGATTTGGACAATTTCTCGATAATTTTCCTGAAGGTGTATCTCTCAGATAATACTGCTATGTCAATAATCTTACATTATTATTATTATTATTATTATTATTATTATTATTATTATTATTTTTGATATCGAATATTGTGATTACAAAGAAAGTGTATCTTAAAACCGTTATCTTCCAGAAATCTTATGATATTAAGCATCTAATAAATAAAATTAAATGTTTATTTATCTTGTCCCTAGTTGCATGGAATTAGATACACTTTTCAGGATACTTGGTGATAAAATTCGATTTATTTTAGGAAATCATACTTATTGATAACATGTCTATTTATTTGTATAGATATTTTCTAATTGTAATTGGAAGTTAGAAATGAAAACCTTTAGTTACACGTATAAATCACCTCAAAGTTCGCATCGGTATTTAACTTCATATTATATGCAAAAAAATGTCTGTTACTCATAATTGAACAAATTATTAGGTTGGTGCAAAACTAATGTCGTTTTTTGACGTTCAACTTAACGTCAAAAAACGACATTATTTTTGCACCAACCTAATAGTATGAGTTGAAGTCATCAAATAACATCTTTTAAGGAAAATATAGTTATTATTATTAAAAATATCTCATATTTAAATGGGGAAGAATACCAAAAATCAGAACTCTAATATTAGAAATAAAAACGGTCTTCTCTCTCTCTCTCTCTCTCTCTCTCTCTCTCTCTCTCTCTCTCTCTCACTATATATATATATATATATATATATATATATATATATATATATATATGAAATGGATCCGACAAATATTTGATATATTTTCTGTTCATACGTTTATTTTATTGCTACGACTTATTTGAGTAAACGCTCTGTTTTTAATTACATAATATTAATTACATTTACCTGCATGTTTTAAAAATGTCGTAGAAAATATGCATTCTCCAACAGGAATCGAAACTGTATCCCGTAATTTTGGCCTGATGTGCTGTTAACCATCCAGCTACGTTAGGTTACGTTTCGGAGTAGAAATGATATATCGAGAAAAATCGTCGAGGATATGTGTTTATAAGCCGTAATTTGAACTGCATTTTCTACTTGTATGTTTAGGGTGGAGTCTGGTATAAAATACAAGCATAACCTCATCCACATATAAAAAAAAAGACTAAAAATAATGGAAGCCTTAACAATAAAAAGGAAAAAGCAATAATATTAACTACGAACACGGCCACAATGTGCTGACTGTGTTCGGAAAATAAAACACCCCTATAACTCTAGATACATACGCACAACCCATACAGTTAAAAAGTAAAAATAAAATCAGGCTTCATAAGGGCTAAAAGTATAGCCGAAATCGCTCGGAGTTACAGAACATTTGAACAGTTTCTACACACTCTGTGTCCAGAAAAGAAAACACTTGTACGAACACAAAAAAAAAAATATATATATATATATATATATATATATATATATATATATATATATATATGACTATTTATACATGTGTTTGAGTGTGATATAGAAATATATATTTGAGTAATAGTGCGTTTTTCTGTTAAGATATATATATATATATATATATATATATATATATATATATATATATATATATATATATATATATATATATATTTTATATATATTTTTTCTGTAGTTCACTGCTACCAGCAAGCAGAAATATTTCTTCTCCTGATGATGGCCATTTTGGCCGAAACTAGTCGAGGAATCTAAATGAAACAATAATAATAAAAACGAAAGAATATTAATCTACAACCCAGTGTGTCTGAAGATGTTAAATTTTTAATATTTTTTATAGTTCAAAATATATATATATATATATATATATATATATATATATATATATATGTTGTATTTTCCCGTCGTTTTTCAACGTATGAGGGTCCAGCACCTCAGTTCTTAGAATAAAATAGCCAGACTACACACACATATGATTTGATTATAGTATTGAAGGCTTATGCAGAACTGAGCACACTTTTCGGAAGAGGCGAATACAGAGAACTGATGCGCATAAAGTGCCATAAAGTCCACAAATGACACTTCATATGTTTTGAATTCAGAGTTGTCCTTCTCCTAGACCGGTTCCCAACCAAAGCTATAGGACACTATTTATTTATAACTAGTGGGACAAGAGATGGATTCATAACTTTCTGCTGTGGATTCCGGGTTGAAATCCGGTACCAATAGATAACAAACGCCAAGAATGAATATATGAAAATAATGTATTAACGTAATAATACAAACTGGTAATACAGGTTAGTAGTTCCAGGAATACGGGTTAGTAGCAAAATATATATACAGTCTTTGGTATTGAAGTATCGCTGTATGACTTCTTACTGTGTCTACGTGCTCGCTCACTGTGACTCCTACGACGCTTTTACCTCATCCTCACTCTTCCGGTTACCTACAACCTTTTACTCTGTCACTTTGGACTCGACTCTTCGGTCTTGCTCGCTCGGGTCTTCACGTAGCCGTAGTATATGTATATACTGGGTGAGTCCATTTGTGTAAAAAGGGGAGAACCCCTCAACACTTTCCAAGTACATATATATATATATATGTGTGTGTGTGTGTGTGTGTGTGTGTGTGTGAAACGACTATGTATAAAAGTCTGTTTAAAAGTCTGTATATAATTCTGTCTAATATTGTACGTTTTCTTTTTTCTTTTTTATTTTTTTTTTACAATTTTCGAATGAATTGTTGTATATCGAAATCAGAAATTCCGGAAAAAACTGTTTTTGTTCAACCACCCTTAATCCTTTATCGTCTTTTATCCTTTAATCGTCTCTGTAATTATCCAAATCTAGATGTTACCAGTATGGTCGAAAAGATTTTGCTGGCTACAACTCGAGTAACATATTAAATAGCTTCTATAAGTGGATGACAGAAAATGATCAGAGAAGAACAGTAAGGAGACAAATAATGCTACAAGTGATAGGAAGCTGTGGAGAACCATGATCACCCATGTCCTAAATTGACACAGCACATAAAATATGAAATACCAGGAGTCGGTATTCATCCAAAGGTGATTCTGGGTATATGGTGGGATTAGAACAGAGTTTTCTAGTCTGAACCCCTTTCGGAAACAACAAACGAATGATTCGAACAAGTACTGCTTTCAGTTACATCAAATGGATGTAGCCTTCGATGAAAAGAAAGAAACGGCTTGATATTTCATCAGGATTACACTTTATTTTTTGGAGGCCAAAAATTGTTCTAACGTGACTGAGACGCTTTCATACACCGACCGTGTTCAGTGGATATAGCTCCTCCGGATAAATATTTATTCTACTCTTTACAGAGCAGTCTTGTTTCGAAAACTGTAAAAGCTACTAGGGTAAGTTCCTTTCTGAGAAGTTCTAGGTTCTTCTTCTTCTATGTACCGTGTTTCTTAAGGACGTTCCCGATCAGAGGTGTCCAAACTCCCCTGTAATTTCTAGCTTTTAGTAAATTTTATCTTTTTTTTATCTCTTCTAAACCCTGTTCTGCCATCCATTTACACAAGCTCTTTAGGTTAATTTTCCATCTGTTCCTCTTACCTTCGATATGTCTTGTGAGTATCAAATTCTCCAAGCCTTCTTTCCTCATTATGTGAACCTGCTCTGACATCAATCTACACAAGCTCGTTAGGTAGGTTACTCGCTATTTCCCACTCTCCAGTTTGCCTTCAATATGTCTTGTGAGTGTCAAATTTTCGAAGCCCTCTTTCCTCATTATGTGCCCTAGAAATTGCAATTGTCTCTTTCTGATGTTAGGTACAAACGTCTTACTTTTTTCCCGTTTTTTTTCTAAAATTGCATCGGTCCTTGGTATTCTCAGCATCCTTCTGTAGAGCCACATTTCTGGACAGAGAATGTGAGTGACGATGATGTTTGAAGGATACTAGCAGCATAACCCGTCATCGCCCGGGTCTTTCATAACTGAGAATTGTTGCCGTTCAATTGAAGCAGTTTAAGTTTAAAGTCATCCCTCCCAAAAATCAATATTAATAACAACATTTGGCTGCAAATGAGGCACATCCCCAAATGGGGGTGGGACAAAAATTTGAATGGGAGGTGGCCCTGAAAAGGGAACAGTATAATAATAAATAATATTATTTTAATAATTATTTATACTATTTATTATGAAAGTTTTATGAAAGATATATATCCAAAAACAGATAGTAAATAGTAAACGTTGCTGAGAGGTATAATGGACAGGAAGTAGTGGAGAGCCATTATCGCCAACAATTTGGACTCAAAACCGGCACTGAAGAATTATCTATCAAACAAAAAATTTCATCGAAATCGGATGAAACAGTGTAAATGCATAAAAACATCCGGTCACACACACACACACACATTTTGAGAATTCTAGATATAGATTAGGAACAAAAAATATTTAGAATCAGAAAGATGTAACTAAAATTTCTGGGACGCATAATTTGACCCCCACACCACATGCAGAAGGCAAAAGGGACAGAGGACAGCAGCAAGTAACCGACCTAAGGGGCTGGTGTAAATGGTTGGCAGGACAAAGACGGGGAGTTATGTTGAAACGACAAAACTCATTATGACCTACGAGGGATAGGTAGTTGTGGAGAGCCATTATTGCCCTCATCCTGAATGGACATGGCACCTAGAAGAAGAAGTCAAACGAAATTATTAGTTACACACACACACACACACATGAGCATGGTATGCAGGCTCTTAAACATTGGTGGCGAAAAGGCAAAGGCAATGTTAATGATATTATTG
>CAHIKZ030000822.1:572500-607500 GCA_903632075.3 Acanthosepion pharaonis
TATATATGACTCTCTTCTCCATCTATCTATTTATCTTTTTTTCAATCTGTTCATGTTTATCTATCTATCTATCTATCTATCTATCTATCTATCTATCTATCTCTCTCTCTCTCTATATATATATATATATATATATATATATATATATATATATATCTGTTATCTTTTCAATCTGTTCTGTTTATCTATTTTATCTATCTATTTCTATCTATCTATCTATCTCTCATCTATATATATATATATATATATATATATATATATATATATATATATATACTCTCTTCTCCATCTATCTATTTATCTTTTCAATCTATCTATCTATCTATCTAGCTATCTATCTATCCGATCTAGTCTGTTCACAAATATCTGCATATCTATATCATGTCTATATCAGTCTGTTCTTATCATCTATCTCAAAATCTGACTCAGTCTGTTCAGTTCTATCTATTTTTTTAAATTTCAACTTAATCTGTCATAATACACTCAATATTAATATATACATATATGCGTGCATGTGTGTGTGTGTGTGAGTTCTTAAAAATAGCTTATATATATGTGTGTATATATATATATATATATATGTGTGTGTGTGTGTGTTGCATATATATATATATATATATATATATAGAGAGAGAGAGAGACATATATATGTATGTATATATGTATGTATATATTTATGTATAAGGTATAGAGAGATAGTGAGAAAGAGAGACTGTTTATATTTCCAAACGTTTTAGTTTTTCTGATTTTTGCTTCTCTTTCCCTGTAAATCTGTGACATTTTTCATAAAAATAATCATATTTTCCTTAAAAGACGTTATTTGATCTCGTCAACTTACACGAATTTGTTCAGTTATATGAAATGGAGAATTTTTTGTACATAATCTGCAGTTAAATAATGATGCGAATTTTGTGGTAATTTATATGTGTAACTAAATGTGTTCATTTTTAACTACTGATTATAATTAAAACATTTCTGTACATATAAATAGACAAATAGTCAATAAAATTGATTGCCTAAAATAAATCGAATTTTACCACCAAGTATACTGAAAACTGTATCCAATTCCATGAAATTAGTTACAAGATAAATAAACATTTAATTTTATTTATTTTAATTATAATAAGAATTCTGAAAGATAACGTTTTTACGATAAACATTCTTTGTAATAATAATGCTCAATAATAATAATAATAATAATAATAATAAACCTGTAATAATAATAAAGCTTCAACATTATTAAATGGGAGTTGAATGATATTAAAATATCGGACGTCAAAACTAGAAAAAAAAAGCTTACCCAAATGAGGATTCACTGCCCGAAATCAGATATTGATAGGCTGTACGTAGGAAGAGCTTTAGGAGGCTGAGGTCTAATCCAACTTGAACTAACTCTAAAAACTACAACAATCGGATTGGAAGGCTACCTCACAAAAACCAATGACCCTCTCCTACAAATAATAAAACACCAAATCCACTCCATCAATAAAGGAGCTACACTCTTCAAGAAACAGCTTAATGTACCTGAAATACTACCAACAAAAAACGAAGTGAGTACTATTTACGCCAAAAGAGTAAAACAGAAAGCAAAACAACTTGGCCAATGAAATTACAAAAAAAAGAAAGAAAGAAAGAAAGAAAGAAAAAACTGTGAGGAGAAGACATATACATAAAAAGAAGGAAAGAATCAAATGTGAACCAACATAAAGCACATCAGGGCTGAGGAGCACCGGGCTGAAAGGTGAGACAGAAGGCCTAATTATTTGCAGCTCAGGACCAAAGCCTTACAATCAGATCATAATCACTGTCACATAATCAAGGATGGAACTAAAACGAAATTCAGGATCTGCAGAAAATAGGATGAAACTTCGACCATATTATCTGACAACTGACAAAAAAATGAATCTACCCACAGACATAACAAGGTAACGACATATGTGCAGTGGAAGATATGCAAGAAGCACAAAATCGAAACCACTGAGAAATTGTACGAAAACTAACCAGACACAGTTACCCAAAATAACGATGTAACTATCCCCTGGGACATGCTAATTCAAACTGAGAGGGAAATAAATGCCAACAGACCTGATATTGTCATAAAAGACAAGAAATTCAGAAAGTGTTTGCTTATTGATATAACAGTACTATTTGCGAGAAACACCTCGTGAAAATTATTGAGACATCCTCCAAATACAAGGACCTGGAGATCGAGATTAGCAGGATGTGAGGAATGAAGACCGACTGTACCAATAGTAATCGGAGGTCTGGATCTCGTAAGAAAAGGAATCTACAAAACTTACTAAGAGTGTCCCAGATAATATCAACATACAAATTGTCCAGAATATCGCCCTACTAGGAACATCCCATATACTAAGAGAAGTGCTAGCCATTAAATGAAAATTCTCCTTTTGGGCATAAGGACCATAGTTTGAACCCGGCTCTACAGGATACAACACAGGGGACATAACATACACAAATAATAATAATTATTATTATTATTATTAACATTATTATTATTATTATTATTATTATTATTATTCATATCGAGCATTATATGAGGTGAGAAGATGCATCCTTGTCTTACACCGCTTTTTTTTATTTTTTACTTACTGAATTCATTTTCTGTCCGCATGTAGGCGTTTTGCTCGCAGTATATATTCTGGATAATTCTATTTTCTCTTACAAATAAAACAAGTTTTCCTTTCAGTTCAAATAGATCCTCATTTTGTATAGCCCCTCCCCCCCTCTCATGCTGGGAGGTCTTGGGCGATGGCGCCAATTCGATAATAAAGATGCATGCTTCTCTTGCAGCCGGTGATCGCCAGTTGTTTTGAGTCCAGAGATGAAAGAACTTCAACGCAGGGAATTTTAAACTTAACTATTTTATTAACGTTTATGTCTACATGTTCTTCTCTCTCACTCCAGTGGGTGTCGTTTCCCCACCCCCTCACTGGGGAGCCGGTTCGTTTGACGGTTAAGACTCGACGCTCTGAAATCTCTCCTATCTCCTTTCCCGCTGGCTCCACCAATCAAAATCGACTTCCAGATTTATGACTTGTATCTGATACCGAAGCTCAACCCCCGGAAGTCGCAGCTGAGATGCTATTCCCCTTTAAATATAGTAGTCTGCTAAACTATTATAATAATTAATCTGCCAAACTATTATTCAACAATATGGGCCTTAAAATCAGGAATGAAAATGTGGTTTACGTGGCTTACGTGCCATTATTCATGTATCACCTCGTGGACAGAATCTTAAAAATACCTAAAGCTTCAGGTCACATCACGTTGAAACACATATTTCTGTACGAACACCGAAGTTAAGCAACGTCGAGCCTGGCTAATACCTAGATGGATGACCGCTTGGGAATACCAGGTGTTGTAAGCTTATATGTGTGCACAGTGTAATACCTAATGACTCGGAAATGTTAATCAGAGAGCTGTTCCAATTCCTGTTGGGTTCGTTATATTCCTTACGCAAATATAAATATATATATATATATATATATATATATATATATATATATATATATATATAATACAATTTCGAAAATTTTTACTTTGATGTTTCGCTGATGACCAGGCGTCTTCAGAGAAAAGAATCTTATTCCATGCAAACCCAATCTACTTTTGGCGAGACAAAATGGTATTCACGTTAACCAACTAAATGTTTCATTTTTTAGTTTAAATGTATCGTTTCCTTTTAGAAATCATTTCCCATTAATCAAGGTGACAAAAACTATTCAGATACAATGGATTAGTGACAGGAAATAAACAGAGTTCAATAAAAGAACAAGATTCAAGGAGATAAAGAATTTATATATCTTTTTCATATATATATATATATATATATATATATATATATATATATATATATATATATATATATATATATTATAATGTGTGTTTGTGTACTTGACCAAAACAGAAAAGAAAATTAATTTTAGGCCTAATATACAGCATCTTATTCGGAAACTAGAAAAATATAATTAGACATTCCTTGTCATTTGAAGTTGACAAAGTTAAACTGATTCAATTTCAGCGATATCAGATCATCGGGATATAGTCAACAAAACTTTGTTTACCATACTAATAACACCCAGTTCTTGATAATGACTGAGATAGTCGAAAGTGATTGAAAAAAAGAAGAAAAAAAATTCCCTTTCAAACAGTTTATTCTTAATTTCGATCCTGAGATACAACCTATTCGGAAATTGTATATCTATATATATTTCATGTCTGTTTCATTCTTGAACGCAATCTTCAGACCATGGCTATTATGTTTTGGCGCAACTATTCAGATATGCTGGGCAATGGTGCATTATGGGTAGCAATGTCTATTGTATTATATTGATGGTTATTGGGTTGGGAGTAACAATTATATTCCAAATTATTCTAGAGGCTATTAAGTAGAAATATTTGTGAACTCGAAAGCGCTTATTTGTAGCTATTTTATAGTGTTGTTTGTTAACTTTGTTTACTTAATTATTTGTTGTTGGTTACTATTATTAAAATTACCAGTGTTTTGTGGGCTTTTCTACTTTATTATCAATTAAGTTGTTTATTTATTTCGATATATAATAATAATAATGTGTCAGAGTCCCGCGATACTGGAAGAAGTGGAGGAGGCGAAGGGAAGAAGGGCTCCCTAGGTAGGTTAACTAAGGAGAAGGGAGCCCTATAGACTGACAGAGCCGAGGCCGGTTTTGAATTCAGAGTTTTTCCTTCTCCTCGACTGGTTGCCACCCAGTCAGTCCTGCTATTTACTCATAGCTGGGTTTGGAGAAGAAGTGGATTCATACTTTTAGCACGTAAGTGAATGTAATGAATTTGACTGGAGTTCGAACTCGGCTCTCCGATTCCTCAATCCGAGCCGCTATTCATTACTCCACCGTGGCTCCTAAATGGTGCTTATTTTTACAGACTAAGCTAACATTAGCATAGATAGATAGATAGATAGATAGATAGATAGATAGATAGATAGATAGATAGATAGATAGATAGATAGATAGATAGATAGATAATCTACAATGAAATTCACTCGCAATCCAGAAATGATTTAAATTCATCCATTCATTTACACCACGGCATTAGATTGGAGATATAAACAGGCTATGATAGATAGATAGACAGATAGATAGATAGATAGATAGATAATCGAGAATGGAATTCACTCGCACTCCAAAAATGATATGAACAAAACGAGACAGATATATAGATAGACAGAGAGAGAGAGAGAGAGAGAAGAACAGATAGATATTTTAGAATGAAATTCACTTCACGCGTAAGAAATGAATTAAATCCTCCCCCTCAGTTAAGGACTGGTCCCCGAGATGCCCCCCTCCCTCTGTTCAGCGAGTGGCTTATTCACCTCTCTAAATCGCTCACAATAAATTCAACACACTACGAACCTATTCTTTGAGTATAACTTACCTTAACTCTTGAATTGTGACAATCTTTTTTATTCTGATTTTTCAGTGCGCCATATTCATTGCAGAAATTTGTTCTAATTTAAGCGAAAAATTGTTCAATACGTTAAACAGTCGACCTTATTTCCCAGGAAACGGATATCCTTATGTATTTAATGCTCCTAGTTTGAACCTTATCCAACAAACTGAATGTTGTCTATCATATTAAAGCCCTAAAATTCGCCCTATTTATAAACAGTGTTCAAATAACTTGGACCGATTTTAAATGTGAATTAAGTTTAAGCATCTAAAATTTTTTGCTTTGTTTTGTTTTTCTTTCAGATTTAACAACTAAAGCAATTTCAAACATGGAAAGATTAACAATCAAACAACGTGTTAAATTTATCGAAGCCTATTACGAAAATGGATGTTTAAACAGGATTTGAATAAGTTCCCGGGTTGCATCATCTCTCGAAACAGCAAAGTCAATTTCCATCACGATCTTGAGACTTGACACCTTTAGATTTCTTCCTTTGGAGTCATCTCCAAAGTAAGGTCTATGTCAACAAGCCAACAATTCAACAGCTGACGAATGAGATAATAAGGCATATTGGTGAGATCGAGGAGCAACTATGCAGAGACGTCATCAAAAATTTTGACCATCGAATGAAGGTGTTCCTCCGAAGCGTTGGCGGATATTTGAGCGATAGTAGTTTTCACACATAATTGCCACGACTTAAATAACATGATCCAATCGAGAAATAAATAAAGTTTCAGCAATAACACTGATTTATTTACTGCTGACTTTGATCCCTCTTAATGAAACACTCTTTACTATACAGTAGAACAACAGTTTTATATAACACTTAAAATTACTATCTGATCCGTCTTAATGAAACACCCTTTATATGTAGATATACCAATTAGGTATAAATATATCTGTACATATAGAAATAATATATATATATATATATATATATATATATATATATATATAACTTGGACCGATTTTAAATGTGAATTAATTTTAAGCGTCTGATGATTATTTTTCTTTTTCTTTCAGATTTAAAAACTTAAGTCTTTGGCAGTTTCAACCATGGAAAGATTATCAATCAAACAACGTGTTAAAGTTATCGAAGCCTATTACGAAAATGGACTTTCAAACAGAAATTCAACGAGATAATCCCAGGTCGCATCATCTGTCGAAACATCGAAGTCAATTGGCCACCCCGATCGTGCGACTTTATGCGTTTAGATATCTTCTTTTGGGATCATATCAAAAGTAAGGTCTATGTCAACAAGCCAACAACAGTTCAACAGCTGAAGGATGAGATAATAAGGCATATAGGTGAGATCGAGGAACAGCTATGCAGAGACGTCATCAAAAATTTTGACCATCGAGTGGAGGTGTTCCGCCGAAGCCTTGGCATCAAACGAATAAAAATGATATACTTTTAAACGATCATTTCTTTCTTCTTTATGTATTATACTGTAGACTTTCAGCGATCTTGGCTCCCCATAACTTCTTGATTTTTTTATCCTTAAAAATCTTTGTTCTTTCATCCTTCCTCGTTGCCTCTATTTTACTTTACATTCCCTCAAACGTATTCAGCATTCCACTCACTGCTTTATCGCTATTTCTCTTGTTTTCATTATGCCCTATGAGTGTTAAAATCTACAAGCTTTCTTTTCTCATTATGTGCCCGGGAGTAAAGAAAATTGTGATATTTCTAAATTCATCTCAAGGTGAAAATTTTAGACATTGGACACAGTTTAACTGAACTGAGTTGAAACTTGGACTTGTCATTCAGAATAATGCTAGCTAAATTTACAAGTGCAAAATTTAAATTAAATACGTGAATTACAAAGAAAAATCAAATCATAGTATAGCTCAGTTGCGGCACTCTTGACTTTTGATGTTCCAGTAAATTTTTATGATAATTACTAGCAGGATATATTAGTTCCAGTCGAAAAACGACTGACTAAAACATTTCTCAACGTGACCAGCGAATTTAGTCTTGAATCTGCATTCTTCATTAGTAATAAAAGTTTCCCTCATTAAACTTATATTAAAATGGCTGACAAGACGTTTGGATATTAATGTTGTTCGTCTGTAATGGCGGGAAATGGAATAAAGAAAAACAAGGAAGGGTAGAACCGAGTCAGCACAACCAGGAGGTTAGGAAGGGAGGAAATTGGTAAAAATATATATATATATACGAAAGACTGAAAGGAAAAGGATAAATGAAAGAAAATAAGTTGAGAGGTAGGAACAAATGAATGAATGAGCGTAAGAAAGAAATAAAGAAAGAAAGAAAGAAAGAAAGAAAGACATTGTAACGAGAAAAGGAATAAATGGAAGGCAAAGACTAAATAGGATCATTAACCGAAGTGAAGAGATGAGAGCACGAGAAATTTACAAAAGAAAAGAAAAGAAAAGAAAAGAAAGAAAGAAAGAAAGAAAGAAAGAAAAAAACGAAAAGAAAGAAAGAAAGAAAGAAAGAAACGAAAAGAAAGAAAGAAAGAAAACGATATACACAACGTAGCAACAATTACGGAATCGGAGATGAAGAAGAGAGAAAATGGAAAAAAAGTCGAAAAAATATATAAATGAATAAATAAACAATGATATACAAGTTGAAAATGATAAACAAAAAAAGAGATTTATTAAAAAAAAATAACATGGTAGTTTAAAATAGTTGAAAAAGAATGAAAACAGACGACAGCAGAAATGAAAAAGTAAAAAATATAGATGTCAATCAGGAAAAAAAGACATTCGGTGAGAGTCGTGATGAGGTTGGATAAGAAGGGAATAATTCAAGTTTCTTTCACTGGGCGGGGGGAGAAATAAGAAAGAATGAAATTCAGGAGAAATAGACTGACAGAACTAAAGAAAGGAATTAGATGTAAAAAAGATTAGCAAGAAAGAACACACACACACACATATATATATATACAATCAACGCCTTTATCCACTGTGCCATGTGTCCTTGAGGACAAATATGGTGACAAAGATGAGGACAATAGTCGAATAATATATATATATATATATATATATATATATATATATATATATATATATATATATATATATACAACAGGACTCTGCACCAAGCCGTACAAGCAGGAGAACCCTGTTATGACTATCAGTCAATTTCTGCGAGCACGTCACGCGTTAAATCTGGCCACCTAACTCCCCATACTGTAACCCCTTGATTATTATGTGTAGAGTACAGTTAAGCGAGGGACCAACAAAACACCTTGTAACACCAAAGACGAACTGAAGGCGACGATTATGGCAGCATTCACCGACTTAAGCAAGGAGACCGTCCAGAAGAGTTGCAGGGGATTCCCGAAGTGCCCCGGAAGCTAAAAGCTATTTTATTGAATAAATTTACTCTTTAGTATTTAGTATGTTAAAATGAGATGTCAGTGTTATTTTCGTTTTTACGTAATTTTGACGGCAATTTATCTATCGCGCAGTATATATATATATATATATATATATATATATGTGTGTGTGTGTGTGTGTGTGTGTGTGTGTGTGTGTGTGTGTGTGTGTGTGTGTGTGTGTGTGTGTATATATATATATATATATATATATATATATATATGTATATATATATACTGCGCGATAGGTCTGCTCTACGGTTGTATCGAGCTCTTTTGTTAGTTACTTGTTTACTCGGGTCGGGGTTTTTTCTTTGGGCTTCAAATCTGTAACTGCGATTTTTTTCGACAGACTTTCATGTTTCTAGCTCTTTCTTTTTTTAAAACCTTTTTTCCCCTCGAGATTGTTTTGATTATTGGCAAATCAAAACTTCGAAGGTTTTTCGAAACGAGTATAGTTACCTATATTTGTATTTTTATATATAAATATATATATATATATATATATATATAGAGAGAGAGAGAGAGAGAGAAAGAGAGAGATAGAGAGAACGTGAGAAGAAGACAAGGCGACAGAAAGAGATAAACCCACTCTCTATATTTTCACATGGCGACAGAATTACGATAAACAAGAAAGAGAAATAAGAAAGAAAGAAGCGTTAAATTAAAAAAAAAAAGTAGGAAAACGGGAGAAGAAAAGAATGAATAGTAAAGAGAGAAGCCATGAAAAAAACAGAATGCATAGTCATTAGTAAAAGAATGAGCTCTAAAATGCGATTTGCAGGTCGGGGACACTAAAATCAATCAGGTGCGGAAATTTAAATATCTGGGAAGTGTTTTCACAGGGGACGATAAATGCGACGCGGAGATCCGTAGACGTATTGAGAAAGCCAAGGACGCATTCCAAAAGCTGGGTAGAGTATTGCGAGACAGGAGGGTTACTTTGGTAACAAAGAAAAGAATACTGAGCTGTTACGTGACATCTGTCCTTCTTTAAGGTAGCGAATGTTGAACGGCCTACTCAAAGATGAAGAAGATACTCGAGGCGAAGGAGATATAGTTCTACAGAAGGATACTGAGGATATCATGGACCGAACATGTGAGCAACGATGAGGTTTTGGAGAGGATGCAAACAAGGAGGAGGCTTATACTTAACATCAGGAAGAGGCAGCTGAAGTTTCTGGGACACATAATGAGGAAAGAGGGCCTGGCGAATCTGATACTCACAGGTCGAATAGACAGAAAGAGAGACAAGGGAAAGCAACGCATGACATACCTGGCGAGCTTAAGCAAGTGGATGACAGAACGTCGTCTGGGGGGAGGTGGCAGAGGGATGAAACTCATTGATTGCTACAAAGGATAAGGGAAAGTGGAGAGCCATGATCGCCTACGTCATGAAAGGACACGGCACATGCAAAGAAAGAAAAGAAAGGAGAGATGTAGATAAAAGAACGAGCATAGATTGACATGTATGGCCGATTTGGGTTTTATAACTCCTTCAACCTTTTGATCCTTTAAAAGGGGGGAAATCTTTATATAGTTTCTTTTGCATCGTAACGAACACTTTATGTAAGAAAGTAATTAGATAAATAATGATAAACATCTTTTTCGCGTATACTACACACTCATCATCATAGAAGCCTGTCTGCCTTCTCTCAACATGGCTGATGCTAACCTCCATGAGAATGGTGCATTGCGCCTTCCCAGACTAAAATTTTCGACTCCCAAATGGAAAGGTTATTTTGAATCAGTTGCTCATTCTGTTTCTCAAAAAATGGTTCCACTGTGTCGTGCTAGAAAATTCTGGGAATCTGTCTTACATATTTATAAGTAACCCGCTTGCATTTTTGTGGCTTTATTGCTTTGCTTGGGGTGAAATGATTAAAAAAATACGCCCCAAATTCTGGATAGAAACATCTCACGTGTATAATACGCACTGACGTTTAAAAATTTATTGCAGATAAGTTTAACCGAAACTGAACATTTCCCACTTTTCATTACCCTGGGAGACATGATGAGGAAAGGGGATCTGGAGATTTTAACGCACACAGGATAAGAGAGAAGAAGAAGAAAATAGCGAACAGCGTACATAACGAGTTTTAGTGAATGAATAGCAAAACGATGGCGAAGAGAAAAAAAACAAAGATTACAAAGGACAAGACGTTGTGGAGACCCATGATTGCTTACGTCCTGCTAGTATACAGGACATAAGAGAAGCAACGAAAAAGTAAGCATCGGGAAAAGTATCCTTTGTGTATTCGTTGATACAATATCTTCTATGTGCTGTGTCCTTCCAGAACGTTAGAAATTATGGTTGCACACTTGCACTGCATTACTCCCCGCCCCCAGCACTCACACACCAAAACGAACGAGATAGCTCGTGGTCATAATAAAAAAAAAAAAAAACTATCAGCCATAAGTTATCTTGTAGCTTGCAGTCAATGTGTTAAATAAAAAACTTTGAAAAAGAATGTCAAACTGAAATCTGGGAGGTCCACTGGCAATTTGAGGAAACTTGGCGTTACTTGACCCCAGTGTAAGCAGTCAGTCATTACTAGTGTGAAAACGCATAGATGATAGTAATAATAATAATAATAATAATAATAATAATAATAATAATAATAATCGTAACAATCATCATAAATCTAAAAACTACAATCGTAGTTGGGATAAAGTCAGATTAGCGAATGTTTGTGCCTCGGGCAGATCAGTTGATACCAGCAAATGCAAAAGAAGCTAAAAGAAATACTGACCACAAAATAGTCGTTCAGTCTAAATTTGTTCCTATCTGTCGAATATATTCGGCATGATTACTCAACGAGCAACGGAAACAAAAATGATGAGGGCCGTTCTTTTTGGTCGGAATGAGATCAATTTTTTCAGTTATGGCGTACAGACGGAACGTAAGCGGGGTGATGGGAGGCGCTCAGGGAGAAAGAGAATGGGGGAGGGGAAAAGCACAAGAATAAAAGAAAAACTCGACAACTGGTAAAGGCAAGAACGGCAGATCGTATTAAATGAAACGTCTAATATAAATCGGCTGACCAATAGTTAAATGGTTGTTAGTAAGAAGCGTCCGGTGAAGGGGTTGTGACCTGTCAGCTTTGAAAGATTTCTTTTTTGTTGTAGATTAGCGTCGCTGACGAGCATGCGCGCACATATACATTTGCGTTATTTATACATCTACATATAGATAGACATAGATATACATAGATGTATATATTTGAAAAGATATGAATGTTGTATTTACAAGTATTAAGAAAGA
Source organism: Acanthosepion pharaonis (assembly GCA_903632075.3). Lineage (NCBI taxonomy): Eukaryota > Metazoa > Mollusca > Cephalopoda > Sepiida > Sepiidae > Acanthosepion > Acanthosepion pharaonis. The sequence continues at coordinate 584,564 of CAHIKZ030000822.1, forward strand.
ATAAAAGTAGGTGACGGTGTATACGGTGTGTTTAGAATATATATATATATATATATATATATATATATATATATATATATATATATATATATATATATATATATGTATGTATGTATGTGTATGTACACACATTTTCATTATAATAAACGTTATTAATATATTATATATAGAAATATATAACGTTTATACGAATAAAAGCATTTACAAAAGTGTTATATATATTTTATATGCGTGTTTGAGTGTTATACAAAGCGAGTGATATATAGTAGCTGAATGAGTATTTAAGTATATATATATATATATATATATATATATATATATATGTGTGTGTGTGTGTGTGTGTGTGTGTGTGTGTGTGTGTGTGTGTGTGTGTGTTCTTTTTTATTATTATAAAAATTTTGCATACATATATATACATATTTTATTTTATAAACGTTTTTAATAATGGTTATAATAATAAAAAATATATACATATATGTTTTATATATATGTTTTGTGTTATATACAAAGATATATATATATATATTTTATATATATATATATATATATATATATATATATATATCACACACACACACACATATATATATATATATATATATATATATATTTGGTTGGATAGATGTGAGTTTGTGACCCTGGGTTTCACGCTTTAGCGATCGTCAGACAAACTGATTACTGTTTTAAAAAATTTGGGTTTATGTAGATTGCGTGTATTGGTGTTATTGTGGAAGTGGTGGGGGAGATTTCGTCGTTTTGTCATTCATCGTACTAACGCAAACATCGATGTATGCAGACACATATACATATACATACTTGGTCGTCCGTCAGGACTCATACATATATATAAACATATGTAGACAGTTTCGGCTATGACACATGTATGTATACGGGTGGTGTAATGTCTATACATACGCATTTGTATGTTGAAATGTTGAAATTTAAACATTGGAAGTGTGGCGGAAATGTCTCGTTATTGTCTCGTGAATGTATCCATGTCATATTATGAATTTTTTTTTTTTTTTTCCGTTGAAAAATATTTGAAAAAATATTTTCTCGCATGTATATATGTGTGGTGGGGTTTTGTGTAAAATTTTGATAGGTAAAAATTATTATTAAATTATTTATATTTATTTTAAATTTTTGAAAAAAAATGGGGTTTTATTTGTTATATTTAAAGCTGGTTATTTGTTTTGTTTTTTGGTGACTGTGTATATGTAACAGGTAAAAATTGTAATCCTTATTGTTTAATTTATATGGTGATGTTTAATTTAATAACGGGTTTATATGATATGATGTGATAGTAATGTTTCAAAAGGATTGGAGACAATGCTATTTAGGTTTTAGCTAATAGTTATTGCAAACTGGAAGAAATTGCAGATTGGTAGAAATGATTAGTAACGGTGGTGGGAGAATGATAAAACCATGAATGTCGTTATAGTGGTGGTAGCTTGAACTAAAAAAGTGGTTGTTGGTGTTTTATTTTTGTTTTATTTTGTTATATGTATTAATTTATTTTGGTATAAATCCTGATAATAGGTATTCTATGTAAAATTATGGTAGTTGAAGATTGCTATAATTTTAATTACAAAATTATTATTATTATATTAAAGCTGCCTGGTAATAGGTGTTTGTTCTCATGGTTACATATGGAAATTATATCTGATCATATTGTTTTAAAGTATTAAATATGCTGGGGGGTAATAAAGATTGTAGTGGATTATATGTTAATAGTGGGTGTGATGTGTAAGTGATGGTGCTGTGTGTAGGTGGTAATGATAATATTGATAGTTAATAGATATTGTAAGGTGGTAAAAGTGATTACTAATGGTGGTGCAATTATAATAATGATAGGTGCAATTATTTTGATGGTATCTTGAAATTAAATTGTGATTGTTGGTGGTTTGTCTGTTTTATCCGTTTGGTATGAATTCGGATAATAGATACTTGTTCTCATGCCTACATTTGGAGATTATCTCTGATTTTTTGTTTAGCAAGTTCTTTTGCGGTTTGTGTGATATTATTGCTACTTTTCGTGTAGGCAAAGTAGGCATTTTTTCGTAATGTTGTTGTAGGCAGGGGCTTTTTCAATATTTCCCAACTTATTGTTGGTGTGAGTTTTTTTTTTTTGCTGCCATATATGTAGAAAGTGTTGTGCTGTTCGAATATTTCCTGTTGTTGAATGAAAGGTTGTGATTGTTATTCCTCATCTTGAATGGACCTTCGGCGGGCACCGATGTAGTGCATAGTGTTGTTGTTTGGGCCTTGTATATTGTGTTCGTAATTTTTTCGTGGACATATGTTTTCCCAATGTTTTTTTATTGTTTTTGGTGTGATGTTTTGTCTTTTTGCTGCCATATGTATGTAGAAAGTGTCCCGACGGACGCAAGTATGTTCGAATATTTCCTGTTGTTGAATGAAAGTTTGTCTGACGATCGCTTAAAGCGTGAAACCCAGGGTCACAAACTCACATCTATCCAACCAAATATGTTAGCTCTATCTCTGATATTGAGCGCTTTCTAATAAGTACCGCGCATATAATATATAAATAATTATACATATATATATATTTATTTATATTTATATTCACTTTTCACATATATATATATATATATATATATATATATATATATATATATGCGTGTAAGTGTATATGTATATTGTATGTATATATTATATGACTGCATGGCCGAATAGTTCGCTTTTTGACTCTGACATCCGGGTTTGAATCTCACCATTTTTCAGGAGGTTGTCTTCTTGATGTTACTGACCTGGGGGTATCCCAGCGTGCGGCACTGTTGAAATTGCCTGAGAACCATACTACAGTATGCAAGAACGATCAGCGATCTGCCCTTGTAAGCAGGCATACATGGAAACGAGCAACCAGCCAGTGTATATATATATATATATATATATATATATATATATATATATATATATATATATATATATATATATGTGTATGTATATAAACGGATTAAATAATATTTATATTGCTCACGCCAAAACTCGCTTTCACAACGCTTGACTCTACATTTGAATCATAATTCTAACATTTTTAGGCATTTGAAACAACATGACTGGCCGCATACATCTTCGTTGAATCGTTGAAAATACTACTATACTTAAAGATGAAAACAATAAACAAAAACTAAAAATTCTTGAAGCTATATACATAAAACAGATGAAACCTAACCTAAACAAAATAAACTACGAAATCTCCACAAATATTCTTTAATGCCTATAATTGATAACAGAAGCCATTGGTTTATACCAACGGCCTCCCATACTTAATACTTCTCGATTTCACTCTCGCGTGGTCATGTGTGACGTTATGACCTGCGGTGGGATTTTCGTTTCCAGCGTCTCGTATGCACGAGCTTGTCGTTGCTTGGAAATCTTGTATGCAAACAAAAACAGACTCTCATTATTGTTTTGTCCGCGTATTGTTTAATAATTTGTAATGTAATATGTCATCTTTGATAATGGCTTATGTAAGCCGAAAGCTGAGATAGGATTAAAAAATATCTATCAATATGGTGATTTTCTTTCTTTTAATGATAATGTTATTACGCTTATCAGACGATATGAAAAGAATAAAATAAATAGACAAAAACTTGTCTATATTATTTAATGAATGCATCAATATATATATATATATATATATATATATATATATATATATATAATTAGAAACAGGAATATTACTCAGAAGGGAGAAGCCAGTATATAGTGATTGACATTGCATTTAAATTTTTGCAGATTAAAGTTGGCTGGAAAGTATAGAGTCGGAAGGGAGTTCCACGAGTTCGGGAAAGAAAATGTTAGCATATAACTTACGGTTACAGCTAGCCGGCTCAACTAGAAATTGAGCACTCGTCACCAGACTAGTACGCTGCTTAAATTCAAAAAGTCACGGTATCATTGCGAAGAGATCAACTGAGCAATTACCGTGAAACTATTTTTTTAAAAGTCACAGGGAAGCATGCCTATGGCGGCGGGAAAGTCAAAGAAGCCAGAACGTCAGATCAGGACCAATAATATTGCTGATTCTTTGAATTTTATCAAGGAACTATGGACAATGCTACCGAAACATGAGGCAGTAATGAGTATATATATATATATTAGTAATAATAATCTTAGAAGTATAAGTAATTATACTCGTCAGGAAAACCTTCAGAGTCTTGATTTGCGAATAATCAAACTAATACCAAAGAGAGAAAAAAAAGGTATAAAAAAGAAAGAACCAAGAACATGTACGTTAGACGAAAATAATCGTCTAGCATGCAAGTCCAAAGGCTAAAGAAAAAAAAACCCAATGCGAGTAAGCAAAATAACTAAATAATGTGCTCAATACGGTAAGCAGAACTAATTAAACCTAAAGAGCCAGACAAACCTACCAAGGTTTCACTTAAATGGATTGTCAGGGGAATGCCTTCCCTGACGATCCGCTTAATGAAACCTTGGTAGGTTTATATATATATATATATATATATATATATATATATATATATATTCTGACTTCTTGCTCATTTCCGTGTATGCCTGCTTACAATGGCAGATCGCTAATCATTCTTATATATATATATATATATAGATGTGTGTGTGTGTGTGTGTGTGTGTGTGTGTGTGTGTGTGTGTGTGTGTGTGTGTGTGTGTGTGTGTGTGTGTGATTTGGCGTCGGATTGCTGTCTTTGATTCTAAATCTACGGGTGATGACCCATTTAAGAAAGACAGCCTCTTAATTTTTGCTTCTTCCCCTACCTTAAATTTAACTCAGGTCATTTTGACTGTTTGATCTGAGTAAAGCCCACAAACCCTATAAACCACACCCCCTCTTTTCTTTCTCTCTTTATTCTTCTTTTACTTGTAAAAAGAAATTATTTTTTGCTTTTAAATTTGATAAAACGATCACTTCCCAGTCATTTACAATCGCCTGATGAGATGCGTTGATTCGTATCAAACACAAATGCAGTTGTGTAGCGTTTTTTTGTCATGTTTTTTGATGTAATATCCTAAAATATAGTATATATATATATATATATATATATATATATATATAAACGTGAACATTGAAGTCAATGTCAGGCGACAGGCTGTTCATGCTGATTGCAATCGTCAGAAACAGCCTGTCGATTGTGTGTTGACTTCAATATTCACTTTTATATTTGTATATACATACGCTCTATCTCTGATATTGAGCACTTTATCCCATAAATATAACACACCTTTTAAAACTATATGGCTTTATATATATATATATATATATATATATATATATTCTTTATTTTAGGATATTACATCAAATATATATATATATATATATATATATATATATATATATATATATATATATATCGGTTTTATAATTTCATCAGAGACCTAAGATTTGTGTCCTAAAAACAAGTCCTTTGATATTGTCAGTTTGTGCACAAATGTCCCCTTCAGGACATCTTACAAATCTGCATTGATGTTCTTTATAATGGTCACCTGGGTCCCGTCTTAATTCCAGAAAGTTTGTCTTTGGAGTTTATGCGTTCACCAACAGAGGTTAGTGCCATTTATCTTTAATAATACCGTGTATGTCCAAGTTGATGGCGTTTCAATGGGCAGTCCTCTAGGTCCGGTATTAGCTAACATTTTTGTTAGTTTTTATGAAAGTATTTGAAAAAAATATTGTAAGCCCCACATTTATCTCCGTTATGTTGATGATACTTTTTCTATTTTCGATTCCATCAATTATGCTAATGCTATTCATACCCAACTTAATTCCCTTCATTTATCCCTTCAATTCACTATGGAAATGGAAAATGGCTGTACTTTGTCTATTTTGGATGTACTGGTTGAACGTAAGGTTGATTTGTTCATTACCAGTGATTATCGGAAGTCTACGTTCGCAGATCCATATACCAACTGGCATTGTTTTGTCCCCAACTCTTGGAAGATCAACCTGATCTCTAACTTGATCCATCGGTGCGTTGATGTAGATTCGATCAAGAACTGGAGAACATTCATCATATTGTTTGTGACAATTGGTATTATGCGAATGTCATTAAACGCGTTGTTGAGAGTAAGATTAAACTCTTTAAAGAACAGGTGGTTTTCGATCTCAGCCTTTGTCCTGTTTATGTGAAATTAGCGTCGTTGGATGGGAAAAGTCAAACGCTCGCTGACAGAGTGTCGTCTTATGTTACATCAGGTTTTTCTGTTGCCAGGTTGCGTGTTGTTTTGGGTAATAATTCAGTGTTTCCTTCATTTGTCAAAGATTGACTGTCCTATTTTCAAAATAGTTCCATCGTGTACAAATTCAAATGTCAGTGTGAAGCTGAATACGTAGGACGCGTCAATCAGTGACTGGAAACCCAAATTAATTAGCACGTTCCTGCCAGTATAAGACTGGATGGCTTGAGTGACACTTTGAGAGTAAGACAGTCTGAGCATGATTCGCTCATTGGCCAGCACTTAACCTACACCGTGCGAGTAAATATGTGAACGATTCCTTCGCAGTTTTGCACAGTGCCCGCTCTGCTCATTATTTACGTCCCTTTGAAACGGCCCACATTAAGTTACATAAATCGGCTCTCTGAAAATATAAAGAGTATTTAATTAGCTCCCTCAATCTTTTAGAAGATTCGTGAGTACTAATTTTTCAATTATATACTCACTTAGAACTATTTATTCTTATTCGTAAATTGTTTTACCAATAAATATATTTTAAACGTGTTCCATAATTTACCTCCTTCACGTATTTTTTTTTTACTTTCATTACTGTGTGAATTGTCCTTTTTATTCGACATAAACTACGCCAATATTTTCCATCCGGCGAAGGGTTGGCCGAAAGGAGTTTTAAAAGGAAAAATTCCTTCGTGCTTTTCTAAATCGTTATATATATATATATATATATATATATATATATATATATATATATATATCAGTAGAGCCCAGCGTTGCCCGGTGATGTAACAGTAAGAGATAGATCAAGTATCCACCATCATAAAGACTGAAAAATAAAATTGACAAAGATTATTGTTTAAGGTTGACGGACACGCATGTCTTAATTAGTTTTTTTTTTTTTTTACGAATTGATCAAACCCAAACTCAAACAAAAACATTGTTTTCAATCGTTATGAGTCTACCGATTGAATTGAATTTTATTATAAACAATTGTCTTGTAAATGGAATTTTTAAAGCATTCTGAATGTAAAAATAAAGAAAAGGCTGTGCAAGACAATAAGAAACACTACCTGCCAAAAAAAGTGAAGTTTTGTTGAAATCGGCTGAAAAATGTAGGAAATCCGATCCCATATATAAATGAACACACACAGACAAACAAACAACCTGGGATTTATAATTATAACTCGATATGAGTTGTCCCCCTTTCATTCTCGCGACAGCGATGCCTCTTAATCGTGTTTTCAAATTGATTTCGTGCAAAAATAATTGTTTTTCGCTGTCAGAACCACTGCAAGGTAATTTTACGTAGTCCTGTGAAGTTTTGTTGAAATCGGTCCAATAACTTGGACCGATTTTAAATGTGAATTAATTTTAAGCGCCTAGGGATTTTTTTTCTTTTTCTTTCAGATTTAACAACTTAAGTCGTTGGCAGTTTCAACCATGCAAAGATTAAAAATCAAGCAACGTGTTAAATTTATCGAAACCTATAACGAAAATAGACGTTCAAACAGAAATGCATTCGCGACTTTTAGGGGTCAACATAATCGACCAACCAAGAGTGTAATTAGAAAAATTGTTTGTAAATTCAAACAAACTTGGTCGGTGGCAAATGTGAAAACACCATTGCGCGCTCGTTTACGCTGTTATACTGAAAACATTGCTGCAGTGCACGAGAATATGGCCGAAAATCCAGACCCCCTCTATTCGTTATCGCGCGCAGGAACTGAACATCTTCACAACAAAGTTACATTGAATTTTGACAAAAGATTTGTCTCTACACGTTTACAAAATTCAATTTACACGAACTGAAACCTGGTGAGTATTTGAAGCGCCGTACATTTGTCAATTGGGTGCATGAGCAAAGACAAGCTGATGAAGATTTTTTGCAAAAAAATCCTCTTTAGTAATGAAAGCCATTTTCATTCTGGTTGATTTTTTAATAAGCAGAATTGTCGCATTTGAGCTGATGAAAATCCAAGGAAGATTGTAGAAAAGCCACTGCATTCATAAATGTGAACGTCCATTTTCGTAATAGGCACCGATAACTTTAACCCGTTGTCTGACTGTTAATTTTTCCATGGTTGAAATTGTCAAAGACTTAAGTTGTTAAATATGAAAGAAAAAGAAAAAAATCATTTGATGCTTAAACTTAATTCACATTTTATTCTGTTTATACGTCATTTTTAATACATACTATTAATTTAATCAAATGCTCTATTTTTTAAATAAACAGTATTAATTACATTTACCGGACTGGACACTGTTTATTTAAAAAAACAGAGCATTTGTTTAAATAAAGTGTATCTATTTAAAATAACATATAAACAGAAAATATATTAAATAATTGTCGGACATAATCCATTTCATAATATGTTGTCAATGTTTAAATTAAAGTACATTTTGTTAGCAGATATGATCGTTCGGGAAAGATCGTCGAAGATTTGTTGTTTATAAACAGTAATTTGGACTTTGCTAATCAAACCCTTCTCTTTGTCTGAGCGGTATAGCACGTCAGATCAATTGACGGTTCCGTATATGACACAGGTTCGATTGCTATCGGAGACAGCATATTTTCTACGAAATTTCTCGAAGATTCAGACTGGAAAATATAATTAATACTGTTTATTTAAAAAAAGGGGGGAGATTTACTTATATAAATTACATCTATTAAAAATGACGTATAAACAGAAAATATATTAAATAATTGTCGGACTTAATCCATTTCATATATATATATATATATATATATATATATATATATATATATATATATATATATATATATATATATATACAAGGTCCGGCCAAACAGGGTACACACTTCATGAAAGAAAAAACTTGTGTAGATATTGTAATACTAAATTTATTCAGACATCACGAGATTAATACAAGTCACCTTTGAACTCCACAATCACAAGAGATGTTCAAAATGGTGGCCTTTATCTTACAGACATTTATTATTACAGCAAACTACTGATTGGGCAACGTTGGCCAAAGTGTCCAGTAGGATTGTTGCACATGTATTTTCAATTTCTTGTCTGAGGGCCACCAATGAAAGGCGATTTTCTGCGATACACAACAACCTTTAGGATTGTTGATGCTACAACAATGAAAGCAATTTTATCCGCCGAAAAATACTGCAGTAAATAGTGTAATCGCAGTTTGATAAAACTGCGTAAGACAAGCTTTCTTTCCTGAAATGTGTTTTTTTTTTTTAGGCAGATTCTGTATATATATATATATATATATATATATATATATATATATATTCTGTTTATATATAATTTTATAGTTTTAAATATTTAATTTAAATGCTTTCTTTATAATAAACAGTTTTACCTACATTTATCTGAATGATACAAAAAATAATTGTCGGACTTAGTTCATTTTATAATATATGTTTTTGTTTGTTTACGTTAAAATAAACTTCGAGCAGATACGATCGTTCGAGAAAAATCATGGGAAATTTGTTGTTTAAAAACAGTAATTTGACTTCGCTAACCAGACGCTTCGTCTGTGGCTAAATGGTATAACACATCAAGCCAAATGACGGTTCCGTGTAGGATACAGGTTTGATTCTTGTCGAAGGACGCATATGATATTTTTTCGTATAAACAGAACATTTATTAAAAATGATTGTCGGACTTAAACCAATTCATAATATATTTAGGCGGCAACCTTTCTTTCAAGCATGTTCCGATGAATATGGTAGAGAAGAAAAATTTGATGATTATTTTTATTTAGTTTTACTAATATTCTTACTTTTTTTTTATCTTTTGATGGGGGTAAGGGAGTGAAAAATTATCCGTAGAGTCTATTGTCCGAAGCGCTCTAAAAATGATTATTTCCGCTGCTAAATAAGGTGAGATTAATATTGGGTGCGAGATGTTTTATGACAACGAAATGTTTTCGGTTACGATATTCATGAAATATATATATATATATATATATATATATAGAGAGAGAGAGAGAGAGAGAGAGATTGACAGACAGACAGGACAGACAGACAAAGAAATGAACTTTTTCGCTTTCCCTCAATATGGCTGATGCTAACCTCCAGGAGAGCAACTGATTCCGCATTCTCGGCCTCACATTTCTACTGACATGAAGTCGAACGATTATATTGAACCAATTACTAAGACTTCTGCTAGGAAAGTTGGTTTACTAACTTGCATATTTGTAAGACTCATATTCGTCCGCGCATCGACAATGTCTGCCATAATTGGCCTGGAGCTTCTTCTATAAATCTGGATATACTTGGCAGAAGCCAAAGAAGAATCTAAAAATTTTATCGCTCCTGATTTCGACTTCTGTCCGTTCCTGTCACTTTCACCCACAGTAATGCAGCAATATTTTCATGGTAATTGGATTAGACGCTTACTCTCATACTTTTACTATTGAAATTTCTAGTTATAACCGTAAGTTCTATGCTAATAGTTTCTTCTTTTTTAAAACTCTATTCCGACTTCTTGCTTTACTTTCAACTGCGATCTTCAAATAAATATTAAATGGAACACCAATTGTCATCTCCTGTCCGCCTGTTCTTTTATTGCCATTTCTGTTTCTTTCCCACTCAGTAATCGCGTTTGTCGTAGGTGCATTTATCACCTTCTTTGAGCAAAATAATTATATATATATATATATATATATATATATATATATATATATATGAAACACATAGATATATATCCATAGATAGATAGATAGATAGATAGATAGATAGATAGATAGATATGAAAGGACTAAAATAGAATTAGAATGCCTTTGTTATAAACAGATCCCTAGATAAATATTAACATAGATAGATAGATAGATAGATAGATAGATAGATAGATAGATAGATAGATATGAATAGATTCAGATAGATAGATAGATAGATAGATAGATAGATAGATAGATAGATAGGAAAGGACTGAAATAGAATTAGAATGCCTTTGTTATAAACAGATCCCTAGATAAATATTAACATAGATAGATAGATAGATAGATAGATAGATAGATAGATAGGAACAGTCTGGGGTAGATAGATAGATAGATAGATAGGAACAGTCTGAGATAGATAGATAGATAGATAGATAGATAGATAGATAGATAGATAGATAGATAGATAGATATGAATAGATTCAGATAGATAGATAGATAGATAGATAGATAGATAGATAGATTGGAACAGTATGAGATAGATAGATTGGAACAGTATGAGATAGATAGATAGATAGATAGATAGATAGATAGATAGATAGATAGATAGATAGATCTAATGACTGAGAATCATATGCAGATATGAAAAGAATGAAAGAGGAAGAGAGAGGACCTTACAGATATATAACCCACTTCAATATCTGCATATACGGGAAAATGCAGTAGATTTACTGAAATTTGCATGGATGATTTTTCTCCTCATTACTCTCTATTTCCCCCCCCACATCTTTCTTCCCACATATATACGTATGTACTTACGTACCTGCTCTAAAACAAGCAATTTGTGGTATGTAGCGTTATTTATTGGTATATGTGCATGTGTGTTCAGATACGTATTTTAAAATACATGAACATGCATTCACACACACACACACACACACACACACATATATATATATATATATATATATATATATATATAAAGACGGTTGGATGAAGAGTTAATCCTTCCGGTTGTGGCCAGACGGTAGGATGATGGACATTTCTTTTCACATGCATTCACGTGAGGGATTATGGCATCGCAAGAAATTAGAACGAGAGGAGAGAGAGAGAAAGCTAAAGAGAAAGAGGAAGGAGTGGTGAGAGAGGGGGGAAGAAACGGACGAATGCGAGGGTCGGTAATAGCGTTTCGTAGTAAAGAAAGAGGATGACATGGGGATGAGACGGGGAGTTAAAAACTGCCTCATCTTCTTCATGTTTATCATAATTCCAAACTTGCTTGCGCATCGACTTGCACCCCCCCACTCCCCAATGTGCAACCAGAAAAAAAAAATCCACCCAGCCCAGAATCCCTCGTGTGGTGCTGTTTCACATATCAAAAAATAAAATACATGATGGATATAGGTTTAAAAGGATCAGAAAGTACCTCGCGTCTGATGGCTGTTTGTTTTTGGGGTTTTTTTTTTTACCATTTTTTTCATATCTCCCACTCTTCTCCATTTTATTTATTTGTGTATGTGTGTGTGTATGTGTGTGTGTATGTGCGTGTATGTGTGTGTGTATGTGTGTGTATGTGTATATGTGTTTATGTGTGTGTATGTGTGTATGTATGTGTGTATATGTGTGTGTATGTGTGTGTATGTATATGTGTGTGTATGTGTGTATGTGTGTATGTGTGTGTATATGTGTATGTGTGTGTGTGTGTTTTCGTTTCTGCCTTATTTTGTTTCGCTTCTTTTTGGCTTCTATTAAAAAAAAAAAATTTTTTTTTCTTCTGCTCCTTACATTCCTGCTTTGTTAGTTGTTGAAATTTAAACACCAAAGACTTATTAAATAATTCAGACCGTTGAGTAATATTTTTTTTTTAATACTGGCAAGGTGACCCAACGTTCTCCAGTGTTCTCCAAGTCACCTGCTACCTATAAAATAACTTCTTTCTCCACAAAATAACCACAAGGTAATGAAAAATGATTGACAATAACCTATAAAGTTTTCATTAATTTTTCACAAGTATTTCTTTAATCTTACTTTTCTTGCTTTTAATCATAACAAGCAGATCGTTGTTCTACGACCATCTGTAGGTTCTTGGTTGTTTAGCGGCATATCAACGTCGATGCGTTATTTACTGCCGAAATTAAAATATGTTTTAACACAATTTTATGGATTCAACTGAATATATTCTGTACATAATTTTATACTTTATAAGTGTAAAGGTATGTTTTTTTTAGATTTCACTCACAAGGCTTGGGGTCAACCCGTGGTATGGTTTTCAGGCACTTTCCAAAGTTGCTGCACGCTGAGATCGACCACTCCAGTCCTATGACATCAGGAAATCTCCTTCCTGACAAATCGGCGATGATGAGATTCGAACCCGTGTCTCATGATCAGAATTCGAACATTCTAACCATTCAGCCAGTGAGTAAAATTGAGTAGACGGAACCCTTGGGCCCGTCGATAGCTGTGCTAGCACGAAGTCACAAGTCATCGTGGCTGAGGGATTGAGCGGCATGCTGGCCTTTTTCAAATTGTTGATAACGCAAGTAAAACACTCTTTGCCAGAAACTGTAACTAAAGCCTGCTCGACATAGTTGCAGTATAAACCACAGGTGGGCTCTGTTGAATAAACACAAATGCGCCTGATCAAGCGTCTCCAACAGGGATTAGCAAGCCGCCCTAGATGGGTATCATCGAATACGAGTGGCCAGCTATACATACGTATGTTTTTTTAGATATATAGTTTGTAGATTATAAAATGTATTGTTGGTAATTTTACTACAAAATGTATATATATATATATATATATATATATATATATATATATATATATATTACAATAAACGTGCAATCAATTTACAAATACATGAATTATTCACACAAAACTAATGCAAAGGTTAATGCTTTAAATGGCGAGACATCCATCATCGCAAACAATTCAAATAGTATACAAAAACCTCCAGATCCGTTATGAATGAATTGATCCTTGTTTATATAAATTTCTGCCGTATTAGTTGTTATTTTTACTACAAACTTTCGTCTGTTCCTACAGACATCTTCAGGTATAGAATAGATGTTGTTCTTGGTTTTTTCTCTTAGTAATAAGAGGACAACGAAAATATGTGTTATTGTATCCGAAAATGCTATTGAAAATGAGTTATTAGTTTTGGAACGCGCCAAAGCAACGCTGAGTTTGATTTTAAATTTTTAAAGTGTTTGCGTTTATACCAAATATGGTGTTGAACAATTTTTTTTTTTTTTTATAAACAAGGATCAATTCATTCATAACGGATCTGGAGGTTTTTGTATACTATTTGAATTGTTTGCGATGATGGATGTCTCGCCATTTAAAGCATTAACCTTTGCATTAGTTTTGTGTGAATAATTCATGTATTTGTAAATTGATTGCACGTTTATCGTAATTTAAATAACTGATCCAAGTGCGACTTTTGGATAATAACTGCGACATTACTGTAATTATTGAACAATATAGTTCATGCCACTTTGACAGAAAAATTTACCAGTAAAAAAATTTGTTCAACACCATATTTGGTATAAACGCAAACACTTTAAAAATTTAAAGTCAAACTCAGCGTTGCTTTGGCGCGTTCCAAAACCAATAACTCATTTTCAATAGCATTTTCGGATACAACAACACATATTTTCGTTGTCCTCTTATTACTAAGAGAAAAAACCAAGAACAACATCTATTCTATACCTGAAGATGTCTGTAGGAACAGACGAAAGCTTGTAGTAAAAATAACAACTAATACGGCAGAAATTTATATAAACAAGGATCAATTCATTCATAACGGATCTGGAGGTTTTTGTATACTATTTGAATTGTTTGCGATGATGGATGTCTCGCCATTTAAAGCATTAACCTTTGCATTAGTTTTGTGTGAATAATTCATATATATATATATATATATATATATATATATATATATATATATATAAAGACATTTTTATGTTTAACATTTTTTTTTTATTATATATATATATATATATATATATATATAAAGACATTTTTATGTTTAAGATTGTTTTTCTTAGCATTGCACTGATTGTAAATTTTGCTATAAAAATGTATTGTTGGTCATTTGATATAAAAAATGTATTGCTGATTTTTGTTTGGGGGTTCACTATTTATCCATAGCTAGGACCCTAACAGGTGCTACCACCCCAGGTCACGGTGGACCTGGGAACAACAACAGTTAAGAGGTGGTGCCTTGTTCCTCAAAACCTCCAATCGTCTTATCAGAAGCCTTACTGCCAGATGCAGTTTATCGTCTCCAATTGCAGGAAGCACAGATCATTAATATAGAATAAATCCATAGAGAAATATAAACTTACTTTTATTTAGTTATTTGGCTTTAACCCTTTGAGCCCTTTACCGGTGGTAGAGAAAAATGACGTAATGCCCAGGCACCGGTTAAACGGTGGTAGAGAAAAATGACGTAATGGAGTAGAAGTGGCGGTTGCATTTATCTATTTCAACAGTAAACGGGCGGGACCTAAATGCCAATCTAGTAACACGCTTAAATTCATGTATAAAGGGCACCAGGTAAAATAGCTCGTCAGAGCAGCTATCATGAAAATATTTATAGAAAAGACAGAGGCAAGCCACGTCACGTCGGCGAGAAAGTGGCTCGCTAAAACTCAGCAAGCTTTATCCACAGGTTCGAATCATCGCTATTCACTGTGTTTTCCGACTGTAAGAAGGAAGTTCCTCACAAATCGATTTTTCCAAGGAACTGCTTTGTGTAACAGACTCCCGCATGTATGCTTCCCTGAACACTACAGTCTTAACCTTTTTTAAGCCAAGATTCAGTCGTTATCTATCGTCCTTATCTTCATAAGATCCACTTCCTTTTACCTTCTCTTCTTTATATTACATACCGAATTCATTACTAGCATTTCGGTTGTAACTCTCTACTTTGATTGGCTCTCGATCCTTGTATTGGGGGATATTTAGCATTTAAAAAAGTATCATGGGCAACCATAATTATAATAATTTTCATATGCGGCATCATATTTGGTTTCACCTCGAAATAGAACATTTGACTTGTTTCGAGCCGCTAAAATTTAGCAAGAAACAAAATATAGAGAAATTTATTTACTGAAAAAACGTTTGAACAAAGTAACTATAAACAATTTTTTTTTTGCTATCCTCTGCCAGCCGCAATGATGGAGAAAGCATTACCTCGAACCATGGCCAGTGAGACACGCTGCAAGAGCCACTCCGTTTCACGAGGCTCGTCCCTTAATCGAGATGCAATCGCGCCAATCCTCCGAAGGAACGCCATCGAACGAGGGCCAATAACCCCTGAAGTCTCCACTGCCACAGGAGTAAAAAAAATCCATCAGCAAGAGAAGAATGTCCAGGCCTATAACTGAAGTAGTTGGATAGGGTCTTATAGCGTCAAGAAGCCATCACTATCCTTTTCCTAAATACAGAAGTTAACATGACGTCGAAATAACGATAAGCGTTGTCTGATTTCCATTTGTGTGTTCGATTTTATCTGTCTATATTTCTGAGATGAGGTATTATGTACATTATTTACATTATTCGAACTATTGTCCTCATCTTTGTCGCCATATTTATTACAACATTTCGGCCGTTGTACACTGCGGCCTTCTTCAGGTGGTTGGAATGTCGAACTGAACCCTTTATCAACATGGCACAGTGGATAAAGTTCAATACCCAGTTACGGCAGTGGGGCACCCAATGAGGATCGAACTCACTATTCAGTCATAATTGTTCGAGCGAGACAAGCTTGCTAACCATTAATACCGCCTAGGGGGCTCTAACTATACTATTATATATATTACTTATCACATCAAAGTGCTATAAAAAATATCTATCTAACCACAATTTACACGAACCGTTAAGAAAAATTCTGATCGAAAACATAACAATTCTAGATAAATCACATTACCGGAAACATCTCGCTATAAGTGAGACCCTGTATATTAAAAATCTCTCTCCCATTATCAACCTTTGCTTATTTAACAGTGGGAATGGAGTGTTGAAAGTTTTTTATTTATTTATTTTTTATTAATAGAAAGATACACGAATTCCAGTTGCGCTCAAAAGGCGAAGGCTCGGAATAAACGCTTCTAATAGTATTCAAAACAATACAAAAATAAAATATACTTTAAATAGTCAAACGATGAAGATAAATTGACAACACCTCAAACAAATGCCTTGAAAATGGTTAAAGAATGTCCGAAAGCGTTTGGGATAATGGACAATTTTTGTACTCCCTCCCTTACTCCCACCAAACGAAAAAAGAACGCTGGAAAAAACTAAATCAAAAATTAATAAAATTTTCTTTGTCTTTCATATTTAACGAAAGATCCTTCAAATAAAGGTTGCTGTTCATATATATATATATATATATATATATATATATATATATATATATTTGTTTGAATAAAAGACAGACCACGTTAAGATTCCATGTAATAAGCTATTTCACCATAACCCCTTTAACAGGGTTCTGGATCATCAGACTTTACTTCCAAAAGCTCATCAGGTCTACCCATACGGATTACCTAAATTTGAATAAACTATATATATATATATATATTCTTCTTCTCATTATTATTATTATTATTATTATTAAATATAACATACAATGAATGTCTATCATGTCTGATCATGAGTCGTTCTAATGTTCGAATGTTTGCTTTCATTTCTGGTGAAAATAAAGACAAAAATTGTACAACATTTGGATATTTTTTTATTTTTTATTAAGTTGGTCCTAAGCACAATAATACTCACGCATACACACAGTAAAAAGAACCTTCAGATATTGGAGGACATTTGCATTAAAACGAAGCAATCCACATTCAACAAAATTACCTTTCAAGCTAATCACAACACATTACATTGCATCTAGACATTGGTTCTGCTGTAATACTTCGATCTATCGCGTGGTATGACGCCATATAACCGCATCTTGAACTTACCATCTGCGTCTGCTATTCCGCGACCGTTGTCGTCGCAAAGCCATCTTCTATGTCAAGATAACAAAATATCATCTTTGACGGTGGATACCTTTGTTTCATGTCTGTATAGCCACCTTGATGATGGCTCATCATTTTACACTTGAAATGCTTAGCTGTGTCCGTAAGTTCATTGCTAACTACTTCTTCTCTCCAACTTCTCCATTATGGAACTCTCTAACAGCTTCTTATTTCCCGATCAACTTTGATCTTCAAAACTTTAAACGCAATGTCAATCGTTATCTTCTATCTTCTTAATTCTTATCCTTTTATTGTCCTCTATCGTTAATATTATTTTTTCACACTCAGCAACCCCTTAAGCCTTAGTGGCTTTATTGCCTTGCTTGGGTGAAATGATGAAAAAAATAACTGTACTACGCGAGACATTTATATGGACGTTATGTATGGCGTCTAAAGTTTTCAGAGTTATCTAAATTATCAATTGCTATACAGCCTGTTTCTTATATCGATGTTTAAAGATGGTTTAGAGCAAATTAACTTGCAGGTCTTAGTGAGGAGCATTCTTCTTCGAACCTCATGAACTGGCGCTGTATAATTCCAGACAAAGAATTGTATTAAATAACAAAATCCACATCACTTAAATGCTTTGAAACATCAGCAACAATGTAACACGAAGAGAAAATAAAGACATAATCAAGCTGTTGACATTTCACACTAATTCGAAAAAAGGATTAAGAATGACACAACCCTCAGCCCTGGAAAAAAAGCGATAATAGTGAACTTGAGAAAGATATTTTCCTGAAAAATAGTTTAATAAAAAGATTTGAATTCATTTCAACTGACAGGAGCACTGTCTTCTCGCCCCATGAATCCCGAATCATTTCTTATAAGGAAACAGCTAATATTAACATTCCTCTTACCATTAATGTTATCATTGCTATTAATATTGATATTACCATTAATATTTATATTACCATCACCACTACCATAGATATTACCACTGATATTACCATTACCATTATCCTTGATGTTATCATTGCTATTACCATTATCATTGATATTAACATTACCATTATCATTGATATTACCATTACCATATATTACTATTGACATTACAATTACTACTGATGTTACCGTTACCATTAGCTTTGATATTGCCATTACTATTAACATTGGTATTACCATTACCGTTGCCCTTTCTATTACCATTGATATTACCATTACCATTGATATTACCATTACCGTTGATATTACAATTACCACTGATATTACTATTATCATTAGCATTGATATTACGATTACCATTAATATTACCATTGTCATTATTAGTGATATTACCATTTATATAACCATTGCCATTTGCAGTTATGTCATTCTAGGCTAAATTCAATAAACGTCTCAAAAGCCATTAAAATATAAGTTAAACAAAGGATTCCAATGAATATAGGGTTAATTTTTTGATTATTTAATGGTATATATTTTAAGTTGGGCAAGGGGCTGAATGGATAAAACGTTAGCGTTCCGACCATGAGACGAGTTCGAATCTCACCATGGTCGATTTGTCAAAGATATAACTTCGATCCCTGCGTGCGTCACCATCCCACGGGTTGTCGCACGTCTTGGGATTGAAATATGAAACTGTCGAGAAGCTGTCGATAGTTCTGCTAGCACAATGTCATAAGTCATAGTGACAGAGGGTTCGAGTGTAATGGTCCTGTACAGAATGCTTAACATTCCAGATTATGCACTCTCGGTTAGAATCTGTAGGTAACTTTCGTTCAGCATAGTTGCAGTATAAATGCAGTATAAACCGCAATGAAATTCTGGTGAAACATAAATCTGTCTGAGTAGTTGTCTGCCTGTAACAGCCACTCGAGCTAATGGGAAACAATTAACTAGTTTGCACATTATATTTTTTTAATTTTTGCAACAGTACTTCAAATGGCTTACAGAATGTATGGGCCTTATTTTCACCACCAGGCTTCGTTAAAAACGTACATCTTTCTTTAAAATATGTCTATTACAAGAACAGCACTTCTTTTGTAATTCTGAATATGTATAAATTAAACTCGCAAAAACACTTACAGCTTTTGACTGCAAATTTAGTAAACTTATACGCTAAAAATGAAGAATATTTTTTGCGTGTTCATGTATACATAGGCACACGCAGATACACATGTTTCGCCTAATATTTGAGAACAAACTATAATAAAGGGCGTTCCAATAACTTTTACTGATTTTAAATGTGAATTAAGTCTAAGCGGCTAATGATTGTTTTTCTTTTTCTTTCAGATTTAACAACTTAAGACTTTGGCAATTTCAACTATGAGATGTAAAAAGCAAATACCGTTGAGAGTCAGTAGGTTTAAAATATATGTCTGTTTCTGGTTTTGTGTTTCTTTTCGCTATTAATATGTCTAAAAAAGGAAGTTTTTTGATGCTGTACTCCATAGTAAATTTGATGCTGGGATTTATATTATTAATGGATGCTTGGTGTTATGGTCCAGGTCCTTGTACCACGGTGATAGTCCAAGGAAGAACCAATAAAGAAGAACTCGAACACGGATATGGAATAAAACAGATATATTACAAACAGGAATATATACAGAGAAGTAGAAAGTGTTAGTACGAACAATCAGGTTTAGTAGGGAGAACAATGTAGTCTCGACCAGTATCACTATTCCAATGTCTTGTAGTAATTGTCTGAACGCGACTCTGTTTCGGACTGCCTCTGACTCGACTGACTGACTCGCTCGCTCTGATTGACAGACTGATGGGCTTCACTCCAGACTTCAGACCGAAAGGTATTTAGTCACCCACCCACGAGGGCATCATGTGGCACAAGGCCGGTTTAACGTGGGATCTCCGAGCCAGTGGGCTCGGCCAAAAATATGCCCTTCGAACCCGTATAAACGGGTTTAGGGTCGGTTTACCTCCCCGAAAGAGACTCCGCCCTTCGGCGTAGCCTCATTCGGGTTCCTCCCCGCCCGAAGGCAGAGTTCAACCGATCAGCCGGTTGCCCGACTTCGGACTGAATGGTATTTAGTCACCCCCTCCCACGAGGGCATCATGTGGCACAAAGCCGGTTTATCGTGGGATCTCCGATCCCTTGGGCTCGGACAAAAATATGCCCATTGAACCCTTATAAACGGGTTCTGGGTCGGTTTACCTCCCCGAAAAGAGAATCCGCCCTTCGGCGTAGCCTCCTTCGGGTTCCTCCCCGCCCGAAGGCAGAGAGTTCAACCGATCAGCCGATCAGCCGGTCGTCCGACTTCGGACAGAACGGTATTTAGTCACCCCCCCGCTCACGAGAGCATCATGTGGCACAAGGCCGGTTTAACGCGGGATCTCCGAGCCCGTGGGATCTCCGAGCCCGTGGGATCTCCGAGCCCGTGGGATCTCCGAGCCCGTGGGCTCGGCCAAAAATATGCCCTTTGAACCCGTATATTCGGGTTCAAGGTCGGTTTACCTCCCCAAAAGAGACTCCGCCATTCGGCGTAGCCTCGTTCGGGTTCCTCCCCGCCCGAAGCCAGAGAGTTCAACCGATCAGCCGGTCAGCCGGTCAGCCGGTTAGCCGGTCGCCCGACTTCGGACTGAGCTCCCTGCTTCCTCTTGAGGCGCAGTATTTATTACGTATGGAATAGTCCATTATGTTATTATGGGTAAGGTCCCATAACACTTGGAATAGCCTTCGTTTATTAAAACGTTCATTCCTCAAAATGAAACAATCATCAAGATATCTTTACCTTTTATGTAGTCGTTGAAGTCATTCCCATAGATTTCCGAGATTCTTTCATAGATTTTCAGTTCATGGTATCCCATGACTAGGTTGGCATATATTGGTGCAATCTTTGTCCCCATGACTGTTCCTGATTTGTGTTGGTGGGGTGTTTCATTGAATATGAAATAATTATTTTTTTAAGATGAATTCAAGGCTTTCTATGATTAAATTTCCATTGATGCGTTTTGGTAGCTCATGCGGGAACGTTTCTAGCTAGTATTTAATGGCTTGTATTCCGCAGTCGTGAAGGATGTTGCTATATAGCTTTACAACATCCATTGAGACTATGTAAGTAGTATGGTCTACCTCGTTTGATAGATGGTTGAGAAAATTCGGATCATCTTATATGAAGCTCCAAACGTGTTTGATGAGAGATCTCAAAAGGATGTCGAGGAAATTGCTTAGATAGTGTGTCTCGCAAATTGGGCCGTCCTATTATAGGCCTTAGTTTTAGGTCGGTTGGTGCGTGTATATTAACACAGTTATATTGTATATTTCGTTGATGAGTTTATTTTTGTGTACTTTAGGTAGTCCATAAAATTTGCTGGTTTTGCATCTTTCGTAAGATAGTCATATTCCTTAGAAATTAAAAAAAACTCGGTATGGATGTATTAAATTGGTGAGTTTTTCATCACTTTATGAGGTTGGTATTCTCTGGCTTCTTTATAGTAGATATCGTCCTGTAGCATATTTTACATGATGCTTGTGTATTGTTTTGTGCGCATAAAATCAGCTGCACCATCCTTGTCAGCTTTTTTCATAACAATATTTTTGCCCAATTTTAGATCGTTTCGTTGGTTACATTGTTGTCTAGTGAAGTTGGACTTTGGGGAATTTCGAGTTTGTCAAATTGGAAGCTCGTGATGTAATTACAGAATTCTTCGAGGGCTGCATTTTTGCTTTTTGGGGGATGGTAATCTTTTTTTTATTATTCTTTTTACTAGCGACCTATTGTTTTCTTTTTCAAAAATTGTTCTGCTAGCTTTAGTGTTCTACAGAACTTCGAAGCATCATCTTTCATTTCTGCTATATTTTGGTTTTGGGGGTGTTGGTGTGAATTTTAGTCCTTTACATAGAATATCTATTTATGTGGTTGTTTATAATTTTTTGTGAAAGGTTGATTACTTTCGGTTTCTCGTGTTTCTTCACACCATTCCTGTATTTCAGGTTTCTCTCTAAAAACGGTTATTAGGGTGGGGATTCCTCTATATATTTTTCTAATGTCGGTATGTTGCTATATTTGTGACGATATTCAGTCACCCCCCCCCACGAGGGTGTCATGTGGCACAAGGCCTTTTTAACGTGGGCAATTCCCAAAGCCATTAGGCTCGGCCAAAAAATAGCCCATTTGAACCCGTATAAACGGGTTCAG
>CAHIKZ030000822.1:612500-632500 GCA_903632075.3 Acanthosepion pharaonis
TTGCCTTTCTAGCCTTGAATGAATTAAAATGCCATTTTTGTAATGTGCAATGAGTGCAAAAGTTATCGAAGCGGAAAGTGGAATCGGCTGGCCGAGTTCGAATCACAAACAGGAATTTCAGGTGCAAAGTTAAATATATAGTTAGATACATATCCTCTCTAGTTGTTGTCTGCCACAAAATGATAGGTATGAGCTAGTCATTAAGAATCTAACATACGAATTAATCTTCAAGATTGACTTTCTATTTATTCATTATATGACAGTAGAAGGCCAATCCCATAAATATGAACTATTTTCAGATAGTGTGTATCTGTAATTGGATAAGAAGAAAAGAATTGTTTTTCCTCTTGTGCTTTTATTGACACACACACCCGCAAACACACACACGCACGCACATATTCAGTTATAGAGATGTTTTATAATAACCTCATTCACATGTAAAAAAAATATTAAAAATAATGGAAGCCTTAATAATAAAAAAAAGAAAAAACCAACACTCAGTAATATTCCGAACACGGCCACAATTTTCTGACATTGTTCAGAAAATAAATCATCTTTATAACTCTAGATGCATACACATAACCCATACATCCAATTAAAAAGTAATGGGTAAACGTATAGCCGAAAGCGCTCGGAATTACAGAATATTCAGACAGTTTCTACAGACTGTATCCAGAAAAGAAAACACTTGTTCGAACACAAGAAAAATTAAATAAACAGCTTAATCTCAGTACCTTGTCTGTCGTCTTTAATAAAAGATGTATAAAGGAGGGATTGCTGTCTAAATAAATATATATATATATATATATATATATATATATATATATATATATATATATAGAGAGAGAGAGAGAGAGAGAGAGATAGATAGATAGATAGATAGATGGATGGAGAGAGAGAACGTTATTCATTCTTTAAATGACAATAAAATGCACTGTTTATTGACTCGCACACAGGTTTAATGGTTAAAATTTAGAAATATTAATGTTTATTGACTTACAAAGATAAACGATTTAAATTAAATATTCATGGAAAAATATCTACTTTACTTTTCGTAACGTGATTTCAAGAGAAATATCCAGCAAGAGATGGGAATGGCCGGTTAAGATTCATTCAACTCTGTTTTCCAGTGCTTACATCAGATTCCTAATGTCAAAGTGATGACAATTTTAATGATTAGATTTCCAGAGATGTTATGCCATTTTTACACGTTAGCAATGTTCGTCCATTTTGTTTTTTGTTATTACATTTTGTTTCATTTTCCCTTCCTTTTTTTTAATTAAAAACTTTTGTCTTTCATTTCTTCATTCACCTACATCCACCCTCTATCTAAAAAGAAGAAGAAAAAAAAGGGCAAATCTTTTAACGTGCCACTTGATTCTTTGTGCCACAAGGGAAGTAAAATGTCAACTGCCAACTGAGACCGACATGTTTGTTTGAAATCTTTAAAAAAAAAAAAAAAAAAAAAAAAACTCGTAGAAGGATTTGATGGTTACCTCATTTTCAGTAGATAAAGCATTGAGGTGAACCGAGGTTAGTTCCTCGTTTGCGCAACATGTAATGAACTTAAAGTAAAAATGCTAGGCAAAGATGATAGGATCAATAAATAATCAATATATAATCAATATATGGAACAGTTTCGTTGCCAAACCTCTCCTTGCATTCTTAATAGAAGACGGGTGGACTTTTATTATTTTTAGGAAATTCTCCGACTCCAGCTACCCCGCGTTAATTAAGACAACAACGTTTATTAATTTCGCACTTTTACCCAGAGTTCAAATAGGAAACAGTAATTATTATAGTTGCGGGATTTTATGCATCAGTCAGATATGTAGCATGCGTGAGACACGCTTAGACGATCATGTATCTATCGATACATGACTGACGAGGCAGTAGGTTGATATTTCTTTCTGCGGTAGACCAGTTGCCATCCAAGGTTATAGAACCCGGTCTGTCCTGCTATTTACCCATAGCTGATGGGGAGGAGAAGAAGAGGATTCATATCTTTCCCAAGGTATTATGACGTAAGTAAATGTAATGGCCTATGACTGGAATTCGAACTCGGCTCTCCGATTCTTCAATCCGAGCCGCTATCCATTAAGACCCTATTGTATTCGGCAACTATATATATATATATATATATATATATATATATATATATATATATATATATATATATATATATATATATATATATATATATATATATATATAATATAAAGTTGTACCCTCTGTCTGTCTGTTTGTTATCGAAATACTCCTAACACTCCTTGGGTTTTGGAGATAAACCCCATGACCATATATATTCTGAAGGGTACTTGGATAAGTACATTTCATTTTGATCAAAGGGTGTCGTTGGTGACACTCCACTTCTCCCCCCCCATTTGATATAAATTAAATTTAACTTTGAACAAGGGAATGATTCCTAGGTTACTTGGATAAGTATAATTCATTACCCTCCTGCAAAAAATTAAATGCAATGTCAATCGCTATGTACTGTCCTCATGATTACTCTTTTCTCTTCCCGCTCATTATTAATGTTTCTGTTTCTAATTCTTCCGCTCCCTGTAACCCCTTGTGTCTTAGTGGCTTTATTGCCTTGCATGGTATGATAGCGATTTAAAAATATATTAATTTGTCGTTAATTGATGGTGATTTGAATTGATTCTGATTATATAAAAAAAACTATCTAATACTACACAGGAAATATTCTTTAATACCAAAGATTAATTTACTTATTAACTTTGCCTTTCTTTGAGCTTGTTAATAACCAAATAACTATTTTTGGTTAGTATTGCAAACATTTGGTCCTAACTTAACTTCTTCTATTAATCTGTCAGCTACGAACGATTGGGGATATTAACAAGAGTCATTTTGATTAGAATCACTTGGATTTTCGACATGTTTTTTCTTCTGTTTGTGTTGCATTGGGAAACAAGCTAGAACTTCTTTCAAATGAGGAGGAAAGTCTACGGAAAGAGAAAATAGCTTTAACTTAGTGGGGGTCCCATCCTTTCGTAGCGATTAGGATTGGCTTGCGAGAATCTGGTGCGGAGGGGGGAGCATTTAAGGGAGCACCTGGATCATCAAATCGATGTTTGGGTTTAGAAGGGAGCGAAAAAAAAACAGCAAAGAGAAAAAGATGGTGCTGATATTAATGTGGATAAATTAATATCAGCAGTATAAGAACATATTGTTGAGAGAGCTACAGACTGGAAGGAAAAAGAAAAGAGAAAAAAAAGAATGAGGAAGGCCGTTGGGAGGCGATTAAAATGATATAAGGCTGGGATTTTTTTTTTTGTTTTGGTTTTGTTTTTTTTTTTGGGGGGGGAGGGCATATATATTTTTTATTAGGTTGGTGTATAATTATCAGGCGTTTTTTAGGTGAAATATTTGTTAATAAGAATTGCTGTTTTGTTTACTATTTTTTTTAAATAAAAATATTATTTTATTTCCAGGTTATAGAAATGCCTGTCGATATTCATACTCATTTAAAAATGTTATTGTTGAAATGTTATGTTTCAACTTATCATAATAAATATTGTTTAAAACACGCCTGATAATTATGCACCAACCCAATGTCTTTCCAGAACGTAAGTGGTTATGTCCCTTTACATATTACTCTACTTCCCTTTCTGTTAATTGCTATGCATTCTTTGCGAAAAAAATTGTGTTGTGGTTTTCCGCTGCCATATCTACGATTTGGAATATAGATTTTTCCTTCTCTTACACTGGTTGCCACCCAAGCCTAGTCACCCTGGCTATTTATTTCATCAGGACAATTACCTTGAAAGTATTTATAGAAAATTTAGATAAGTAAATATAATTAATAGTGCTCTATTGAAAATGTACTACATTTATAATTGAGTTCTTACGCAAAATCGTCTTCAATTTTATGTTCAAAGCAAAAATCGTTAACAAAAAGTATGAAAGATTTATGAAGTTTTTTCAAATGTGAAACTTTGTTCCTTAGTTTATTTGCTAGTTTTAATCTTGAGTTGTCTTGGTATTTCTCATAGTCTCTTGCAGAACTGATAATGTTTCATTAGCGCTAAACTATCATGGTATTCACGGGTTGATTTCGCTTATCTTCATAAATCAAGTGAAAAACACTGATTGGCCAATGGAAAAGTCACATAAGGTGAAACTTCAAGTGCCAGATGTTTAAACTTATAAAGAAGAAATACGAATGACACTTCCTTAAAGCCAGTCCCTAGGAGATTCCTTCGGCTATGTTAGTATGAATATAAATTGATTTGGATTAAACATAGATAGATAGATAGATAGATAGATAGATAGATAGATAGATAGATAGATATGAATAAATTCAGATAGATAGATAGATAGATAGATAGAGATAGATAATGAATAGATTCAGATAGATAGATAGATAGATAGATAGATAGATAGATAGATAGATAGATAGATAGATAGTGAGTGAGTGAGTGAGTGAGTGAAAGAGCGCGATAAAAAATGAGGTGAACAGGTTGAGAAAGAAAGATTTCATAAAGATAGATAGATAGATAGATAGATATGAGCATGTTGAGATAGATATATAGTGAGTAAATGAGTGAGTGTGTGAAAGAGAGAGAGAAAAAGTGAGATGAACAGGTTGAGAAAGAATGAAAGAAAAAAATCATAGATACATTAGTAGACATATGAGCATGTTGAGATAGATAGATATTGGGTTGGTGCATAATTATTAGGCGTTTTTAAACAATATTTATGAAAAAAGAAACATAACAATTCAACAATAACATAAATTAAATGATTATTCCGAAGCGTATGATTATCGACACGCATTATTATATCCTGAAAATAAAATATTTTTATTGAAAATGTAAACAAACCAGCAAATTTTATTAAAAAATAACGCGTAAAAAACGCCTGATAATTATGCACCAACCCAATAGATATATACCGATAGATATGTAAAAGCTAATATATATATATATATATATATATATATATATATATATATAAGACAAAATGAAAAAGTTTATTTGTGATGAGTTTCATCCGTTAAGACTTCATGAAACGTGTCACAAATAAAGTTGTTTCTATTTTGTCTAACAATTTCCTCAATACTGTTATTGATATATAAAAATATATATCGTTATCTTATAAATACATAATGAACTGTCTCATCGGTTTCGACGTATGAGGATTTGACAACTTAAGCAACTGATTCAGTTATAAATTTCGTGCGATAATCTTAAGTGGCACTTAAAACCCGCTAGTGATTTAAAAAGGAGGCCGCATGTGGAGCAGATGTGGAATGAGATGACTGTTAGATTGGCTTACCTTTTAGATGTTGCTCTCGCTTCTAGAAGACGATTCAAACTAGCAGATTGAAAACTGCTGAGTCCACTAAAACACGCTGATCTCCACTTTACGCCCACCAAGGCTAAGCACTATATATATATATATATATATATATATATATATTTAAAAGAAAAACAGTCCACTTTAAGGTACCATTATAATAATTTATTTCACCAGAGTCCTTTTAAAGGACGCCGGATCATCAGATAGCACTTCCAAAAATGAAATGAAACGAAAAATAAAATTAAAATTGATGGGTAGTGTAAGTTTTTGTAATTTAACAGTGAGTGTAAAAAGGATAGTTAAAGAGACATGGTAGAGTATAGGGAGGGATTAATTTCATATCTCTCTCAAGTATACTTTATATTGGGGGAGGAGGAGTGACCAGACCTTGACCTATTTTGACGGTTAACTTAACGGAAGTGATATAGTGAAATGGGAGGTGAGTAGGGAGAAAAGAAAAAGGAAAAAGAAAGAAGAGGGAGAGGGAAGTAAAGAGAAAGAGGCTGTAATTAGGTTTTAGCAATTCATGTAAAGAATAGATTTTAATGCTTGATAGAAATTTAGATGTTTAAAAAAAAAATAAAAATAAAAAAATAATTTGATGTTTGCTATCAATTTAAATATTTAATTTTTTTTAAACAAATGGTTTAGGGATTTAATATAAGTTAAATACTATATTTATTAACACATTTATAGAGAACATATTAAAAAATATTTTAAATTATAATAGTTTGTTTACCCGACCAATCGTACTTTTTTAATATTGTTAAAAAATAGTTACGGTAACATCTTTATTAGTTTTACTTTTAATCTAATTTATTAATGCAATTTGTCATTATTTTTATATGGGTAATCTTACTTACTTAAAGTTTAGGTTTAATTATGGAATAATATTTGAGGGTAATATTAAAGATTTTGCTTTCTTCTTATATATATCACATACATAACTTAAAATATATATATATATATATATATATATATATATATATACTCGCTGGTACTACACCATGATACATCTAACCACAATTTCGACTGGCTGATCAGGAGATAAAAAATGAATTCACGAAGAAAATATATTGAAGAGTGCACTGATCTCATACTTGTCGACAATAAAGCTCGGAACAGGTACTGACATAATATCACCGATCATTGCAAAAGCAATAATAGCACACCGCAGTATATCAGCTCATACAAAAAAAAAATAGAGATCTCGTCGGAGTGGGCTGATTTAAAACAGCTAGGATAAAGAGTAAATAGGAAACGTTTAAAAATATCTCTTTCTCTCTCTCCCTCTCTCTCTCTCTCTCTCTCTCTATATATATATATATATATATATATATATATATATATATATGTCCTAAAATAATAAATATCCTAAAATAATAAAACGCTGTATGGAACATTAGCACGGTTTCGACCAACAAGGTCTCATCAGGTGGTTAACTCAGCGAAACAATCACAGACAACACAGCAAGAACTGAAATTTCTTAATGCGGCACCGGAAGGGGAGGAGGAGGAGCATGAAAATGTTTTCCCAATTTCAACCGGGTTCGTAAAATCCTAAAGTCAACTTCCTCATGTGCCTACATTTTACCATAGTTCCGGGCCTCTCATTCAACAACCCAGCACTACTCTTGAAGGTTGCAATAACCAAATTCTCCTCCTGGCAGAGCTTACAGGAATTGCTGTTGGCTTTACTAGCTTTTACTTTTCTTAAAATATTCCATTTAATGGCCAGACGTCTTCTTTTTTTTTCTTCTTTTTTTTTTGTCTTTTTTTTTTTTTTTTTTTTAAACTCCAATAATAGTTTACTGGTCTTGTATTGAACCTGTGTTAGGAAATTCTAAATGACGAAGTATGATTATACTGCCTCTTTTTAAATTGGCCTACAGTGCAAACAAAATGTGTTGAGATCAAATATAGATAAAATATGAATCAAAATCTGACATTTATATATATCATTTATATAACTACATATATATATATATATATATATATATATATATATATATATATATATATATATATATATAATAATTCAAACGTTATTTTTAGTGGATAGGAGGAACTACTGTTTGATCCAAGGTGCTTTAGACCACTGGCTACGGAAATCTTCACTGCCTATCTAAGTCCTCTTTGCCTTAAGAGGATGTTTTCAGATGTTTTTTTTTTCTCGAAAGTTATTTCTGCTTAGTTTCGTATAAGAAACGTAAAGAGAAAACAATTTTTATAGAATTAGTGGCTTTTTATAAACTATATCCGCATCCTGGGTATGACGTTAAACTACATCTGTGTCCTGGGTATAACGTTAAACTACATCTGTGTCCCGGGTATGACGATAAACTACATCCGCGTCCTGGGTAAGGCGATAAACTACGCCCAACAGCAAGGCCTCTGATCAGGAGGTTTTGAGGAGCGTGGAACCACCTCTTAATTGCTGGTGTTCCCAGGTCCACCTTGACCCAGCTATGGGTAAATAGTTAACCCCCAAACAACGGTCAAAACACTATGAAAATGTAAAAATAGGTTTTAGCCCTAGAAATACTTCGTAGAAAATTATTAACAGCAATAAATTTTGGAAGAAAAAAATTATTACCAGCAATACATTTAAAAAAAAAAAAAAAACAACACATTACAAGCTATACATTTTTGAAAAAAAATTACCAGCAATAGTTTTTTTTAAGAAAAAATATTATCAGAAATAGATATTTTGAAGGGAAAAATATTACCAGCAATACATTTTTTTTAAATATTACCAGCAATAAAAAATTTTGTTGTCATTAAATAACCTATTGAGGTTGACATGCCGTAATACAAAACTGTTATATTCCGTGCTAATAGGAATATATACTTGAAAAACAAGGTGGATAAAATAAGTAAAGGTTTATTGTAATTAACCAGTACAATAAGAATAAAGGTAACATTTATGCACAAGATCGTCTAAATTCAACCCACTAGGGAGTGCTACTATTGGAAGGTTGGTAGTTCTCGTGTAAGTCTGAGTCGTACTCAACAGATCCCAGCAAGTCGGTATTTACCCGTCTCCCGACAAGTAAGAATGTGTCACAAGGCCGAGTTTAATGTGGGGCAATCCGAGCCCGTAGGCTCGGCCAAAAATTCCCCATAACCTCGCAGTCACATGTGGCACAAGATGGAATTTAATGTGGGGTTTCCAAGCCCGTAGGCTCGGCCAAAAAAAAACCGTAGACCCCGCATAAACGGAATCTGGTCTGCCTACCTCCCAAGGAAGGATGTGGCACAAGGCCGAGTTTAATGTGGGGCAATCCGAGCCCGTAGGCTTTGCCAAAAATTCCCCATAACCTCGCATAAACGGGTTCGGGTCTGTCTACCTAGCCTCGTCCAGGTTCCTCTCTGCCCAAAGGCAGAGAGTTCGACCGTATAGCTGAAATGATTTCAGCTAGCCTGAAAAGATTCCAGCTAGAATATTTGCCAACTGCTCCTCGCGGTCGGATGTGGTACAAGGCCGAATTTAACGTTGGGTATCCAAACTCGTAGGCTCGGGCAAAAATTCCCGGTAGACCCCGTAAAAAACGAGGTTGGGTAGCTGTCTACCACCCCAGACGAGACTCTGCCCTTTGACATAGCCTCGTCTGGGTCTTCTCTGCCCGAAGGCAGAGGGTTTGACACTACAGCCGAAAAAGATTTCAGTTAGACCCTGTACTCCGTTGACTTACAGCTACTATGATGTAGTCACTCATGGTGGTGACAGGTTATTCCATTACATCAAAAACAAACCAAACCTTTTTGTTTTATCTGAAACGAAGCCGCAGAAAATTTTTCAAAGTGAAACTATTGCATTAGTCGATGGCGCTAATAAAACCAATTCACTTTCTTATATTGACACAAATCTTATATCACATTTCTATTTCTTTACAGCTCTGGGTAAATGCTGACAAATTTCAAAAATATACATACGATGGTAAAATTATCCGCTCTTTCACCATAACGTATCTCTGCTATAAGTGCTGATAATCTTTGACTTCCTCTCGTATATATAACGAGTCAGAAATGATCCACTCAAAACGGTGTAAAAAAAAAAGTGTGTCTCCCCACGCCGTGGAAAACAAGAAAGCAAGCTGTCTCATCCGGATAGGTTACAGTTTCTGAGTTCAGAGTAATCGCTCGGGGTGTGGGGGGGTTGCATCAGGTGCGCAGGAAACACGTGATCCAATATCTGCGGTTGCTTCAGGACTATCAAATATTAAGCGGGACTAGGTTCCGGTTCATAAGTTGATCAATTAAAAACAGAATAGAATATACCCCCTACCCGAGGGTCTAGTAGGACACGTACGCCATCTAGCGCCGACCTCAGACCTTTGAAATGAAGTTAAATCTGTCGGTGACAGATGGGGTCGAGATGCAACTGTAGAGCCGTAGGATTACATCTACCTAAATGTCGATACTGACATTTAAAACCTGAAATTTCCCTCAGAACTATATAAGAATCAATAGCACTGTGTGTGTGTGTGTGTGTGTGTGTGTGCGTGTGTGTGTGTGTGTGTGTGCGCGTGTGTGTACTCGCGAATGTTCATGAACGAGTGTTTGTGGGTCGCTGCAATCAAGACGTAAGCAATCGATAAAAATATACTAAGAAGCAAAGTCGAGTTCTATCAGAAGGCTTCTTACCGGCTACTGGCACGGAAAGTGGGACCAGCGATCCGAGTTCAAATTCCGGTCCCGTCGGTTGCTTTCACTTCCGTTCAAATGAACTTGGGAAAAGTATGAATCATTCTCTTCTCCCAGTTCTGGGTTACATAATAGAGTAGACTTGGATCTCTACACTTGGTAGGAAACCAATCCAAGAGAAGGAAAACTGAATTTAAAAGCGTGGAGAAGGTAACGGCATTAAAAATTATAAGGTCTAAGAATAGATCTTTTTTTTAACTATATGCAGTGATTCTATTGTAACAGCACGTCAGTGTAGCTATATTAAAAGCAAGCAGAAAACATAAAATATATATATATATATATATATATATATATATATATATATATATATATTATAATAAAGAGAAAGAACAGTAAGGTACATAATCCGATGTTCTTATGAACTATTTTTATTTTTAATAACAGTGATCAATGGAAATCTACAGAGCATAAATATCCGAAAGTAACTCATATTTTGATACAATAGTTGTCAGGGAAAATGAATACCCTACCACCCCTTGTCAAAATGATTGAATTTCCGCGTATCCTTAGAAACTAATATTATGAATGTATATGCTTATAAAAAAAATTTCAAAATAAGTTATTCCAAAATTCGCTTGAAAATGAAACAAGACTAGGGACTTTAATTTAATCAATAATTGAATTTGAAGTTTCTAGTTTTTGTTTTTGAAACATGGTGATTCCTGTGTAGCGATGGAACCATATTTTTAATTAGTAAATTTTATAATATATATATATATATATATATATATATATATATATATATATATATTACAGAAAACCAATAACATTTAAGGAACTGCGTTCTGATCAAACCACATTCATGAATAATTATATTGGACATACCACTAGATACCTATCAAGAAGACTCAGGTTACACGTCTCTGATCATAGCTCAATTACGACTGATTTACACACACACGGAAACCTACCAAACTCCATCCGCAATATACTCGTAGAAAATACAAGTATAACAGCCTCATCCACATATAAAACAGACTAAAAATAATAGAACTTATAATAAAAAAGAAAAAACCAACAGTAAATAACATCAACTAAGAATAAAACCACATTGTGCTGAGTGTGTTTGGAAAATAAAAAAATACCTATCACTATAGAAATATATATAAAAAGTTTACACATTCAGTTAAAAATAAAAAAATGAAAAAACATGCTAATAGAATAGCCGAAAGCGTTTGGATATATAAAATTTTACATATTTTATGTCCAGAAAAGAAATCATTTATACGAACACAAATCGTATCGCCGTATCTTGTCTGTCGTCTTTAATGAAACTTTGCTGCTTAAATACACAATTATATATATATATATATATATATAGAGAGAGAGAGAGAGAGAGAGAGAGAGGGAGAGAGATTGCCATTCACAGACAGAATTGTTTCGATGTATTACAGCTCATCAGTGTGGCTAGATATCCGATTGCCTCAAGCCAGGATCGAAACCCAACTGATTTGGTATCAGTCGAAGATTTATCTCCTAAGCTATCAGCAGAGAGGAAGGTGAATTTTGACGTATTTATTTTTGAATAAATACGCCAGTGACTCAGAGTGCTCTATTCATAGAAGAGCTTTGCATTATTAGCGGCAGCAGTCAATGCTTTCCTTCTCGACCGTGCTCGACCGAATTTTATTTTCTGGGATATATATATATATATATATATATATATATATGTGTGTGTGTGTGTGTGTGTGTGTGTGTGTGTATTATGTGCGTCTGCGTGTTTAACTACGATGTACAACCCACGGGGTATGCAATAGATTCTAGCATCACCAAATATGTTATTTCAATTATTTCTAATAAAAAAAATGCTATAATGTGAAACTCTCATGGAATATTGGCATATAGATATACCATTGGAGATTTTACCAATATTGATTAATTGATATCAATTTTATTGTAATATACCTCATAAAATCTGACAGCGTCGACAAATGAACTTGTGAACTATCACTGGTATGACGTCTAGTTTTTATTAGATGAATACATCAAAAGCATTCATTTATTGCAAATATAATGACAAACCAGTTTATAGTATCGGATGCAAAATGAAACAGTAATTACGCTTGTATTTTTAGTTTCGACTGCATTCGAATTTAAATTCTTAAAGTTAGGTTTTCTCCTTGTTCCTGTCTTGTCAATGTTTTCACTTTCCATTGTAGATTGTTTTGCATTCGTTGTTCCAGATTTTCACAATTTACAATATTCTGTTTCCACCATCAAATAATTTTAAAATATTTTCTTTCCCTTTTCAAATTATAATCTTTCTTACGACAAATGGCAATTTTTATATATGTAATTAAAAAATGAATATAATTACTATTATATATATATATATATATATATATATATATATAAAGAACAGTTAGATATATAATCCGGTGTTCTTATAGATATTTTTATTTTTACAAAATAGCGCTCAATGTGAATTTACAGAGCAATAATATTATAAATTAATTGATTTAAAATATGTTTTTTCTCGCTACATAGTTCTAACCATGTTTCAAAATTGGTTAGAACTATGTAGCGAAAAAAAATATATTTTAAATTAATTAATTATAATATATATATATATATATATATATATATATATATATATATATATATATATATTAAGATATTACACCGAAAACATTTAAAAATCGATACACAGTTGCAGTCGTTTTTTCAATGCGTATCAATGCATCTTATCAGGCGAATGCAAATTACTGGCGAATGAACGATTTATTTAGATTTAAAATTAAAGTACAACCTCTTTTTACGAGAAAAAGAAGAAAAAAAAAGGCTTATAAAGCCTGTGGGCTCCGCTCTGATCACCCCAATCAAATATAACCTACGCTCAATCCAAACCAAGCAAAAAAGCAAAAATTAAAAATTATTTTCCATAGACGGGTCATGATTTAAACAAAAGCGGACTCAGACGGTAACATAAATTATACAAACCAGACAATGTAGTTTCCTAAGAAGCAATAACTTAGTTTTAATGTCTTTCTGTTACATATTTTATTAAGAGGGTTACTTTTAGGAACATGTTTATCAATCCAGTGCAGGCTTACAGAAATAATATTTGACTTTCTTAATGATTTTGGGTTTTAAAAGAGGTCTGGTTGCCGTTGGCTGCCAATCTATGGGTCATGACTCATTTATGAAACAGGATTTGCTTCTTCGCTTGGTTTGGATTTAACGTGGTTCATATTTGCGTGGGGCCCACAGGCTTTATAACCTCCTTTTTAATTTTTTTTCATAAAAAGAGGTTATATTTTGCATTTAAATCTAAATAAATCGTTCACTCGCCAGTAAAGTCAACATCTCGAATCCAGAGATTCGGAGACGGACCATCCGATAATTACACGGTCCACTCCTTAGGGGGTATCAGGGACTTCTTATCTTTCTACTTCTCCATATTTCTTCTTCTCTCTCTCTCTCTCTCTCTCTATATATATATATATATATATATATATATAGTGTAACCCGGATATAACAGAGTTGTCGGGACCGGAGAAGACGTCTCTTATATCCGGGTTTCTCTTATACCCGGGTTTGGTCTAATTCATATACATTAACACAGGCTCTAATTTGGGACCAGAGAAAATCTCTCTTATATCCGGGTTTCTCTTATATCCAGGTTACACTGTATATATATATATATATATATATATATATATATATATTTCTCTATCTCTCTCTCTTTCTCTCTCTCCCCATATCTATATATATATAGAGATAGATAGATAGATAGATAGATAGATATTTCCTATACAATAAATATGCGTTTCATGTACAATACAATCGTAAGGTGCTGATTGAAAACTGACCGTTGAATAATTTAACTATTCATATTTACATGATCATCAACTTGCCTCGTAAAATCTGACACCGTGTACAAACGAGTTTGCGAGCCGTCAAAGTAAGCTTTGTCCATATTATTTCATTTCACACGGGTGCCTTTGGGAAGGCGTGGATCCGTCTCTCCCCGCCCCTACCTATGACGAAAATAATGGGCCAGAAATTGCTCTTTAGTCTTGACAGAACAAGCAGCCAACGACAAACCTGAAGAGGGATGGATTCCATCAGACAAATCTGCCCTAAGCTTACAAATTTATGTTGCTGCTGCTGTTGTGTCGATGTCGGCGGCTGCAGTACACATGGTACCCCGACAACACTAATGAGCCTCGGGATGCATGCATGATAGACAAAATGCTTACGAATTGAAAAAGATTGTTCAGGGTCTGATAAGATTTATTATCGCGGACCATCAACTTTGCAGATGTCTTCAGTAATATACCTTTTTTGTTGTTGTTGTTGTTTCCTGTTCCGCCGAAGCCTGCTGTTCCGCGTCGTAAGTGCTTGCTTCTTAAGGACTTCCCACATCAATTTACGCTTCTACCTTGAAAAAAAAATCGTGTCGTTATTCGTCCCCCACCCCCCTCGTAATCGTCATTTACTTCCTCTTTTATTCTTTTCCCAATTCTTCTTTCACTGTTTCTCGCCCTGATGGTTTTTGCCCTGGTAATCACGTGAAACTCTATCAACTCAAAGTCTCTAGCATTCACCTCAGGATTGCTATCGTGTTGATAGCTTCGATTTCTCGATGTACAGGGTTATACAAAAAGAAAGAGCAGATTTCGAAAGTTTAATAATAAAAACTAATGCTAAGAGACATAAATACATTCAACACATTACTAGACAGGAAAGTGTTCAAAGTTATTCAAATAAATGAACATTCTTTCAATCCTGTTCAAATGCTTCCTTCTTTTTCTTCAGGTTTTGTATAGATTTAATTTTTTATTATGTGTGTAAGTTCTTAAAATTTACACCACAAGAAAATTCGTTTTGTGTACTTTTCTTTTCGATTTCACAGACAATTTAACATCATTTATTTGCTACTGGATTTTATTTATTGTCATCAAATTCCTTCTTTCATGATCCAAATTTTCTCGGTTTTTACTCGAATATCTCATCATGGATACTGTCCAAGTTTTTTATTCCTTTTGATGAATTTTCTACTTTTAAATTTAATTGTTAATATTCTTCATGTTCATCTGAGATATTCTTTACAAAGTTCTTTCAATTGTTTCTACTTGAATCCGTTTCTGATATCCTCGAAGACTTGTAATTTTATTTCGGTTCAGCCTCCTGAGAATTTCCTGGTCGGGTAGCTCAGTTCCTTTTGTTGCTTCTCCTTTTGTGTGTGTGTGTGTGTGTGTGTGTGCGCGTGCATCACGAGCACTGCGCATTTGTTGATTCTTTTCCGACATCCTGGTTGAAGATTATGGCCGTTTTTGTTAAGGCCTCCAATTCCATTTAACTACGGTTCTGGAGATAGAGAACCACTTAAATAAAACAGGTGACTAAATGGATTATGCCTAAAGGATTAAAATAGTAATGCAATTTCATAACAATATTTTGACAAGCAGACTTCAGGCTTCATTGCACAATCGGATCGCCATAATTAAACTATCGTTTCTACTTTATCTAAGGTTAATTGTAATTACGTTGAATATAATTGCTTATTGAAGTCGAATATAACTTCATAATAGCCGATTACCTTATTTACATTATTGTTATTCTTAGGTTTTCTTTGAATATATTCTTCGCTACTGTAATTATCAGCAACGTACACGTGTTTATCAATTTCATTTATTCAGTTTTTTTTTTATTCTAGTCAGCCTTCTTTGTTATGAGCGTAAATCTTCAAGTTATAATTATGAATGGAGTGTTTAAATGTTTCCTATGATTTTATAAATCTATAACATCTATTAAAAGATTGCAAACAGCAACAAAGCTGTATCGTTACAATAATGAATGCGACGAGAGAGAGAGAGAGAGAGAGAGAGAGAGAAACTCCTAAGAAAAAACTGCGTCTTACATTGGTCTCGGCTGAATATTGTTCGCCTCCAGATTTGAAGGCGAACCGATATGGCGTTAGGCCTCTTATGTAACACTGTCAGATCGGGACTCTCATACGGATGTCAGGAATGGCATCCTAATCGTTCAGAAATATCGGAACTGTGTACAACCGATTTGAATGATTAGAATAGCTTCGTGTAAATGAAGCCCAAGGTCTTAGCGCAGACTATGCTTTTTCGAAATTTAAGGACTGACGCTACAGAATCACAAGCAAAAATTTGAACCAAATAACAGATACCGTATTACTAGAACATTTTTAACAGCAGTAACAACTAAAATGGATAGCACATGTAACTCGAAGAGAAAATAATGACAAAATCAAGATGTTGCCATTCCACACTGCTTTATACAAAATGTTAAGAAGGAAACTGCAATCAATAATAGAAAGCGATAATACCCGAGAAAAATATTTACATAAAAACTCTTTTAAGAGATACGTTTTATAAATTTCAACCGACGGTAGTACTGGCTGCTGGGTTAATGAATAATGAATGTTTCCTCATCAGTAAACGGCTAATATTATAGAAAAACAAATGCAAAAATTGTACTATAGAAATGCATTGAAAACTATAATTAAGCATTATCATTTGACAAGGAGTAATGTACTGATACAACACCGCTATTATAGTTTATAATGTAGAATATATAATTACAGTTTTCAGTGCAATCCTTTAGTAGGACTGTAACGTTCAAAATTATCATCATCATCAGGATGAGAAGCTGTGTTAATGTTTAATTTATAGATTGTTGTCATTTAAAGATTCAGAATAACAGTTGACAATACAACAGAACAATTAGGGCAACATTCTGTGATAAACGTTATATGATAGATAGATTTTTTTTAATCATTTCACTCCACGAAAGGCAATAAAGGCACTAAACGCAAGAGGTTACAGAGTGTTAAAGAATATGACAATAAAGAATATTAAGGCGGGAAAACGATAAACGAACTGGAATTAGGGAGACAGAAGATAATGATTGTAATTATATTTAAAGTTTTGAAAATCAAATTTGACTGGGAATCGAGTCATAAAGTCTAGCTACCATAGAGGAAAATTCATCAGAAGGATTATCATGAAACGTGTGTTAGCAAATGCTCAGTGAGGCTACATTCTTAATGTCATTCTTAGCAAACTCAGCATACGATGTTTTTTGTTTTTTGGGTTTTTTTTTTCTTATTGAGTGACCTTCCATGTTTTTATTTGAACGAGACCTCTACAGCTTCCCTTTGGAATCTCAAAGTTACATCACTAATCTTGCGCTTTAGAGCCGCTATTAAGTCAAATCTTTGATTTCTTTCTGAGTTCGTAAGTGGTGTTGATAGAATGGAAATTCTACTTGGTTAAGTCATAAATAGCTTCCGTTTTTGTTTATCAAATTCATTCTTCACAAAATAAAATACTAAAATAATATTTCATTCAATTATGTATTATCTATAACGACTTGTTGCCACTTAACAAATCGATTTTCGATGCGTCGTGAGTAAAAGTCCGCAGGTTATTTCATTTGAAACATTTTTTCAATCACCTCTTGAATCTAGTTTTCAACGTCAAAGCGTTTTAGTGATCAAGAAAGGTAATGGCGATTTACCAAGCAGCGCTTAGATGTGGCACAAGGCCGAAAGTATTGAGCACCTGATGAGTAGTTTCAATTTTTTATTGTGTTATTCTTTATGTATGCGAATTTACATTGCCATGGAAGAGAAAAATAATTTTCCTTTAATCCGTTGTGTACGCTGCCATTACTATGGAAAATCTTTGGTATTTTTAGTGTACTCCAAGTTTACAACTCAACTGTCACATATGATTAGTTCAGATGATACATTCTTCATTACGATTGGTTCCCTAAAACAGAAATTACTTACATACACGCTTAGGCAATCATTTCGATATATGACTGACCAGGCGGATATTTTCCAGCAGTAGGTTGTCATTTTTTTCTGCGGTAGACAAGTTTCCATTCAAGGCTATAGAACCCAGTCTGTCCTGCTATTTACCCATAGCTGCGTGGGGATGGAGAAGAAGAGGCTTCATATTTTTCCCAATTAAGTGAATGATTTGACTGGAATTCGAACTTGGCTCCCCGATTCCTCACTCCGATCAGGTATCCATTACTCCGCCGTGCTTCCTACTTAATTACTTGTTATGGTAATTTACTCACGCACGCATGGATTCTCCCGGCTATAAATAGGAAGGGAAGTTTTCAGCAGTTAGCTCTGACAGTCGGACCGAACATTCTTGCTGTAACACTCTCGTGTTTATATGTTTGTATTACTGTTTCTGTTAATATATTTGTTTCACTCAATTCCTCTATTTGTGTCTTTATTTCTGGCCCTAACAAGGCCACAACATTACTTATGATTAAACCTATTATTAAAAACTAGTCGACGAAAAATAGACACTGTGTCCCACATTAATGACATATTTAAAATAATTTTTTAATCATTTCACTGCAAGTAAAATGATAATACCACTTGGACGCAAGGTGCCACAGGTGTTACAAGTGAAAGAGAATGAGAAGACTTTAGTGAGTGAAGTGAGGAAAGGACAATAAAGAAACAGAGCTCAGGAAGACAGAAGATAGTAAATAACGTTGCGTTTAAATTTTTAAAGATTGTAGGCAGCAGGAAATCAAGAAATCGGAAGGGAGTTCTACAGGTGGGAAGCGCAAGAAAAGAAACTGTTAAAATAGAAGTGGCGGTTGCATCGAGCTAGTTGAACAGTAAAACGGTGGGACCTAATTGCCAATCTAGTAGCACGTTTATATTCATGTAGTCGAGGCACCGGGCGGGGGGGGTGCTCATCAGAACAGCTGCCATGAAAATATTTGAAGAAAAGTCAGAAGGAACACACGTCAGTGATGTATACCAAAGATTAAACACAGGTGATCAGGTGACCATAGTTGTATCCATCTTGAGGCGATGCGATAGAAAACAGACCAAAGGGACATTTGGTAAAGGATAATGAAGTCTGATTAATATTTAACTTTAATAAAAAAAAAATCAATTAAAAATAAGTTGAAAGACAATCTAATTAAAATTTAATACTGAAGGTCAAGCTTTGTTAATATGCTTTGTAATGAGTTTGTTAATATGCTTCGTTAATATTTGATGTGATAATATAGTATTTGGTGTGATAATATAGTATCTGAATATATATATTGTGTGATAATATAGAATTTGGTGTGATAATAATTAGGTGTGATAATAATTTGATAATAAGGTGTGATAATAAGGTGTGATAATAATTTGGTGTGATAATAATTTGATAATAAGGTGTGATAATAAGGTGGGATAATAATTTGGTGTGATAATAATTTGGTGTGATAATATAGTATCTGAATATATATATTGTGTGATAATATAGAATTTGGTGTGATAATATTTGGTGTGTTAATAAGCTTTGTTAATATGCTTTGTAATGAGTTTAATTGTACGCAATTGTCAGGCACATAAGTGTTTATTCTGGAACTATGCTGGGGAGACCTTAGTTATAGTTTCTAGGAACGAGCGTGTTATCTAGCATGATCAACATGATTGATTACTATAACGGATGTGTGAGTAGCGAAACGGTTTGTCGGCGCTGAAAGTGGAACTAATAACCATGTCGCATTCACTTTCACACAATCGCCCTTGGAGAAGACATAAACGAATCTATTCTCCCCACATATATGGATTAAATAACAAAGTAGATTAGTTCTCTAAGCCCAGAGGGAAACAGCCTATGAGAAGGAAAACTCTGAAAAGTAAACAGAAGAGAAGC
This sequence comes from Acanthosepion pharaonis, assembly GCA_903632075.3. Classification (NCBI taxonomy): domain Eukaryota; kingdom Metazoa; phylum Mollusca; class Cephalopoda; order Sepiida; family Sepiidae; genus Acanthosepion; species Acanthosepion pharaonis. The sequence continues at coordinate 632,207 of CAHIKZ030000822.1, forward strand.
TAATAGAAAACCACTCCACTATCTTTCCGAAGAAGCCATGGCAAATTGTAGATATTAAAGTAAATAAATCTGTGGAAAGCCATGATCGTTTTCGTCCTGAAGGGACATAGAAAGTAAAAATAAACCTGTCAGGGTTTACCAAAGTGTGACGAGTGGGTTGACTGAACCCATGACAAATTCGAACCCATACCGATTAAAAGCCTATCCTTTTCCAGGTCAAACCCCAGCCGATGCCCCACCAACTTGAAGGCAAAAATTTCAAAACAATTATATGCAACTTTAAAAAAATAGGAT